>OV702293.1:375534272-375559252 GCA_916181665.1 Avena sativa | reverse complement strand
GTGAAAATTGCCATAAACACGAAAATGATGAGTTTTTAGGCATAACTCTCAAATATGTATTGTTCCTTAAGGTCGTTGTAAATCGCCCTGTAACCTAAAAACTGTGGGCAATAGCTCATGAAAACGACCATAAAACGCGAAAACGACGAGTTTCTGGTCATATCTCTCAAACATGTAAGGGTTCTTCCGAGCCATGCAGATCCAACTGGAACCCAAAAACTGTGGGCAATAACTCATGAAAATGACCATAAAACACGAAAACGCCGAATTTTTGGTCCTAACTCTCAAACATGTAACGTTTCTTAAGGTTGCTATAAATCGCCCTAGAACCATAAAATTGTGGGAAATAGCTCATGAAATGGAAAAAAATACGAGTGTTTAGTCATATATCTCAAACATGTAGCGGGTCTTACGGGCATTGAAAATCCAACTAGAACACAAAAACTGTGAGCAATAACTCGTGACAATTGCCATAAACACGAAAATGATGAGTTTTTAGGCATAACTCTCAAACATGTATTGTTTCTTAAGGTAGTTGTAAATCGCCCTGTATCCTAAAAACTGTGGGCAATAGCTCATGAAAACGGCCATAAAACGCGAAAACGACGAGTTTCTGGGCATATCTCTCAAACATGTAAGGGTTCTTCCGAGGCATGCAAATCCAACTAGAATCCAAAAACTGTCGGCAATAACTCATGAAAATGAACATAAAACACGAAAACAATGAGGTTTTGGTCATAACTCTCAAACATGTATCGTTTCGTAAGGTTGCTGTAAATCGCCCTAGAACCATAATATTGTGGGCAATAGCTCATAAAAACAGCCATAAAAAGGGAAAACTACGAGTTTTTTAGTCATATATCTCAATCATGTAAGGGTTCTTCCGAGGCATGCAAATCCAACTGGAACCCAAAAACTGTGGGGAATAACTCATGAAAATGACCATAAAACACAAAAACGGCGAGTTTTTGTCATAACTCTCAAACATGTGTCATTTCTTAAGGTTGCTGTAAATCGCTCTAGAACCATAAAATTGTGGGCAATAGCTCATGAAAACAGCCATAAAACGGGAAAACTACGAGTTTTTTAGTCAAATATCTCAAACATGTAGCGGGACTTATGGGCCTTGAAATTCCACCTAGAACCCAAAAACTGTGGGCAATAACTCGTGAAAATGGCCATAAACACGAAATGACAAGTTTTTAGCTATAACTGTCACACGTGTATTGTTTCTTAAGGTCGTTGTAAATCTCCCTATAACCTAAAAACTATGGGCAATAGCTCATGATAATGGACATTAAAACGCGAAAACGACGAGTTTCTAGTCATATCTCTCAAACATGTAAGGGTTCTTCCGAGGCATGCAAATCCAACTGGAACCCAAAAACTGTCGGGAATAACTCGTGAAAATGACCATAAAACACGAAAACGACGAGGTTTTGGTCATCACTCTTAAACATGTGTCGTTTCTTAAGGTTGTTGTAAATCGCCCTAGAACCATAATATTGTGGGCAATAGCTCATGAAAATAGCCATAAAATGGGAAAACTACGAGTTTTTTTAGTCATATATCTCAAACATGTAGCAGGTCTTATGGGCCATGAAAATCCAACTAGAATCCAAAAACTGTGGGCAATAACTCATGAAAATGGCCATAAATAGGAAAATGACGAGTTTTTAGGCATAACTCTCAAACATGTATTGTGTTTTAAGGTTGTTGTAAATTGCCCTATAACCTAAAAACTGCGGGCAATAGCTCATGAAAACTAACATTAAAACACAAAAACGATGAGTTTCTCGTCATATCTCTCAAACATGTAAGGGTTCTTCCGAGGCATGCAAATCAAACTGGAACCCGAAAACTGTGGGCAATAACTCGTGAAAATGGTCATAAACACGAAAATGACGAGTTGTTGGTCATAACTCTCGAACATGTGTCGTTTCTTAAGCTTGCTATAAATCGCTCTAGAACCATAAAATTGTGTGTAATAGCGCATGAAAATAGCCATAAAACGGGAAAACTACGATTTTTTTAGTCATATATCTCAAACATGTAGCGGGTCTTATGGGCCATGACAATCCAACTGGAACCCAAAAACTGTGGGCAATAACTCGTAAAAAATGGCCAAAAACACGAAAATGACAAGTTTTTAGGCATAACTCTCAAACATGTATTGTTTCTTAAGGTCGTTGTAAATCACCCTGTAACCTAAAAACTGTGGGCAAGCTCATGAAAATGGCCATTACAACACGAAAACGACGAGTTTTTAGTCATATCTCTCAAACATGTAAGGGTTCTTTCGAGGCATGCAAATCCAACTGGTACCCAAAAACTGTGGGCAATAACTCATGAAAATGACCATAAAACACGAAAACGCCGATTTTTTGGTCATAACTCTCAAACATGTATCGTTTCTTATGGTTGCTATAAATCGCCCTAGAACCATAAAATTGTGGGCAATAGCTCATGAAAGTAGCAATAAATCAGGAAAAATACGAGTTTTTTAGTCATATATCTCAAACATGTAGCGGGTCTTATGGGCCTTGAAAATCCAACTGGAACCCAAAAACTGAGGGCAATAACTCGTGAAAATGGCCATAAACACGAAATGACGAGTTTTTAGCTATAACTCTCAAACGTGTATCGAACGGCCATAAAAACGCGAAAACGACGAGTTTCTGGTCATATCTCTCAAACATGTAAGGGTTCTTCCGAGGCATGCAAATCTAACTGGAACCCAAAAACTGTGGGCAATAGCTCATGAAAATGACCATAAAACACGAAAACGACGAGTTTTTTGTCATAACTCTCAAACAAGTATCATTTCTTATGGTTGCTATAAATCGTCCTAGAACCATAAAATTGTGGGCAATAGCTCATGAAAATAGCCATAAATCGGGAAAACTACGAGTTTTTTAGTCATATCTCTCAAACATGTAGCGGGTCTTACGGGCCTTGAAAATCTGCCTGGAACCCAAAAACTGTGGGCAATAACTCGTGAAAATTGCCATAAACACGAAAATGATGAGTTTTTAGGCATAACTCTCAAATATGTATTGTTTCTTAAGGTCGTTGTAAATCGCCCTGTAACCTAGCTCATGAAAACGGCCATAAAACGCGAAAACGACGAGTTTCAGGTCATATCTCTCAAACATGTAAGGGTTCTTCCGAGGCATGCAGATCCAACTGGAACCCAAAAACTGTGGGCAATAACTCATGAAAATGACCATAAAACACGAAAACGCCGAGTTTTTGGTACTAACTCTCAAACATGCAACGTTTCTTAAGGTTGCTATATATCGCCCTAGAACCATAAAATTATGGGCAATAGCTCATGAAATGGAAAAAATACGAGTGTTTAGTCATATATCTCAAACATGTAGCAGGTCTTACGGGCATTGAAAATCCAACTAGAACACAAAAAATGTGAGCAATAACTCGTGAAAATTGCCATAAACACGAAAATGATGAGTTTTTAGGCATAACTCTCAAACATGTATTGTTTCTTAAGGTAGTTGTAAATCACACTGTATCCTAAAAACTGTGGGCAATAGCTCATGAAAACGGCCATAAAACGCGAAAACGACGAGTTTCTAGGCATATCTCTCAAACATGTAAGGGTTCTTCCGAGGCATGCAAATCCAACTAGAATCCAAAAACTGTCGGCAATAACTCATGAAAATGAACATAAAACACGAAAACGATGAGGTTTTGGTCATAACTCTCAAACATGTATCGTTTCGTAAGGTTGCTGTAAATCGCCCTAGAACCATAATATTGTGGGCAATAGCTCATAAAAACAGCCATAAAAAGGGAAAACTACGAGTTTTTTAGTCATATATCTCAATCATGTAAGGGTTCTTCCGAGGCATGCAAATCCAACTGGAACCCAAAAACTGTGGGGAATAACTCATGAAAATGACCATAAAACACAAAAACGGCGAGTTTTTGTCATAACTCTCAAACATGTGTCATTTCTTAAGGTTGCTGTAAATCGCTCTAGAACCATAAAATTGTGGGCAATAGCTCATGAAAACAGCCATAAAACGGGAAAACTACGAGTTTTTTAGTCAAATATCTCAAACATGTAGCGGGACTTATGGGCCTTGAAATTCCACCTAGAACCCAAAAACTGTGGGCAATAACTCGTGAAAATGGCCATAAACACGAAATGACAAGTTTTTAGCTATAACTGTCAAACGTGTATTGTTTCTTAAGGTCGTTGTAAATCTCCCTATAACCTAAAAACTATGGGCAATAGCTCATGATAATGGACATTAAAACGCGAAAACGACGAGTTTCTAGTCATATCTCTCAAACATGTAAGGGTTCTTCCGAGGCATGCAAATCCAACTGGAACCCAAAAACTGTCGGGAATAACTCGTGAAAATGACCATAAAACACGAAAACGACGAGGTTTTGGTCATCACTCTTAAACATGTGTCGTTTCTTAAGGTTGTTGTAAATCGCCCTAGAACCATAATATTGTGGGCAATAGCTCATGAAAATAGCCATAAAATGGGAAAACTACGAGTTTTTTTAGTCATATATCTCAAACATGTAGCAGGTCTTATGGGCCATGAAAATCCAACTAGAATCCAAAAACTGTGGGCAATAACTCATGAAAATGGCCATAAATAGGAAAATGACGAGTTTTTAGGCATAACTCTCAAACATGAATTGTGTTTTAAGGTTGTTGTAAATTGCCCTATAACCTAAAAACTGCGGGCAATAGCTCATGAAAACTGACATTAAAACACGAAAACGATGAGTTTCTCGTCATATCTCTCAAACATGTAAGGGTTCTTCCGAGGCATGCAAATCAAACTGGAACCCGAAAACTGTGGGCAATAACTCGTGAAAATGGTCATAAACACGAAAATGACGAGTTGTTGGTCATAACTCTCGAACATGTGTCGTTTCTTAAGCTTGCTATAAATCGCTCTAGAACCATAAAATTGTGTGTAATAGCGCATGAAAATAGCCATAAAACGGGAAAACTACGATTTTTTTAGTCATATATCTTAAACATGTAGCGGGTCTTATGGGCCATGACAATCCAACTGGAACCCAAAAACTGTGGGCAATAACTCGTAAAAAATGGCCAAAAACACGAAAATGACAAGTTTTTAGGCATAACTCTCAAACATGTATTGTTTCTTAAGGTCGTTGTAAATCACCCTGTAACCTAAAAACTGTGGGCAAGCTCATGAAAATGGCCATTACAACACGAAAACGACGAGTTTTTAGTCATATCTCTCAAACATGTAAGGGTTCTTTCGAGGCATGCAAATCCAACTGGTACCCAAAAACTGTGGGCAATAACTCATGAAAATGACCATAAAACACGAAAACGCCGATTTTTTGGTCATAACTCTCAAACATGTATCGTTTCTTATGGTTGCTATAAATCGCCCTAGAACCATAAAATTGTGGGCAATAGCTCATGAAAGTAGCAATAAATCAGGAAAAATACGAGTTTTTTAGTCATATATCTCAAACATGTAGCGGGTCTTATGGGCCTTGAAAATCCAACTGGAACCCAAAAACTGAGGGCAATAACTCGTGAAAATGGCCATAAACACGAAATGACGAGTTTTTAGCTATAACTCTCAAACGTGTATCGAACGGCCATAAAAATGCGAAAACGACGAGTTTCTGGTCATATCTCTCAAACATGTAAGGGTTCTTCCGAGGCATGCAAATCTAACTGGAACCCAAAAACTGTGGGCAATAGCTCATGAAAATGACCATAAAACACGAAAACGACGAGTTTTTTTGTCATAACTCTCAAACAAGTATCGTTTCTTATGGTTGCTATAAATCGTCCTAGAACCATAAAATTGTGGGCAATAGCTCATGAAAATAGCCATAAATCGGGAAAACTACGAGTTTTTTAGTCATATCTCTCAAACATGTAGCGGGTCTTACGGGCCTTGAAAATCTGCCTGGAACCCAAAAACTGTGGGCAATAACTCGTGAAAATTGCCATAAACACGAAAATGATGAGTTTTTAGGCATAACTCTCAAATATGTATTGTTTCTTAAGGTCGTTGTAAATCGCCCTGTAACCTAGCTCATGAAAACGGCCATAAAACGCGAAAACGACGAGTTTCAGGTCATATCTCTCAAACATGTAAGGGTTCTTCCGAGGCATGCAGATCCAACTGGAACCCAAAAACTGTGGGCAATAACTCATGAAAATGACCATAAAACACGAAAACGCCGAGTTTTTGGTACTAACTCTCAAACATGCAACGTTTCTTAAGGTTGCTATATATCGCCCTAGAACCATAAAATTATGGGCAATAGCTCATGAAATGGAAAAAATACGAGTGTTTAGTCATATATCTCAAACATGTAGCAGGTCTTACGGGCATTGAAAATCCAACTAGAACACAAAAAATGTGAGCAATAACTCGTGAAAATTGCCATAAACACGAAAATGATGAGTTTTTAGGCATAACTCTCAAACATGTATTGTTTCTTAAGGTAGTTGTAAATCACACTGTATCCTAAAAACTGTGGGCAATAGCTCATGAAAACGGCCATAAAACGCGAAAACGACGAGTTTCTGGGCATATCTCTCAAACATGTAAGGGTTCTTCCGAGGCATGCAAATCCAACTAGAATCCAAAAACTGTCGGCAATAACTCATGAAAATGAACATAAAACACGAAAACAATGAGGTTTTGGTCATAACTCTCAAACATGTATCGTTTCGTAAGGTTGCTGTATATCGCCCTAGAACCATAATATTGTGGGAAATAGCTCATAAAAACAGCCATAAAAAGGGAAAACTACGAGTTTTTTAGTCATATATCTCAATCATGTAAGGGTTCTTCCGAGGCATGCAAATCCAACTGGAACCCAAAAATTGTGGGGAATAACTCATGAAAATGACCATAAAACACAAAAACGGCGAGTTTTTGTCATAACTCTCAAACATGTGTCATTTCTTAAGGTTGCTGTAAATCGCTCTAGAACCATAAAATTGTGGGCAATAGCTCATGAAAACAGCCATAAAACGGGAAAACTACGAGTTTTTTAGTCAAATATCTCAAACATGTAGCGGGACTTATGGGCCTTGAAATTCCACCTAGAACCCAAAAACTGTGGGCAATAACTCGTGAAAATGGCCATAAACACGAAATGACGAGTTTTTAGCTATAACTGTCAAACGTGTATTGTTTAAATCTCCCTATAACCTAAAAACTATGGGCAATAGCTCATGATAACGGACATTAAAACGCGAAAACGACGAGTTTCTAGTCATATCTCTCAAACATGTAAGGGTTCTTCCGAGGCATGCAAATCCAACTGGAACCCAAAAACTGTCGGGAATAACTCGTGAAAATGACCATAAAACACGAAAACGACGAGGTTTTGGTCATCACTCTTAAACATGTGTCGTTTCTTAAGGTTGATGTAAATCGCCCTAGAACCATAATATTGTGGGCAATAGCTCATGAAAATAACCATAAAATGGGAAAACTACGAGTTTTTTTAGTCATATATCTCAAACATGTAGCAGGTCTTATGGGCCATGAAAATCCAAAAACTGTGGGCAATAACTCATGAAAATGGCCATAAATAGGAAAATGACGAGTTTTTAGGCATAACTCTCAAACATGTAATGTTTCTTAAGGTCGTTGTAAATTGCCCTATAACCTAAAAACTGCGGGCAATAGCTCATGAAAACGGACATTAAAACGCGAAAACGATGAGTTTCTCGTCATATCTCTCAAACATGTAAGGGTTCTTCCGAGGCATGCAAATCAAACTGGAACCCGAAAACTGTGGGCAATAACTCGTGAAAATGGTCATAAACACGAAAATGACGAGTTGTTGGTCATAACTCTCAAACATGTGTCGTTTCTTAAGCTTGCTATAAATCGCTCTAGAACCATAAAATTGTTCGCAATAGCTCATGAAAACAGCCATAAAACGGGAAAACTACGATTTTTTTAGTCATATATCTCAAACATGTAGCGGGTCTTATGGGCCATGAAAATCCAACTGGAACCCAAAAACTCTGGGCAATAACTCGTAAAAAATGGCCAAAAACACGAAAATGACAAGTTTTTAGGCATAACTCTCAAACATGTATTATTTCTTAAGGTCGTTGTAAATCACCCTGTAACCTAAAAACTGTGGGCAAGCTCATGAAAATGGCCATTACAACACGAAAACGACAAGTTTTTAGTCATATCTCTCAAACATGTAAGGGTTCTTTCGAGGCATGCAAATCCAACTGGTACCCAAAAACTGTGGGCAATAACTCATGAAAATGACCATAAAACACGAAAACGCCGATTTTTTGGTCATAACTCTCAAACATGTATCGTTTCTTATGGTTGCTATAAATCGCCCTAGAACCATAAAATTGTGGGCAATAGCTCATGAAAATAGCCATAAATCGGGAAAACTACGAGTTTTTTAGTCATATATCTCAAACATGTAGCGGGTCTTATGGGCCTTGAAAATCCAACTGGAACCCAAAAACTGTGGGCAATAACTTGTGAAAATGGCCATATACACGAAATGACGAGTTTTTAGCTATAACTCTCAAACGTGTATCGAACGGCCATAAAAACGCGAAAGCGACGAGTTTCTGGTCATATCTCTCAAACATGTAAGGGTTCTTCCGAGGCATGCAAATCTAACTGGAACCCAAAAACTGTGGGCAATAACTCATGAAAATGACCATAAAACACGAAAACGACGAGTTTTTTGTCATAACTCTCAAACAAGTATCGTTTCTTATGGTTGCTATAAATCGCCCTAGAACCATAAAATTGTGGGCAATAGCTCATTAAAATAGCCATAAATCGGGAAAACTACGAGTTTTTTAGTCATATATCTCAAACATGTAGCGGGTCTTACGGGCCTTGAAAATCTAACTGGAACCCAAAAACTATGGGCAATAACTCGTAAAAATTGCCATAAACACGAAAATGATGAGTTTTTAGGCATAACTCTCAAATATGTATTGTTTCTTAAGGTCGTTGTAAATCGCCCTGTAACCTAAAAACTGTGGGCAATAGCTCATGAAGATGGCCATAAAACGCGAAAACGACGAGTTTCTGGTCATATCTCTCAAACATGTAAGGGTTCTTCCGAGGCATGCAGATCCAACTGGAACCCAAAAACTGTGGGCAATAACTCATGAAAATGACCATAAAACACGAAAACGCCGAGTTTTTGGTCATAACTCTCAAACATGTAACGTTTCTTAAGGTTGCTATAAATCGCTCTAGAACCATAAAATTGTGGGCAATAGCTCATGAAATGGGAAAAATACGAGTGTTTAGTCATATATCTCAAACATGTAGCGGGTCTTACGGGCATTGAAAATCCAACTAGAACACAAAAGCTGTGAGCAATAACTCGTGAAAATTGCCATAAACACGAATATGATGAGTTTTTAGGCATAACTCTCAAACATGTATTGTTTCTTAAGGTAGTTGTAAATCGCCCTGTATCCTAAAAACTGTGGGCAATAGCTCATGAAAACGGCCATAAAACGCGAAAACGACGAGTTTCTGGGCATATCTCTCAAACATGTAAGGGTTCTTCCGAGGCATGCAAATCCAACTAGAATCCAAAAACTGTCGGCAATAACTCATGAAAATGAACATAAAACACGAAAACAATGAGGTTTTGGTCATAACTCTCAAACATGTATCGTTTCGTAAGGTTGCTGTACATCGCCCTAGAACCATAATATTGTGGGCAATAGCTCATAAAAACAGCCATAAAAAGGGAAAACTACGAGTTTTTTAGTCATATATCTCAATCATGTAAGGGTTCTTCCGAGGCATGCAAATCCAACTGGAACCCAAAAACTGTGGGGAATAACTCATGAAAATGACCATAAAACACAAAAACGGCGAGTTTTTGTCATAACTCTCAAACATGTGTCATTTCTTAAGGTTGCTGTAAATCGCTCTAGAACCATAAAATTGTGGGCAATAGCTCATGAAAACAGCCATAAAACGCGAAAACTACGAGTTTTTTAGTCAAATATCTCAAACATGTAGCGGGACTTATGGGCCTTGAAATTCCACCTAGAACCCAAAAACTGTGGGCAATAACTCGTGAAAATGGCCATAAACACGAAATGACGAGTTTTTAGTTATAACTGTCAAACGTGTATTGTTTCTTAAGGTCGTTGTAAATCTCCCTATAACCTAAAAACTATGGGCAATAGCGCATGATAACGGATATTAAAACGCGAAAACGACGAGTTTCTAGTCATATCTCTCAAACATGTAAGGGTTCTTCCGAGGCATGCAAATCCAACTGGAACCCAAAAACTGTCGGGAATAACTCGTGAAAATGACCATAAAACACGAAAACGACGAGGTTTTGGTCATCACTCTGAAACATTTGTCGTTTCTTAAGGTTGATGTAAATCGCCCTAGAACCATAATATTGTGGGCAATAGCTCATGAAAATAACCATAAAATGGGAAAACTACGAGTTTTTTTAGTCATATATCTCAAACATGTAGCAGGTCTTATGGGCCATGAAAATCCAACTAGAATCCAAAAACTGTGGGCAATAACTCATGAAAATGGCCATAAATAGGAAAATGACGAGTTTTTAGGCATAACTCTCAAACATGTATTGTTTCTTAAGGTCGTTGTAAATTGCCCTATAACCTAAAAACTGCGGGCAATAGCTCATGAAAACGGACATTAAAACGCGAAAACGATGAGTTTCTCGTCATATCTCTCAAACATGTAAGGGTTCCTACGAGGCATGCAAATCAAACTGGAACCCGAAAACTGTGGGCAATAACTCGTGAAAATGGTCATAAACACGAAAATGACGAGTTGTTGGTCATAACTCTCAAACATGTGTCGTTTCTTAAGCTTGCTATAAATCGCTCTAGAACCATAAAATTGTTCGCAATAGCTCATGAAAACAGCCATAAAACAGGAAAACTACGATTTTTTTAGTCATATATCTCAAACATGTAGCGGGTCTTATGGGCCATGAAAATCCAACTGGAACCCAAAAACTGTGGGCAATAACTCGTAAAAAATGGCCAAAAACACGAAAATGACAAGTTTTTAAGCATAACTCTCAAACATGTATTGTTTCTTAAGGTCGTTGTAAATCACCCTGTAACCTAAAAACTATGGGCAAGCTCATGAAAATGGCCATTACAACACGAAAACGACGAGTTTTTAGTCATATCTCTCAAACATGTAAGGGTTCTTTCGAGGCATGCAAATCCAACTGGTACCCAAAAACTGTGGGCAATAACTCATGAAAATGACCATAAAACACGAAAACGCCGATTTTTTGGTCATAACTCTCAAACATGTATCGTTTCTTATGGTTGCTATAAATCGCCCTAGAACCATAAAATTGTGGGCAATAGCTCATGAAAGTAGCAATAAATCGTGAAAAATACGAGTTTTTTAGTCATATATCTCAAACATGTAGCGGGTCTTATGGGCCTTGAAAATCCAACTGGAACCCAAAAACTGAGGGCAATAACTCGTGAAAATGGCCATAAACACGAAATGACGAGTTTTTAGCTATAACTCTCAAACGTGTATCGAACGGCCATAAAAACGCGAAAACGACGAGTTTCTGGTCATATCTCTCAAACATGTAAGGGTTCTTCCGAGGCATGCAAATCTAACTGGAACCCAAAAACTGTGGGCAATAACTCATGAAAATGACCATAAAACACGAAAACGACGAGTTTTTTGTCATAACTCTCAAACAAGTATCGTTTCTTATGGTTGCTATAAATCGCCCTAGAACCATAAAATTGTGGGCAATAGCTCATGAAAATAGCCATAAATCGGGAAAACTACGAGTTTTTTAGTCATATCTCTCAAACATGTAGCGGGTCTTACGGGCCTTGAAAATCTAACTGGAACCCAAAAACTGTGGGCAATAACTCGTGAAAATTGCCATAAACACGAAAATGATGAGTTTTTAGGCATAACTCTCAAATATGTATTGTTTCTTAAGGTCGTTGTAAATCGCCCTGTAACCTAAAAACTATGGGCAATAGCTCATGAAAACGGCCATAAAACGCGAAAACGACGAGTTTCAGGTCATATCTCTCAAACATGTAAGGGTTCTTCCGAGGCATGCAGATCCAACTGGAACCCAAAAACTGTGGGCAATAACTCATGAAAATGACCATAAAACACGAAAACGCCGAGTTTTTGGTACTAACTCTCAAACATGCAACGTTTCTTAAGGTTGCTATATATCGCCCTAGAACCATAAAATTATGGGCAATAGCTCATGAAATGGAAAAAATACGAGTGTTTAGTCATATATCTCAAACATGTAGCAGGTCTTACGGGCATTGAAAATCCAACTAGAACACAAAAAATGTGAGCAATAACTCGTGAAAATTGCCATAAACACGAAAATGATGAGTTTTTAGGCATAACTCTCAAACATGTATTGTTTCTTAAGGTAGTTGTAAATCGCCCTGTATCCTAAAAACTGTGGGCAATAGCTCATGAAAACGGCCATAAAACGCGAAAACGACGAGTTTCTGGGCATATCTCTCAAACATGTAAGGGTTCTTCCGAGGCATGCAAATCCAACTAGAATCCAAAAACTGTCGGCAATAACTCATGAAAATGAACATAAAACACGAAAACAATGAGGTTTTGGTCATAACTCTCAAACATGTATCGTTTCGTAAGGTTGCTGTATATCGCCCTAGAACCATAATATTGTGGGCAATAGCTCATAAAAACAGCCATAAAAAGGGAAAACTACGAGTTTTTTAGTCTTATATCTCAATCATGTAAGGGTTCTTCCAAGGCATGCAAATCCAACTGGAACCCAAAAATTGTGGGGAATAACTCATGAAAATGACCATAAAACACAAAAACGGCGAGTTTTTGTCATAACTCTCAAACATGTGTCATTTCTTAAGGTTGCTGTAAATCGCTCTAGAACCATAAAATTGTGGGCAATAGCTCATGAAAACAGCCATAAAACGGGAAAACTACGAGTTTTTTAGTCAAATATCTCAAACATGTAGCGGGACTTATGGGCCTTGAAATTCCACCTAGAACCCAAAAACTGTGGGCAATAACTCGTGAAAATGGCCATAAACACGAAATGACGAGTTTTTAGCTATAACTGTCAAACGTGTATTGTTTAAATCTCCCTATAACCTAAAAACTATGGGCAATAGCTCATGATAACGGACATTAAAACGCGAAAACGACGAGTTTCTAGTCATATCTCTCAAACATGTAAGGGTTCTTCCGAGGCATGCAAATCCAACTGGAACCCAAAAACTGTCGGGAATAACTCGTGAAAATGACCATAAAACACGAAAACGACGAGGTTTTGGTCATCACTCTTAAACATGTGTCGTTTCTTAAGGTTGATGTAAATCGCCCTAGAACCATAATATTGTGGGCAATAGCTCATGAAAATAACCATAAAATGGGAAAACTACGAGTTTTTTTAGTCATATATCTCAAACATGTAGCAGGTCTTATGGGCCATGAAAATCCAACTAGAATCCAAAAACTGTGGGCAATAACTCATGAAAATGGCCATAAATAGGAAAATGACGAGTTTTTAGGCATAACTCTCAAACATGTATTGTTTCTTAAGGTCGTTGTAAATTGCCCTATAACCTAAAAACTGCGGGCAATAGCTCATGAAAACGGACATTAAAACGCGAAAACGATGAGTTTCTCGTCATATCTCTCAAACATGTAAGGGTTCTTCCGAGGCATGCAAATCAAACTGGAACCCGAAAACTGTGGGCAATAACTCGTGAAAATGGTCATAAACACGAAAATGACGAGTTGTTGGTCATAACTCTCAAACATGTGTCGTTTCTTAAGCTTGCTATAAATCGCTCTAGAACCATAAAATTGTTCGCAATAGCTCATGAAAACAGCCATAAAACGGGAAAACTACGATATTTTTAGTCATATATCTCAAACATGTAGCGGGTCTTATGGGCCATGAAAATCCAACTGGAACCCAAAAACTGTGGGCAATAACTCGTAAAAAATGGCCAAAAACACGAAAATGACAAGTTTTTAGGCATAACTCTCAAACATGTATTGTTTCTTAAGGTCGTTGTAAATCACCCTGTAACCTAAAAACTGTGGGAAAGCTCATGAAAATGGCCATTACAACACGAAAACGACTTGTTTTTAGTCATATCTCTCAAACATGTAAGGGTTCTTTCGAGGCATGCAAATCCAACTGGTACCCAAAAACTCTGGGCAATAATTCATGAAAATGACCATAAAACACGAAAACGCCGATTTTTTGGTCATAACTCTCAAACATGTATCGTTTATTATGGTTGCTATAAATCGCCCTAGAACCATAAAATTGTGGGCAATAGCTCATGAAAATAGCCATAAATCGGGAAAACTACGAGTTTTTTAGTCATATATCTCAAACATGTAGCGGGTCTTATGGGCCTTGAAAATCCAACTGGAACCCAAAAATTGTGGGCAATAACTCGTGAAAATGGCCATATACACGAAATGACGAGTTTTTAGCTATAACTCTCAAACGTGTATCGAACGGCCATAAAAACGCGAAAACGACGAGTTTCTGGTCATATCTCTCAAACATGTAAGGGTTCTTCCGAGGCATGCAAATCTAACTGGAACCCAAAAACTGTGGGCAATAACTCATGAAAATGACCATAAAACACGAAAACGACGAGTTTTTTTGTCATAACTCTCAAACATGTATCATTTCTTATGGTTGCTATAAATCGCCCTAGAACCATAAAATTGTGGGCAATAGCTCATGAAATGGAAAAACTACGAGTGTTTAGTCATATATCTCAAACATGTAGCGGGTCTTACGGGCCTTGAAAATCTAACTGGAACCCAAAAACTGTGGGCAATAACTCGTAAAAATTGCCATAAACACGAAAATGATGAGTTTTTAGGCATAACTCTCAAATATGTATTGTTTCTTAAGGTCGTTGTAAATCGCCCTGTAACCTAAAAACTGTGGGCAATAGCTCATGAAGATGGCCATAAAACGCGAAAACGACGAGTTTCTGGTCATATCTCTCAAACATGTAAGGGTTCTTCCGAGGCATGCAGATCCAACTGGAACCCAAAAACTGTGGGCAATAACTCATGAAAATGACCATAAAACACGAAAACGCCGAGTTTTTGGTCATAACTCTCAAACATGTAACGTTTCTTAAGGTTGCTATAAATCGCCCTAGAACCATAAAATTGTTGGCAATAGCTCATGAAATGGGAAAAATACGAGTGTTTAGTCATATATCTCAAACATGTAGCGGGTCTTACGGGCATTGAAAATCCTACTAGAACACAAAAACTGTGAGCAATAACTCGTGAAAATTGCCATAAACACGAATATGATGAGTTTTTAGGCATAACTCTTAAACATGTATTGTTTCTTAAGGTAGTTGTAAATCGCCCTGTATCCTAAAAACTGTGGGCAATAGCTCATGAAAACGGCCATAAAACGCGAAAACGACGAGTTTCTGGGCATATCACTCAAACATGTAAGGGTTCTTCCGAGGCATGCAAATCCAACTAGAATCCAAAAACTGTCGGCAATAACTCATGAAAATGAACATAAAACACGAAAACAATGAGGTTTTGGTCATAACTCTCAAACATGTATCGTTTCGTAAGGTTGCTGTAAATCGCCCTAGAACCATAATATTGTGGGCAATAGCTCATAAAAACAGCCATAAAAAGGGAAAACTACGAGTTTTTTAGTCATATATCTCAATCATGTAAGGATTCTTCCGAGGCCTGCAAATCCAACTGGAACCCAAAAACTGTGGGGAATAACTCATGAAAATGACCATAAAACACAAAAACGGCGAGTTTTTCGTCATAACTCTCAAACATGTGTCATTTCTTAAGGTTGCTGTAAATCGCTCTAGAACCATAAAATTGTGGGCAATAGCTCATGAAAACAGCCATAAAACGGGAAAACTACGAGTTTTTTAGTCAAATATCTCAAACATGTAGCGGGACTAATGGGCCTTGAAAATCCACCTAGAACCCAAAAATTGTGGGCAATAACTCGTGAAAATGGCCATGAACACGAAATGACGAGTTTTTAGCTATAACTGTCAAACGTGTATTGTTTCTTAAGGTCGTTGTAAATCGCCCTATAACCTAAAAACTATGGGCAATAGCTCATGATAACGGACATTAAAACGCGAAAACGACGAGTTTCTAGTCATATCTCTCAAACATGTAAGGGTTCTTCCGAGGCATGCAAATCCAACTGGAACCCAAAAACTGTCGGGAATAACTCGTGAAAATGACCATAAAACACGAAAACGATGAGGTTTTGGTCGTCACTCTTAAACATGTGTCGTTTCTTAAGGTTGCTGTAAATCGCCCTAGAACCATAATATTGTGGGCAATAGCTCATGAAAATAGCCATAAAATGGGAAAACTATGAGTTTTTTTAGTCATATATCTCAAACATGTAGCGGGTCTTATGGGCCATGAAAATCCAACTAGAATCCAAAAACTATGGGCAATAACTCATGAAAATGGCCATAAATAGGAAAATGACGAGTTTTTAGGCATAACTCTCAAACATGTATTGTTTCTTAAGGTCATTGTAAATTGCCCTATAACCTAAAAACTGCGGGCAATAGCTCATGAAAACGGACATTAAAACGCGAAAACGATGAGTTTCTCATCATATCTCTCAAACATGTAAGGGTTCTTCCGAGGCATGCAAATCAAACTGGAACCCGAAAACTGTGGGCAATAACTCGTGAAAATGGTCATAAACACGAAAATGACGAGTTGTTGGTCATAACTCTCAAGCATGTGTCGTTTCTTAAGCATGCTATAAATCTCTCTAGAACCATAAAATTGTGTGCAATAGCTCATGAAAACAGCCATAAAACGGGAAAACTACGATTTTTTTAGTCATATATGTCAAACATGTAGCGGGTCTTATGGGCCATGAAAATCCAACTGGAACCCAAAAACTGTGGGCAATAACTCGTAAAAAATGGCCATAAACACGAAAATGACAAGTTTTTAGGCATAACTCTCAAACATGTATTGTTTCTTAAGGTCGTTGTAAATCACCCTGTAACCTAAAAACTGTGGACAAGCTCATGAAAATGGCCATTACAACACGAAAACGACGAGTTTTTAGTCTTATATCTCAAACATGTAAGGGTTCTTTCGAGGCATGCAAATCCAACTGGTACCCAAATACTGTGGGCAATAACTCATGAAAATGACCATAAAACACGAAAACGCCGATTTTTTGGTCATAACTCTCAAACATGCATCGTTTCTTATGGTTGCTATAAATCGCCCTAGAACCATAAAATTGTGGGCAATAGCTCATGAAAATAGCCATAAATCGGGAAAACTACGAGTTTTTTAGTCATATATCTCAAACATGTAGCGGGTCTTATGGGCCTTGAAAATCCAACTGGAACCCAAAAACTGTGGGCAATAACTCGTGAAAATGGCCATAAACACGAAAATGATGAGTTTTTAGGTATAAATCTCAAACATGTATCGAACAGCCCTAAAAACGCTAAAACGACGAGTTTCTCGTCATATCTCTCAAACATGTAAGTGTTCTTCCGAGGCATGCAAATCCAACTGGAACCCAAAAACTGTGGGCAATTACTCATGAAAATGACCATAAAACACGAAAACGACGACTTTTTTTGTCATAACACTCAAACATGTATCGTTTCTTAAGGTTGCTGAAACAGCCATAAAACGGTAAAAACTACGAGTTTTTAGTCATATATCTCAAACATGTAGCGGGTCTTACGGGCCTTGAAAATCCAACTGGAACCCAAAAACTATGGGCAATAACTCGTGAAAATTGCCATAAACACGAAAATGACGAGATTTTAGGCATAACTCTCAAACATGTATTGTTTCTTAAGGCCGTTGTAAATCGCCCTGTAACCTAAAAACTGTGGGCAATAGCTCATGAAAACGGCCATAAAACGCGAGAAACGATGAGTTTCTGGTCATATCTCTCAAACATGTAAGGGTTCTTCCGAGGCATGCAAATCCAACTAGAACACAAAAACTCTCAGCAATAAGTCATGAAAATGACCATAAAACACGAAAACGACGAGTTTTTTTTGTCATAACTCTCAAACATGTATCGTTTCTTAAGGTTGCTGTAAATCGCCCTAGAACCATAAAATTGTGGGCAATAGCTCATGAAACGGGAAAAATACGAGTGTTTAGTCATATATCTCAAACATGTTGCGGGTCTTACGGGCCTTGAAAATCCAATTGGAACCCAAAAACCGTGGGCAATAACTCGTGAAAATTACCCTAAACACGAAAATGATGAGTTTTTAGGCATAACTCTCAAATATGTATTGTTCTTAAGGTCGTTGTAAATCGCCCTGTAACCTAAAAACTGTGGGCAATAGCTCATGAAAACGGCCATATAAAACGTGAAAACGACGAGTTTCTGGTCATATCTCTCAAACATGTAAGGGTTCTTCCGAGGCATGCAAATCCAACTGTAACCTTAAAATTGTGGGCAATAACTCATGAAAATGACCATGAAATACGAAAACGCCGAGTTTTTGGTCGTAACTCTCAAACATGTAACGTTTCTTAAGGTTGCTATAAATCGCCCTAGAACCATAAAATTGTGGGCAATAGCTCATGAAATGGAAAAACTACGAGTGTTTAGTCATATATCTCAAACATGTAGCGGTCTTACGGGCCCTGAAAATCTAACTGGAACCCAAAAACTGTGGGCAATAACTCGTAAAAATTGCCATCAACACGAAAATGATGAGTTTTTAGGCATAACTCTCAAACATGTATTGTTTCTTAAGGTCGTTGTAAATCGCCCTGTAACCTAAAAACTGTGGGCAATAGCTCATGAAAACGGCCATAAAACGAAAACGACGAGTTTCTGGTCATATCTCTCAAACATGTAAGGGTTCTTCCGAGGCATGCAAATCCAACTGGAACCCAAAAACTATGGGCAATAACTCATGAAAATGACCATAAAACATGAAAACGACGAGTTTTTTTTGTCATAACTCTCAAACATGTATCGTTTCTTAAGGTTGCTCTAAATCGCCCTAGAACCATAAAATTGTGGGCAATAGCTCATGAAATGGGAAAAATACGAGTGTTTAGTCATATATCTCAAACATGTAGCGGGTCTTACGGGCATTGAAAATCCAACTAGAACACAAAAACTGTGAGCAATAACTCGTGAAAATTGCTATAAACACGAATATGATGAGTTTTTAGGCATAACTCTCAAACATGTATTGTTTCTTAAGGTAGTTGTAAATCGCCCTGAATCCTAAAAACTGTGGGCAATAGCTCATGAAAACGGCCATAAAACGTGAAAACGACGAGTTTCTGGGCATATCTCTCAAAGATGTAAGGGTTCTTCCGAGGCATGCAAATCCAACTAGAATCCAAAAACTGTCGGCAATAACTCATGAAAATGAACATAAAACACGAAAACAATGAGGTTTTGGTCATAACTCTCAAACATGTATCGTTTCGTAAGGTTGCTGTAAATCGCCCTAGAACCATAATATTGGTGGGCAATAGCTCATAAAAACAGCCATAAAAAGGGAAAACTACGAGTTTTTTAGTCATACATCTCAATCATGTAAGGATTCTTCCGAGGCATGCAAATCCAACTGGAACCCAAAAACTGTGGGGAATAACTCATGAAAATGACCATAAAACACAAAAACGGCGAGTTTTTCGTCATAACTCTCAAACATGTGTCATTTCTTAAGGTTGCTGTAAATCGCTCTAGAACCATAAAATTGTGGGCAATAGCTCATGAAAACAGCCATAAAACGGGAAAACTACGAGTTTTTTAGTCAAATATCTCAAACATGTAGCGGGACTTATGGGCCTTGAAAATCCACCTAGAACCCAAAAACTGTGGGCAATAACTCGTTAAAATGGCCATGAGCACGAAATGACGAGTTTTTAGCTATAACTGTCAAACGTGTATTGTTTCCTAAGGTCGTTGTAAATCGCCCTATAACCTAAAAACTATGGGCAATAGCTCATGATAACGGACATTAAAACGCGAAAACGACGAGTTTCTAGTCATATCTCTCAAACATGTAAGGGTTCTTCCGAGGCATGCAAATCCAACTGGAACCCAAAAACTGTCTGGGAATAACTCGTGAAAATGACCATAAAACACGAAAACGACGAGGTTTTGGTCGTCACTCTTAAACATGTGTCGTTTCTTAAGGTTGCTGTAAATCGCCCTAGAACCATAATATTGTGGGCAATAGCTCATGAAAATAGCCATAAAATGGGGAAACTATGAGTTTTTTTAGTCATATATCTCAAACATGTAGCGGGTCTTATGGGCCATGAAAATCCAACTAGAATCCAAAAACTGTGGGCAATAACTCATGAAAATGGCCATAAATAGGAAAATGACGAGTTTTTAGGCATAACTCTCAAACATGTATTGTTTCTTAAGGTCATTGTAAATTGCCCTATAACCTAAAAACTGCGGGCAATAGCTCATGAAAACGGACATTAAAACGCGAAAACGATGAGTTTCTCGTCATATCTCTCAAACATGTAAGGGTTCTTCCGAGGCATGCAAATCAAACTGGAACCCAAAACTGTGGGCAATAACTCGTGAAAATGGCCATAAACACGAAAATGGCGAGTTTTTAGGCATAACTGTCAAACATGTATCGTTTCTTATGGTCGTTGTAAATCGCCCTGTAACCTAAAAACTGTGGGCAATAGCTCATGAAAACGGCCATAAAAACGCGAAAAATGACGAGTTTCTGGTCATATATCTCAAACATGTAAGGATTCTTCCGAGGCATGCAAATCCAACTGGAACCTAAAAACTGTAAGCAATAACTCATAAAAATGATCATAAAACACGAAAACGACGAGTTTTTTGTCATAATTCTCAAACATATATAGTTTCTTAAGGCTGCTGTACATCGCCCTAGAACCATAAAATTGTGGGCAATAGCTCATGAAAACAGCCATAAATCGGGGAAAACTACGAGTTTTTTAGTCCTATATATGAAAAATGTAGCGGGTCTTACGGGCCTTGAAAATCCAACTAGAACACAAAAACTGTGAGCAATAACTGGTGAAAATTGCCATAAACACGAAAATGACGAGTTTTTAGGCATAACTCTCAAACATGTATTGTTTCGTAAGGTCGTTGTAAATCGCCCTGTAACCTAAAAACTGTGGCAATAATCTCATGAAAACGGCCATAAAAACGCGAAAACGACGAGTTTCTGGTCATATCTATCAAACATGTAAGGGTTCTTCCGAGGCATGGAAATCCAACTGGAACCCAAAAACTATGGCAATAACTCTTGAAAATGGCCATAAACACGAAAATGACGAATTTTTAGACATATCTCTCAAACATGTATTGTTTCTTAAGGTCGTTGTAAATTGCCCTATAACCTAAAAACTATGGGCAATAGCTTATGAAAACAACCATTAAAACGTGAAAATGACATGAAAACTATGGGCAATAGCTTAAGGTCGTAACTCTCAAACATGTAACTCATGAAAATGACCATGAAACACGAAAACGCCGAGTTTTTGGTCGTAACTCTCAAACATGTGACGTTTCTTAAGGTTGCTATAAATCGCCCTAGAACCATAAAATTGTGGGCAATAGCTCATGAAATGGGAAAAATACGAGTGCTTAGTCATATATCTCAAACATGTAGCGGGTCTTCCGGGCCTTGAAAATCCAACTGGAACACAAAAACTGTGGGCAATAACTCGTGAAAATTGCCATAAACACGAAAATGATGAGTTTTTAGGCATAACTCTCAAACACGTATTGTTTCTTAAGGTCGTTGTAAATCACCTGTAACCTAAATACTGTGGGCAATAGCTCATGAAAACGGCCATAAAACGCGAAAACGACGAGTTTCGTGTCATATCTCTCAAACATGTAAGGGTTCTTCCGAGGCATGCAAATCCAACTGGAACCCAAAAACTATGGGAAATAACTCATGAAAATGACCATAAAACACGAAAACGACGAGTTTTTTTGTCATAACTCTCAAACATGTATCGTTTCTTAAGTTACTGTAAATCGCCCTAGAACCATAAAATTGTGGGCAATAGCTCATGAAATGGAAAAAATACGAGTGTTTAGTCATATATCTCAAACATGTAGCGGGTCTTACGGGCCTTGAAAATCCAACTAGAACACAAAAACTGTGAGCAATAACTCGTGAAAATTGCCATAAACACGAAAATGATTAGTTTTTAGGCATAACTCTCAAACATGTATTGTTTCGTAAGGTCGTTGTAAATCGCCCTGTAACCTAAAAACTGTGGGCAATAGCTCATGAAAACGGCCATAAAACGCGAAAACGACGAGTTTCTGGTCATATCTCTCAAACATGTAAGGGGTCTTCCGAGGCATGCAAATCCAACTAGAACCCAAAAACTGTGGGCAATAACTCATGAAAATGACCATAAAACACGGAAAACGACGAGTTTTTTTGTCACAACTCTCAAACATGTATCGTTTCTTATGGTTGCTATAATCGCCCTAGAACCATAAAATTGTGGGCAATAGCTCATGAAAATAGCCATAAATCGGGAGAACTATGAGTTTTTTAGTCATGTATGTCAAACATGTAGCGGGTCTTATGGGCCATGAAAATCCAACTAGAACCCAAAAACTGTGGGCAATAACTCATGAAAATGGCCATAAATAGGAAAATGACGAGTTTTTAGGCATAACTCTCCAACATGTATTGTTTCTTAAGGTCGTTGTAAATCGCCCTATAACCTAAAAACTGCGGGCAATAGCTCATGAAAACGAACATTAAAACGCGAAAACGATGAATTTCTCGTCATATCTCTCAAACATGTAAGGGTTCTTCCGAGGCATGCAAATCCAACTGGAACCCAAAAACTATGGGCAATAACTCGTGAAAATTGCAATAAACACGAAACTGACGAATTTTTAGACATATCTCTCAAACATGTATTGTTTCTTAAGGTTGTTGTAAATTGCCCGATAACCTAAAAACTATGTGCAATAGCTTATGAAAACAGCCATTAAAACGTGAAAACGACGAGTTTCTGGTCTTATCTCTCAAACATGTAAGGGTTCTACCAAGGCATGCAAATCCAACTGGAACCCAAAAACTATGGGCAATAACTCATGAAAATGACCATAAAACACGAAAATGCGAGTATTTGGTCATAACTCCCAAACATGTATCATTTCTTAAATGTTGCTGTAAATCGCCCTAGAACCATAAAATTGTGGGCAATAGCTCATGAAAATAGCCATAAAAGAGGAAAACTACGAGTTTTTTTTAGTCATATATCTCAAACATCTAGCGGGTCTTACGGCCTTGAAAATCAAACTAGAACCCAAAAACTGTGGGCAATAACTCGTCAAAATGGCCATAAACACGAAAATGGCGAGTTTTTAGGCATAACTGTCAAACATGTATCGTTTCTTAAGGTCGTTGTAAATCGCCCTGTAACCTAAAAACTTTGGCAATAGCTCATGAAAACGGCCATTAAAACGTGAAAACGACGAGTTTCTGGTCTTATCTCTCAAACATGTAAGGATTCTTCCGAGGCATGCAAATCCAACTGGAACCTAAAAACTGTATGCAATAACTCATGAAAATGATCATAAAACACGAAAAAGACGAGTTTTTGGTCATAACTATCAAACATGTATCGTTTCTTAAGGCTGCTGTACATCGCCCTAGAACCATAAAATTGTGGCAATAGCTCCTGAAAACAGCCATAAATCGGGAAAACTACGAGTTTTTTAGTCCTATATATCAAACATGTAGCGGGTCTTACGGACCTTGAAAATCCAACTGGAACCCAAAAACTGTGGGCAATAACTCGTGAAAATGGCCATAAACACGAAAATGACGAGTTTTTAGGCATAACTCCCAAACGTGTATCGTTTCTTAAGGTCGTTGTAAATCGCCCTGTAACCTAAAAACTGTGGGCAATATCTCATGAAAACGGCCATAAAAACGCGAAAACGACGAGTTTCTGGTCATATCTATCAAACATGTAAGGGTTCTTCCAAGGCATGCAAATCCAACTGGAACCCAAAAACTATGGGCAATAACTCTTGAAAATGGCCATAAACACGAAAAGGACGAATTTTTAGACATATCTCTCAAACATGTATTGTTTCTTAAGGTCGTTGTAAATTGCCCGATAACCTAAAAACTATGGGGCAATAGCTTATGAAAACAACCATTAAAATGTGAAAATGACATGAAAACTATGGGCAATAGCTTAAGGTCGTAACTCTCAAACATGTAACTCATGAAAATGACCATGAAACACGAAAACGCCGAGTTTTTGGTCGTAACTCTCAAACATGTAACGTTTCTTAAGGTTGCTATAAATCGCCCTAGAACCATAAAATTGTGGGCAATAGCTCATGAAATGGGAAAAATACGAGTGTTTAGTCATAAATCTCAAACATGTAGCGGGTCTTACGGGCCTCGAAAATCCAACTGGAACACAAAAACTGTGGGCAATAACTCGTGAAAATTGCCATAAACACGAAAATGATGAGTTTTTAGGCATAACTCTTAAACATGTATTGTTTCTTAAGGTCGTTGTAAATCACCTGTAACCTAAAAACTGTGGGCAATAGCTCATGAAAACGGCCATAAAACGCGAAAACGACGAGTTTCTGGTCATATCTCTCAAACATGTAAGGGTTCTTCCGAGGCATGCAAATCCAACTGGAACCCAAAAACTATGGGAAATAACTCATGAAAATGACCATAAAACACGAAAACGACGAGTTTTTTTGTCATAACTCTCAAACATCTATCGTTTCTTAAGGTTACTCTAAATCTCCTACAACCATAAAATTGTGGGCAATAGCTCATGAAATGGAAAAAATACGAGTGTTTAGTCATATATCTCAAACATCTAGCGGGTCTTACGGGCCTTGAA
>OV702293.1:375077975-375534172 GCA_916181665.1 Avena sativa | reverse complement strand
TTAGGGTCGAGGGCGCTTTAAAATGATCTTAAGGCCTAATACATGTTGGAGAGATATCCCCCAAAACTCGCAGTTTTTGCATTTTATGGTCGTTTTCATAAGCTATTGCCAACAGTTTTGGGGTTCCACGGTGTTTTACATTAACCTTAAGACCCGATAGATGTTTGAGAGTTATGACCAAAAACTCGTCGTTTTCATGAGTTTTTGCCCATAGTGTTTGGGTTCTAGGCGGATTTGCATGCCTTGTAAGAACCCTTACATGTTTGAGAGATATGACCATAAACTTGTCATTTTCGTGTTTATCGTCGTTTTCATGAACTATTGCCCGAAGTTTTGGGGTTCTAGGGCGATTTATAAAGACCTTAAGAATCAATACATGTTTTATAGTTTATGACCAAAACCTCATTGTTTTCATCTTGATGGTCTTTTTCATGAGCTATTGCCCACTTTTAGGGGTTCGAGGGCGATTTACAATTCTCATAAGAACCCTTACATGTTTGAGAGATATGACGAGAAACTCGTCGTTTTCGTGTTTATGGCCATTTTCATGAGCTATTGCCCATAGTTTTTGGGTTCCTATTGGATTTGCAAGGCCTGTAAGACCCGTTACATGTTTGAGATATATGACGAAAAACTCATAGCTTTCGTGTTTTATGGCCGTTTTTATGAGCTATTGCCCACTGTTTAGGGGTTCGAGGGCGATTTACAATGACATTAAGACCTGATATATGTTGGAGAGATATGACCCAAAACTCACAGTTTTCACGTTTTATGGCCGTTTTCATGAGCTATTGCCCACAGTTTGGGGTTTAAGGGAGTTTTACATCAACCTTAAGACCTGATGGGTGTTTTAGAGTTATGACCAAAAAATCATTGTTTTCCTGTTTTATGGTCGTTTTCATGAGTTATTGCCCATAGTTTTTGGGTTCCAGGCGGATTTGCAGGCCTCGTAAGAACCCTTACATGTTTGAGACATATGACTAGGAACTCGTCTTTTTCACGATTTATGGCCATTTTCATGAGCTATTGCACATAGTTTTGGGGTTCTAGGGCGATTTACATAAACCTTAAGACCCGATACATGTTTGAGACTTATGACCAAAAACTCATCGTTTTCATGTTTTATGGTCGTTTTCATGAGTTATTGCCCATAGATTTGGGTTCCAGGCGGATTTGCATGTCTCGTAAGAACCCTTACATGTTTGAGAGATATGACTAGAAACTAGTCGTTTTCGTGTTTATGGTTGTTTTCATGAACTATTGCCCAAAGTTTTTGAGTTCTCGGGAGATTTACAACTACCTTAAGAACCAATACATGTTTGATAGCTTATGACCAAAACCTCGTCGTTTTCGTGTTTATGGCCATTTTCATGAGCTATGGCCCACAATTTTGGGGTTCTAGGAGGATTTGCATTCCTCGTAAGAACCCTTACATGTTTGAGAGATATGACCAGAAAATCGTCGTTTTTGTGTTTATGGCCATTTTCATGAGCTATTTCCCACAGTTATTGGGTTCCTGTTGGACTTGCATGGCCTATAAGACCCATTACATGTTTGAGATATATGACTTAAAACTCGTAATTTTCGTGTTTTATCGCCGTTTTTATGAGCTATTGCCCACTGTTTGGGGGTCGAGGGAGATTTAAAATGATCTTAAGGCTTAATACATGCTGGAGAGATATCCCCCAAAACTCGCAGTTTTTGCATTTTATGGCCGTTTTCATAAGCTATTGCCAACAGTTTTGGGGTTCCACGGTGTTCTACATCAACCTTAAGACCCGATAGATGTTTGAAAGTTATGACCAAAAACTCGTCATTTTCATGTTTTATGGTCGTTTTCATGAGTTTTTGCCCATAGTGTTTGGGTTCTAGGCGGATTTGCATGCCTTGTAAGAACCCTTACATGTTTGAGAGATATGACCATAAACTTGTCATTTTCGTGTTTATCGTCGTTTTCATGAACTATTGCCCGAAGTTTTGGGGTTCTAGGGCGATTTATAACGACCTTAAGAATCAATACATCTTTTATAGTTTATGACCAAAACCTCGTTGTTTTCATCTTTATGGCCTTTTTCATGAGCTATTGCCCACTGTTTAGGGGTTCGAGGGCGATTTACAATCCTCGTAAGAACCCTTACATGTTTGAGAGATATGACGAGAAACTCGTCGTTTTCGTGTTTATGGCCATTTTCATGAGCTATTGCCCATAGTTTTTGGGTTCCTATTGGATTTGCAAGGCCTGTAAGACCCGTTACATGTTTGAGATATATGACGAAAAACTCATAGCTTTCGTGTTTTATGACCGTTTTTATGAGCTATTGCCCACTGTTTAGGGGTTCGAGGGCGATTTACAATGACATTAAGACCTGATATATGTTGGAGAGATATGACCCAAAACTCACAGTTTTCGCGTTTTATGGCCGTTTTCATGAGCTATTGCCCACAGTTTTGGGGTTTAAGGGAGTTTTACATCAACCTTAAGACCTGATGGGTGTTTTAGAGTTATGACCAAAAAATCATTGTTTTCCTGTTTTATGGTCGTTTTCATGAGTTATTGCCCATAGTTTTTGGGTTCAAGGCGGATTTGCAGGCCTCGTAAGAACCCTTACATGTTTGAGACATATGACCAGGAACTCGTCTTTTTCACGATTTATGGCCATTTTCATGAGCTATTGCACATAGTTTTCGGGTTCTAGGGCGATTTACATAAACCTTAAGACCCGATACATGTTTGAGACTTATGACCAAAAACTCATCGTTTTCATGTTTTATGGTCGCTTTCATGAGTTATTGCCCATAGTTTTGGGTTCCAGGCGGATTTGCATGCCTCGTAAGAACCCTTACATGTTTGAGAGATATGACTAGAAACTAGTCGTTTTCGTGTTTATGGTTGTTTTCATGAACTATTGCCCAAAGTTTTTGAGTTCTCGGGAGATTTACAACTACCTTAAGAACCAATACATGTTTGACAGCTTATGACCAAAACCTCGTCGTTTTCGTGTTGATGGCCATTTTCATGAGCTATGGCCCACAATTTTGGGGTTCTAGGAGGATTTGCATTCCTCGTAAGAACCCTTACATGTTTGAGAGATATGACCAGAAAATCGTCGTTTTTGTGTTTATGGCCATTTTCATGAGCTATTTCCCACAGTTATTGGGTTCCTGTTGGACTTGCATGGCCTATAAGACCCATTACATGTTTGAGATATATGACTTAAAACTCGTAATTTTCGTGTTTTATCGCCGTTTTTATGAGCTATTGCCCACTGTTTAGGGGTCGAGGGAGATTTAAAATGATCTTAAGGCTTAATACATGCTGGAGAGATATCCCCAAAACTCGCAGTTTTTGCATTTTATGGCCGTTTTCATAAGCTATTGCCAACAGTTTTGGGGTTCCACGGTGTTCTACATCAACCTTAAGACCCGATAGATGTTTGAAAGTTATGACCAAAAACTCGTCATTTTCATGTTTTATGGTCGTTTTCATGAGTTTTTGCCCATAGTGTTTGGGTTCTAGGCGGATTTGCATGCCTTGTAAGAACCCTTACATGTTTGAGAGATATGACCATAAACTTGTCATTTTCGTGTTTATCGTCGTTTTCATGAACTATTGCCCGAAGTTTTGGGGTTCTAGGGCGATTTATAACGACCTTAAGAATCAATACATGTTTTATAGTTTATGACCAAAACCTCGTTGTTTTCATCTTTATGGCCTTTTTCATGAGCTATTGCCCACTGTTTAGGGGTTCGAGGGCGATTTACAATCCTCGTAAGAACCCTTACATGTTTGAGAGATATGACGAGAAACTCGTCGTTTTCGTGTTTATGGCCATTTTCATGAGCTATTGCCCATAGTTTTTGGGTTCCTATTGGATTTGCAAGGCCTGTAAGACCCGTTACATGTTTGAGATATATGACGAAAAACTCATAGTTTTCGTGTTTTATGGCCGTTTTTATGAGCTATTGCCCACTGTTTAGGGGTTCGAGGGCGATTTACAATGACATTAAGACCTGATATATGTTGGAGAGATATGACCCAAAACTCACACTTTTCGCGTTTTATGGCCGTTTTCATGAGCTATTGCCCACAGTTTTGGGGTTTAAGGGAGTTTTACATCAACCTTAAGACCTGATGGGTGTTTTAGAGTTATGACCAAAAAATCATTGTTTTCCTGTTTTATGGTCGTTTTCATGAGTTATTGCCCATAGTTTTTGGGTTCCAGGCGGATTTGCAGGCCTCGTAAGAACCCTTACATGTTTGAGACATATGACCAGGAACTCGTCTTTTTCACGATTTATGGCCATTTTCATGAGCTATTGCACATAGTTTTCGGGTTCTAGGGCGATTTACATAAACCTTAAGACCCGATACATGTTTGAGACTTATGACCAAAAACTCATCGTTTTCATGTTTTATGGTCGCTTTCATGAGTTATTGCCCATAGTTTTGGGTTCCAGGCGGATTTGCATGCCTCGTAAGAACCCTTACATGTTTGAGAGATATGACTAGAAACTAGTCGTTTTCGTGTTTATGGTTGTTTTCATGAACTATTGCCCAAAGTTTTTGAGTTCTCGGGAGATTTACAACTACCTTAAGAACCAATACATGTTTGACAGCTTATGACCAAAACCTCGTCGTTTTCGTGTTTATGGCCATTTTCGTGAGCTATGGCCCACAATTTTCGGGTTCTAGGAGAATTTGCATTCCTCGTAAGAACCCTTACATGTTTGAGAGATATGACCAGAAACTTGTCGTTTTTGTGTTTATGGCCATTTTCATGAGCTATTGCCCCCAGTTATTGGGTTCCTGTAGGACTTGCATGGCCTATAAGACCCATTACATTTTTGAGATATATGACTAAAAACTCGTAATTTTCATGTTTTATGGCCGTTTTTATGAGCTATTGCCCACTGTTTAGGGGTCGAGGGCGATTTAAAATGATCTTAAGGCCTAATACATGTTGGAGAGATATCCCCCAAAACTCGCAGTTTTTGCATTTTATGGCCGTTTTCATAAGCTATTGCCAATAGTTTTGGGGTTCCACGGTGTTTTACATCAACCTTAAGACCCGATAGATGTTTGAGAGTTATGACCAAAAACTCGTCATTTTCATGTTTTATGGTCGTTTTCATGAGTTTTTGCCCATAGTGTTTGGGTTCTAGGCGGATTTGCATGCCTTGTAAGAACCCTTACATGTTTGAGAGATATGACCATAAACTTGTCATTTTCGTGTTTATCGTCGTTTTCATGAACTATTGCCCGAAGTTTTGGGGTTCTAGGGCGATTTATAACGACCTTAAGAATCAATACATGTTTTTCAGTTTATGACCAAAACCTCATTGTTTTCATCTTTATGGCCTTTTTCATGAGCTATTGCCCACTGTTTAGGGGTTCGAGGGCGATTTACAATCCTCGTAAGAACCCTTACATGTTTGAGAGATATTACGAGAAACTCGTCGTTTTCGTGTTTATGGCCATTTTCATGAGCCATAGTTTTGGGGCTCCTATTGGATTTGCAAGGCCTGTAAGACCCGTTACATGTTTGAGATATATGACGAAAAACTCATAGTTTTCGTGTTTTATGGCCGTTTTTATGAGCTATTGCCCACTGTTTAGGGGTTCGAGGGCGATTTACAATGACATTAAGACCTGATATATGTTGGAGAGATATGACCCAAAACTCACACTTTTCGCGTTTTATGGCCGTTTTCATGAGCTATTGCCCACAGTTTTGGGGTTTAAGGGAGTTTTACATCAACCTTAAGACCTGATGGGTGTTTTAGAGTTATGACCAAAAAATCATTGTTTTCCTGTTTTATGGTCGTTTTCATGAGTTATTGCCCATAGTTTTTGGGTTCCAGGCGGATTTGCAGGCCTCGTAAGAACCCTTACATGTTTGAGACATATGACCATGAACTCGTCTTTTTCACGATTTATGGCCATTTTCATGAGCTATTGCACATAGTTTTGGGGTTCTAGGGCGATTTACATAAACCTTAAGACCCGATACATGTTTGAGACTTATGACCAAAAACTCATCGTTTTCATGTTTTATGGTCGTTTTCGTGAGTTATTGCCCATAGTTTTGGGTTCCAGGCGGATTTGCATGCCTCGTAAGAACCCTTACATGTTTGAGAGATATGACTAGAAACTAGTCGTTTTCGTGTTTATGGTTGTTTTCATGAACTATTGCCCAAAGTTTTTGAGTTCTCGGGAGATTTACAACTACCTTAAGAACCAATACATGTTTGACAGCTTATGACCAAAACCTCGTCGTTTTCGTGTTTATGGCCATCTTCATGAGCTATGGCCCACAATTTTCGGGTTCTAGGAGGATTTGCATTCCTCGTAAGAACCCTTACATGTTTGAGAGATATGACCAGAAACTTGTCGTTTTTGTGTTTATGGCCATTTTCATGAGCTATTGCCCCCAGTTAATGGGTTCCTGTAGGACTTGCATGGCCTATAGGACCCATTACATGTTTGAGATATATGACTAAAAACTCGTAATTTTCATGTTTTATGGCCGTTTTTATGAGCTATTGCCCACTGTTTAGGGGTCGAGGGCGATTTAAAATGATCTTAAGGCCTAATACATGTTGGAGAGATATCCCCCAAAACTCGCAGTTTTTGCATTTTATGGCCGTTTTCATAAGCTATTGCCAATAGTTTTGGGGTTCCACGGTGTTTTACATCAACCTTAAGACCCGATAGATGTTTGAGAGTTATGACCAAAAACTCGTCGTTTTCATGTTTTATGGTCGTTTTCATGAGTTTTTGCCCATAGTGTTTGGGTTCTAGGCGGATTTGCATGCCTTGTAAGAACCCTTACATGTTTGAGAGATATGACCATAAACTTGTCATTTTCGTGTTTATCGTCGTTTTCATGAACTATTGCCCGAAGTTTTGGGGTTCTAGGGCGATTTATAACGACCTTAAGAATCAATACATGTTTTTCAGTTTATGACCAAAACCTCATTGTTTTCATCTTTATGGCCTTTTTCATGAGCTATTGCCCACTGTTTAGGGGTTCGAGGGCGATTTACAATCCTCGTAAGAACCCTTACATGTTTGAGAGATATTACGAGAAACTCGTCGTTTTCATGTTTATGGCCATTTTCATGAGCCATAGTTTTGGGGTTCCTATTGGATTTGCAAGGCCTATAAGACCCGTTACATGTTTGAGATATATGACGAAAAACTCAGAGTTTTCGTGTTTTATGGCCGTTTTTATGAGCTATTGCCCACTGTTTAGGGGTTCGAGGGTGATTTACAATGACATTAAGACCTGATATATGTTGGAGAGATATGACCCAAAACTCACACTTTTCGCGTTTTATGGCCGTTTTCATGAGCTATTGCCCACAGTTTTGGGGTTTAAGGGAGTTTTACATCAACCTTAAGACCTGATGGGTGTTTTAGAGTTATGACCAAAAAATCATTGTTTTCCTGTTTTATGGTCGTTTTCATGAGTTATTGCCCATAGTTTTTGGGTTCCAGGCAGATTTGCAGGCCTCGTAAGAACCCTTACATGTTTGAGACATATGACCAGGAACTCACGATTTATGGCCATTTTCATGAGCTATTGCACATAGTTTTGGGGTTCTAGGGCGATTTACATAAACCTTAAGACCCGATACATGTTTGAGACTTATGACCAAAAACTCATCGTTTTCATGTTTTATGGTCGTTTTCATGAGTTATTGCCCATAGTTTTGGGTTCCAGGCGGATTTGCATGCCTCGTAAGAACCCTTACATGTTTGAGAGATATGACTAGAAACTAGTCGTTTTCGTGTTTATGGTTGTTTTCATGAACTATTGCCCAAAGTTTTTGAGTTCTAGGGAGATTTACAACTACCTTAAGAACCAATACATGTTTGACAGCTTATGACCAAAACCTCGTCGTTTTCGTGTTTATGGCCATTTTCATGAGCTATGGCCCACAATTTTGGGGTTCTAGGAGGATTTGCATTCCTCGTAAGAACCCTTACATGTTTGAGAGATATGACGAGAAACTTGTCGTTTTTGTGTTTATGGCCACAGTTATTGGGTTCATGTTGGATTTGCAAGGCCTGTAAGACCCGTTACATGTTTGAGATATATGACTAAAAACTCATAATTTTCGTGTTTTATGGCCGTTTTTATGAGCTATTGCCCACTGTTTAGGGGTCGAGGGCGATTTAAAATGATCTTAAGGCCTAATACATGTTGGAGAGATATCCCCCAAAACTCGCAGTTTTTGCATTTTATGGCCGTTTTCATAAGCTATTGCCAATAGTTTTGGGGTTCCACGGTGTTTTACATCAACCTTAAGACCCGATAGATGTTTGAGAGTTATGACCAAAAACTCGTCGTTTTCATGTTTTATGGTCGTTTTCATGAGTTTTTGCCCATAGTGTTTGGGTTCTAGGCGGATTTGCATGCCTTGTAAGAACCCTTACATGTTTGAGAGATATGACCATAAACTTGTCATTTTCGTGTTTATCGTCGTTTTCATGAACTATTGCCCGAAGTTTTGGGGTTCTAGGGCGATTTATAACGACCTTAAGAATCAATACATGTTTTTTAGTTTATGACCAAAACCTCATTGTTTTCATCTTTATGGACTTTTTCATGAGCTATTGCCCACTGTTTAGGGGTTCGAGGGCGATTTACAATCCTCGTAAGAACCCTTACATGTTTGAGAGATATTACGAGAAACTCGTCGTTTTCGTGTTTATGGCCATTTTCATGAGCCATAGTTTTGGGGTTCCTATTGGATTTGCAAGGCCTGTAAGACCCGTTACATGTTTGAGATATATGACGAAAAACTCATAGTTTTCGTGTTTTATGGCCGTTTTTATGAGCTATTGCCCACTGTTTAGGGGTTCGAGGGCGATTTACAATGACATTAAGACCTGATATATGTTGGAGAGATATGACCCAAAACTCACACTTTTCGCGTTTTATGGCCGTTTTCATGAGCTATTGCCCACAGTTTTGGGGTTTAAGGGAGTTTTACATCAACCTTAAGACCTGATGGGTGTTTTAGAGTTATGACCAAAAAATCATTGTTTTCCTGTTTTATGGTCGTTTTCATGAGTTATTGCCCATAGTTTTTGGGTTCCAGGCGGATTTGCAGGCCTCGTAAGATCCCTTACATGTTTGAGACATATGACCAGGAACTCGTCTTTTTCACGATTTATGGCCATTTTCATGAGCTATTGCACATAGTTTTGGGGTTTTAGGGCGATTTACATAAACCTTAAGACCCGATACATGTTTGAGACTTATGACCAAAAACTCATCGTTTTCATGTTTTATGGTCGCTTTCATGAGTTATTGCCCATAGTTTTGGGTTCCAGGCGGATTTGCATGCCTCGTAAGAACCCTTACATGTTTGAGAGATATGACTAGAAACTAGTCGTTTTCGTGTTTATGGTTGTTTTCATGAACTATTGCCCAAAGTTTTTGAGTTCTAGGGAGATTTACAACTACCTTAAGAACCAATACATGTTTGACAGCTTATGACCAAAACCTCGTCGTTTTCGTGTTTATGGCCATTTTCATGAGCTATGGCCCACAATTTTGGGGTTCTAGGAGGATTTGCATTCCTCGTAAGAACCCTTACATGTTTGAGAGATATGACCAGAAACTTGTCGTTTTTGTGTTTATGGCCATTTTCATGAGCTATTGCCCACAGTTATTGGGTTCATGTTGGATTTGCAAGGCCTGTAAGACCCGTTACATGTTTGAGATATATGACTAAAAACTCATAATTTTCGTGTTTTATGGCCGTTTTTATGAGCTATTGCCCACTGTTTAGGGGTCGAGGGCGATTTAAAATGATCTTAAGGCCTAATACATGTTGGAGAGATATCCCCCAAAACTCGCAGTTTTTGCATTTTATGGCCGTTTTCATAAGCTATTGCCAATAGTTTTGGGGTTCCACGGTGTTTTACATCAACCGTAAGACCCGATAGATGTTTGAGAGTTATGACCAAAAACTCGTCGTTTTCATGTTTTATGGTCGTTTTCATGAGGTTTTGCCCATAGTGTTTGGGTTCTAGGCGGATTTGCATGCCTTGTAAGAACCCTTACATGTTTGAGAGATATGACCATAAACTTGTCATTTTCGTGTTTATCGTCGTTTTCATGAACTATTGCCCGAAGTTTTGGGGTTCTAGGGCGATTTATAACGACCTTAAGAATCAATACATGTTTTTCAGTTTATGACCAAAACCTCATTGTTTTCATCTTTATGGCCTTTTTCATGAGCTATTGCCCACTGTTTAGGGGTTCGAGGGCGATTTACAATCCTCGTAAGAACCCTTACATGTTTGAGAGATATTACGAGAAACTCGTCGTTTTCGTGTTTATGGCCATTTTCATGAGCATAGTTTTGGGGTTCCTATTGGATTTGCAAGGCCTGTAAGACCCGTTACATGTTTGAGATATATGACGAAAAACTCATAGTTTTCGTGTTTTATGGCCGTTTTTATGAGCTATTGCCCACTGTTTAGGGGTTCGAGGGCGATTTACAATGACATTAAGACCTGATATATGTTGGAGAGATATGACCCAAAACTCACACTTTTCGCATTTTATGGCTGTTTTCATGAGCTATTGCCCACAGTTTTGGGGTTTAAGGGAGTTTTACATCAACCTTAAGACCTGATGGGTGTTTTAGAGTTATGACCAAAAAATCATTGTTTTCCTGTTTTATGGTCGTTTTCATGAGTTATTGCCCATAGTTTTTGGGTTCCAGGCGGATTTGCAGGCCTCGTAAGAACCCTTACATGTTTGAGACATATGACCAGGAACTCGTCTTTTTCACGATTTATGGCCATTTTCATGAGCTATTGCACATAGTTTTGGGGTTCTAGGGCGATTTACATAAACCTTAAGACCCGATACATGTTTGAGACTTATGACCAAAAACTCATCGTTTTCATGTTTTATGGCCGTTTTCATGAGTTATTGCCCATAGTTTTGGGTTCCAGGCGGATTTGCATGCCTCGTAAGAACCCTTACATGTTTGAGAGATATGACTAGAAACTAGTCGTTTTCGTGTTTATGGTTGTTTTCATGAACTATTGCCCAAAGTTTTTGAGTTCTAGGGAGATTTACAACTACCTTAAGAACCAATACATGTTTGACAGCTTATGACCAAAACCTCGTCGTTTTCGTGTTTATGGCCATTTTCATGAGCTATGGCCCACAATTTTGGGGTTCTAGGAGGATTTGCATTCCTCGTAAGAACCCTTACATGTTTGAGAGATATGACCAGAAACTTGTCGTTTTTGTGTTTATGGCCATTTTCATGAGCTATTGCCCACAGTTATTGGGTTCATGTTGGATTTGCAAGGCCTGTAAGACCCGTTACATGTTTGAGATATATGACTAAAAACTCATAATTTGCGTGTTTTATGGCCGTTTTTATGAGCTATTGCCCACTGTTTAGGGGTCGAGGGCGATTTAAAATGATCTTAAGGCCTAATACATGTTGGAGAGATATCCCCCAAAACTCGCAGTTTTTGCATTTTATGGCCGTTTTCATAAGCTATTGCCAATAGTTTTGGGGTTCCACGGTGTTTTACATCAACCTTAAGACCCGATAGATGTTTGAGAGTTATGACCAAAAACTCGTCGTTTTCATGTTTTATGGTCTTTTTCATGAGTTTTTGCCCATAGTGTTTGGGTTCTAGGCGGATTTGCATGCCTTGTAAGAACCCTTACATGTTTGAGAGATATGACCATAAACTTGTCATTTTCGTGTTTATCGTCGTTTTCATGAACTATTGCCCGAAGTTTTGGGGTTCTAGGGCGATTTATAACGACCTTAAGAATCAATACATGTTTTTTAGTTTATGACCAAAACCTCATTGTTTTCATCTTTATGGCCTTTTTCATGAGCTATTGCCCACTGTTTAGGGGTTCGAGGGCGATTTACAATCCTCGTAAGAACCCTTACATGTTTGAGAGATATTACGAGAAACTCGTCGTTTTCGTGTTTATGGCCATTTTCATGAGCCATAGTTTTGGGGTTCCTATTGGATTTGCAAGGCCTGTAAGACCCGTTACATGTTTGAGATATATGACGAAAAACTCATAGTTTTCGTGTTTTATGGCCGTTTTTATGAGCTATTGCCCACTGTTTAGGGGTTCGAGGGCGATTTACAATGACATTAAGACCTGATATATGTTGGAGAGATATGACCCAAAACTCACACTTTTCGCGTTTTATGGCCGTTTTCATGAGCTATTGCCCACAGTTTTGGGGTTTAAGGGAGTTTTACATCAACCTTAAGACCTGATGGGTGTTTTAGAGTTATGACCAAAAAATCATTGTTTTCCTGTTTTATGGTCGTTTTCATGAGTTATTGCCCATAGTTTTTGGGTTCCAGGCGGATTTGCAGGCCTCGTAAGAACCCTTACATGTTTGAGACATATGACTAGGAACTTGTCTTTTTCACAATTTATGGCCATTTTCATGAGCTATTGCACATAGTTTTGGGGTTCTAGGGCGATTTACATAAACCTTAAGACCCGAAACATGTTTGAAACTTATGACCAAAAACTCATCGTTTTCATGTTTTATGGTCGTTTTCATGAGTTATTGTCCATAGTTTTGGGTTCCAGGCGGATTTGCATGCCTCGTAAGAACCCTTACATGTTTGAGAGATATGACTAGAAACTAGTCGTTTTCGTGTTTATGGTTGTTTTCATGAACTATTGCCCAAAGTTTTTGAGTTCTAGGGAGATTTACAACTACCTTAAGAACCAATACATGTTTGACAGCTTATGACCAAAACCTCGTCGTTTTCGTGTTTATGGCCATTTTCATGAGCTATGGCCCACAATTTTGGGGTTCTAGGAGGATTTGCAGTCCTCGTAAGAACCCTTACATGTTTGAGAGATATGACCAGAAACTTGTCGTTTTTGTGTTTATGGCCATTTTCATGAGCTATTGCCCACAGTTATTGGGTTCATGTTGGATTTGCAAGGCCTGTAAGACCCGTTACATGTTTGAGATATATGACTAAAAACTCATAATTTTCGTGTTTTATGGCCGTTTTTATGAGCTATTGCCCACTGTTTAGGGGTCGAGGGCGATTTAAAATGATCTTAAGGCCTAATACATGTTGGAGAGATATCCCCCAAAACTCGAAGTTTTTGCATTTTATGGCCGTTTTCATAAGCTATTGCCAATAGTTTTGGGGTTCCACGGTGTTTTACATCAACCTTAAGACCCGATAGATGTTTGAGAGTTATGACCAAAAACTCGTCGTTTTCATGTTTTATGGTCGTTTTCATGAGTTTTTGCCCATAGTGTTTGGGTTCTAGGCGGATTTGCATGCCTTGTAAGAACCCTTACATGTTTGAGAGATATGACCATAAACTTGTCATTTTCGTGTTTATCGTCGTTTTCATGAACTATTGCCCGAAGTTTTGGGGTTCTAGGGCGATTTATAACGACCTTAAGAATCAATACATGTTTTTCAGTTTATGACCAAAACCTCATTGTTTTCATCTTTATGGCCTTTTTCATGAGCTATTGCCCACTGCTTAGGGGTTCGAGGGCGATTTACAATCCTCGTAAGAACCCTTACATGTTTGAGAGATATTACGAGAAACTCGTCGTTTTCGTGTTTATGGCCATTTTCATGAGCCATAGTTTTGGGTTCCTATTGGATTTGGAAGGCCTGTAATACCCGTTACATGTTTGAGATATATGACGAAAAACTCATAGTTTTCGTGTTTTATGGCCGTTTTTATGAGCTATTGCCCACTGTTTAGGGGTTCGAGGGCGATTTACAATGACATTAAGACCTGATATATGTTGGAGAGATATGACCCAAAACTCACACTTTTCGCGTTTTATGGCCGTTTTCATGAGCTATTGCCCACAGTTTTGGGGTTTAAGGGAGTTTTACATCAACCTTAAGACCTGATGGGTGTTTTAGAGTTATGACCAAAAAATCATTGTTTCCTGTTTTATGGTCGTTCTCATGAGTTATTGCCCATAGTTTTTGGGTTCCAGGCGGATTTGCAGGCCTCGTAAGAACCCTTACATGTTTGAGACATATGACCAGGAACTCGTCTTTTTCACGATTTATGGCCATTTTCATGAGCTATTGCACATAGTTTTGGGGTTCTAGGGCGATTTACATAAACCTTAAGACCCGATACATGTTTGAGACTTATGACCAAAAACTCATCGTTTTCATGTTTTATGGTCGTTTTCATGAGTTATTGCCCATAGTTTTGGGTTCCAGGCGGATTTGCATGCCTCGTAAGAACCCTTACATGTTTGAGAGATATGACTAGAAACTAGTCGTTTTCGTGTTTATGGTTGTTTTCATGAACTATTGCCCAAAGTTTTTGAGTTCTAGGGAGATTTACAACTACCTTAAGAACCAATACATGTTTGATAGCTTATGACCAAAACCTCGTCGTTTTCGTGTTTATGGCCATTTTCATGAGCTATGGCCCACAATTTTGGGGTTCTAGGAGGATTTGCATTCCTCGTAAGAACCCTTACATGTTTGAGAGATATGACCAGAAACTTGTCGTTTTTGTGTTTATGGCCATTTTCATGAGCTATTGCCCACAGTTATTGGGTTCATGTTGGATTTGCAAGGCCTGTAAGACCCGTTACATGTTTGAGATATATGACTAAAAACTCGTAATTTTCGTGTTTTATGGCCGTTTTTATGAGCTATTGCCCACTGTTTAGGGGTCGAGGGCGATTTAAAATGATCTTAAGGCCTAATACATGTTGGAGAGATATCCCCCAAAACTCGTAGTTTTTGCATTTTATGGCCGTTTTCATAAGCTATTGCCAATAGTTTTGGGGTTCCACGGTGTTTTACATCAACCTTAAGACCCGATAGATGTTTGAGAGTTATGACCAAAAACTCGTCGTTTTCATGTTTTATGGTCGTTTTCATGAGTTTTTGCCCATAGTGTTTGGGTTCTAGGCGGATTTGCATGCCTTGTAAGAACCCTTACATGTTTGAGAGATATGACCATCATCTTGTCATTTTCGTGTTTATCGTCGTTTTCCTGAACTATTGCCCGAAGTTTTGGGGTTCTTGGGCGATTTATAACGACCTTAAGAATCAATACATGTTTTTCAGTTTATGACCAAAACCTCATTGTTTTCATCTTTATGGCCTTTTTCATGAGCTATTGCCCACTGTTTAGGGGTTCGAGGGCGAATTACAATCCTCGTAAGAACCCTTACATGTTTGAGAGATATTACGAGAAACTCGTCGTTTTCGTGTTTATGGCCATTTTCATGAGCCATAGTTTTGGGGTTCCTATTGGATTTGCAAGGCCTGTAAGACCCGTTACATGTTTGAGATATATGACGAAAAACTCATAGTTTTCGTGTTCTATGGCCGTTTTTATGAGCTATTGCCCACTGTTTAGGGGTTCGAGGGCGATTTACAATGACATTAAGACCTGATATATGTTGGAGAGATATGACCCAAAACTCACACTTTTCGCGTTTTATGGCCGTTTTCATGAGCTATTGCCCACAGTTTTGGGGTTTAAGGGAGTTTTACATCAACCTTAAGACCTGATGGGTGTTTTAGAGTTATGACCAAAAAATCATTGTTTCCTGTTTTATGGTCGTCATCATGAGTTATTGCCCATAGTTTTTGGGTTCCAGGCGGATTTGCAGGCCTCGTAAGAACCCTTACATGTTTGAGACATATGACCAGGAACTCGTCTTTTTCACGATTTATGGCCATTTTCATGAGCTATTGCACATAGTTTTGGGGTTCTAGGGCGATTTACATAAACCTTAAGACCCGATACATGTTTGAGACTTATGACCAAAAACTCATCGTTTTCATGTTTTATGGTCGTTTTCATGAGTTATTGCCCATAGTTTTGGGTTCCAGGCGGATTTGCATGCCTCGTAAGAACCCTTACATGTTTGAGAGATATGACTAGAAACTAGTCGTTTTCGTGTTTATGGTTGTTTTCATGAACTATTGCCCAAAGTTTTTGAGTTCTAGGGAGATTTACAACTACCTTAAGAACCAATACATGTTTGATAGCTTATGACCAAAACCTCGTCGTTTTCCTGTTTATGGCCATTTTCATGAGCTATGGCCCACAATTTTGGGGTTCTAGGAGGATTTGCATTCCTCGTAAGAACCCTTACATGTTTGAGAGATATGACCAGAAACTTGTCGTTTTTGTGTTTATGGCCATTTTCATGAGCTATTGCCCACAGTTATTGGGTTCATGTTGGATTTGCAAGGCCTGTAAGACCCGTTACATGTTTGAGATATATGACTAAAAACTCGTAATTTTCGTGTTTTATGGCCGTTTTTATGAGCTATTGCCCACTGTTTAGGGGTCGAGGGCGATTTAAAATGATCTTAAGGCCTAATACATGTTGGAGAGATATCCCCCAAAACTCGCAGTTTTTGCATTTTATGGCCGTTTTCATAAGCTATTGCCAATAGTTTTGGGGTTCCACGGTGTTTTACATCAACCTTAAGACCCGATAGATGTTTGAGAGTTACGACCAAAAACTCGTCGTTTTCATGTTTTATGGTCGTTTTCATGAGTTTTTGCCCATAGTGTTTGGGTTCTAGGCGGATTTGCATGCCTTGTAAGAACCCTTACATGTTTGAGAGATATGACCATAAACTTTACATTTTCGTGTTTATCGTCGTTTTCATGAACTATTGCCCGAAGTTTTGGGGTTCTAGGGCGATTTATAACGACCTTAAGAATCAATACATGTTTTTCAGTTTATGACCAAAACCTCATTGTTTTCATCTTTATGGCCTTTTTCATGAGCTATTGCCCACTGTTTAGGGGTTCGAGGGCGATTTACAATCCTCGTAAGAACCCTTACATGTTTGAGAGATATTACGAGAAACTCGTCGTTTTCGTGTTTATGGCCATTTTCATGAGCCATAGTTTTGGGGTTCCTATTGGATTTGCAAGGCCTGTAAGACCCGTTACATGTTTGAGATATATGACGAAAAACTCATAGTTTTCGTGTTTTATGGCCGTTTTTATGAGCTATTGCCCACTGTTTAGGGGTTCGAGGGCGATCTACAATGACATTAAGACCTGATATATGTTGGAGAGATATGACCCAAAACTCACACTTTTCGCGTTTTATGGCCGTTTTCATGAGCTATTGCCCACAGTTTTGGGGTTTAAGGGAGTTTTACATCAACCTTAAGACCTGATGGGTGTTTTAGAGTTATGACCAAAAAATCATTGTTTTCCTGTTTTATGGTCGTTTTCATGAGTTATTGCCCATAGTTTTTGGGTTCCAGGCGGATTTGCAGGCCTCGTAAGAACCCTTACATGTTTGAGACATATGACCAGGAACTCGTCTTTTTCACGATTTATGGCCATTTTCATGAGCTATTGCACATAGTTTTGGGGTTCTAGGGCGATTTACATAAACCTTAAGACCCGATACATGTTTGAGACTTATGACCAAAAACTCATCGTTTTCATGTTTTATGGTCGTTTTCATGAGTTATTGCCCATAGTTTTGGTTCCAGGCGGATTTGCATGCCTCGTAAGAACCCTTACATGTTTGAGAGATATGACTAGAAACTAGTCGTTTTCGTGTTTATGGTTGTTTTCATGAACTATTGCCCAAAGTTTTTGAGTTCTAGGGAGATTTACAACTACCTTAAGAACCAATACACGTTTGACAGCTTATGACCAAAACCTCGTCGTTTTCGTGTTTATGGCCATTTTCATGAGCTATGGCCCACAATTTTGGGGTTCTAGGAGGATTTGCATTCCTCGTAAGAACCCTTACATGTTTGAGAGATATGACCAGAAACTCGTTGTTTTCGTGTTTATGGCCATTTTCATGAGCTATTGCCCACAGTTATTGGGTTCATGTTGGATTTGCAAGGCCTATAAGACCCGTTACATGTATGAGAGTAATGATCATACACTCGTCGTTTTCTCATTTTATGGCCGTTTTCATGAGATATTGCCTACATTTTTGAGGTTCCAGGGAGATTTACATCAACCTTAAGACCTGATACATGTTGGAGAGTTATGAGCAAATACTCGCAGTTTTCGCGTTTTATGGCCGTTTGCATGAGCTATTGCCCATAGTTTTCGGGTTCCAGGGCGATTTCCAACGACCTTAAGACCTGATACATGTTTTAGAGTTATGACCCAGAAATCGTCGTTTTCGTGCTTATGGCCATTTTCTTGAGTTATTGCCCACAGTTTATGGGTTGCAGTTGGATTTGCAAGGTCTGTAAGACATGTTACGTGTTTGAGATATATGACTAAAAACTCAAAGTTTTTGTGTTTTATGGATGTTTTCATGAGCCATTGCCCTCAGTTTTGGGGTTCTAGGCGGATTGGGATACCTCATAAGAACCCTTACATCCATGAGAGATATGACCATAAACTGGTCGTTTTCTCATTTTATGGCCGTTTTCATGAGCTATTGCCCACAGTTTTGGGGTTCCAGGGCGATTTACATCAACCTTAAGACCCGATACATGTTTGAGAGTTATGACCAAAAACTCGTCGTATTCATGTTTTATGGTCGTTTTCATGAGTTATTTCCCATAGTTTTTGGGTAACAGAAAGATATGCATGCCTCGTAAGAACCCTTATATGTTTGAGAGATATGACCAGAAACTCATCGTTTTAGCATTTTATGGTCGTTTTCATGAGGGTTGCCAATAGTTTTGGGGTTCAAGGGCGATTTACAATTACTTTAAGAACTAATACATGTTTGAGAGTTCATACCCAAAACCTCGTCGTTTTCGTGTTTATGGCCACTTTCATGAGCTATTGCCCACAGTTTTGGGATTCCAGGCGGATTTGCATGCCTCATAAGAACACTTACATGTTTGAGAGTATATGTCCAAAACCTCGTTGTTTTCATGTTTATAGCCATTTTGATGAGCTATTTCCCACGGTTTTGGGGTTCCAAGAGAATTTGCATGCCTCGTAAGAACCCTTACATGTTTGAGAGATATGACCAGAAACTCGTCGTTTTTGTATTTATGGCCATTTTCATGAGCTCTTGCCCGCAGTTTTTGGGTTCCTATTGGACTTGCATGGCCTGTAAGACCCATTACATGTTTGAGATATATGACTAAAAACTCATAGTTTTCGTGTTTATGGCCGTGTTTATGAGCTATTGTCCACTGTTTAGGGGTTCGAGGGCGATTTACAAAGACCTTAAGACCTAATACATGTTGGAGAGATATGACCCAAAACTCGCGGTTTTCGTGTTTATGGCCGTTTTCATGAGCTATTGCACACAGTTTTGGGGTTCCAGGGCGTTTTACATAAACCTTAATACCTGATATGTGTTTGAGAGTTATAACCACAAAATCATCGTTTTCGTGTTTTATGGTCGTTTTCATGAGTTATTGCCCACAGTTTTTGGGTTCCAGACGGATTTGCATGCCTCGTAAGAGCCCTTACATGTTTGAGATATATGACCAGGAACTCGTCATTTTCACGATTTATGGCCATTTTCATGAGCTATTGCCCATAGTTTTGGGGTTCCAGGGCGATTTACACCAACATTAAGACCCGATACATGTTTGAGAGTTATTGCCAAAAACTTGTCATTTTCATGTTTTGTGGTCGTTTTCATCAATTATTGCCCATAGTTTTTGGGTTCGAGTCGGATTTGCAGGCCTCGTAAAAACCCTTACATGTTTGAGAGATATGACAAGAAACTCGTCGTTTTCGTGTTTATGGTCGTTTTCATGAACTATTTTCCAAAGTTTTGGGGTTCTAAGGTGATTTATAATGACCTTAAGAATCAATACATGTTTTATAGGTTATGACCAAAACCTCATCGTTTTCGTGTTTATGGCTGTTTTCATAAGTTATTGCCAACAGTTTTGGGGTTCCACGGTGTTCTACATCAACCTTAAAACCCGATACATGTTTGAGAGTTATGACCAAAAACTCGTCGTTTTCATGTTTTATGATCGTTTTCATGAGTTATTGCCCATAGTGTTTGGGTTCTAGCCGGATTTGCATGCCTCGTAAGAACCCTTACATGTTTGAGAGATATGACCGTAACCTCGTCGTTTTCGTGTTTATCGTCGTTTTCATGAACTACTGCCCAAAGTTTTGGGGTTCTAGGGCGATTTATAACGACCTTAAGAATCAATACATGTTTTATAGTTTATGACAAAAACCTCATTGTTTTCGTGTTTATGGCCTTTTTCATGAGCTATTGCCCACTGTTTAGGTGTTCGAGGGCGATTTACAATCCTCGTAAGAACCCTTACATGTTTGAGAGATATGACGAGAAACTCATCGTTTTCGTGTTTATGGCCATTTTCATGAGCTATTGCCCATAGTTTTTGGGTTGCTATTGGATTTGCAAGGCCTGTAAGACCCGTTACATGTTTATGACCAAAACCTCATTGTTTTCGTGTTTATGGCCTTTTTCATGAGCTATTGCCCACTGTTTAGGGGTTCGAGGGCGATTTACAATCCTCATAAGAACCCTTACATGTTTGAGAGATATGACGAGAAACTCGTCGTTTTCGTGTTTATGGCCATTTTCATGAGCTTTTGCACATGGTTTTTGGGTTCCTATTGGATTTGCAAGGATTATAAGACCCGTTACATGTATGAGAGTACTGATCAGAAACTCGTCGTTTTCTCATTTTATGGCCGTTTTCATGAGCTATTGCCCACATTTTGGGGGTTACAGGGAGATTTACATCAACCTTAAAACCTGATACATGTTGGAGAGTTATGAGCAAAAACTCGCAGTTTTCGCGTTTTATGGTCGTTTGCATGAGCTATTGCCCACATTTTTGGGGTTCCAGGCAGATTTGCATGCCTCGTAAGAACCCTTACATATTTGAGAGATATGACCAGGAACTTGTCGTTTTCACGTTTTATGGCCCTTTTCATGAGCTATTGCCCTTGGTTTTGGGGTTCCAGGGCGATTTACAACGACCTTAAGACCTGATACATATTTTGGAGTTATGACCCAAAAATCGTCGTTTTCGTGTTTATAGCCATTTTCTTGAGTTATTGCCCACAGTTTATGGGTTGCAGTTGGATTTGCAAGGCCTGTAAGACATGTTACATGTTTGAGATATATGACTAAAAACTCAAAGTTTTTGTGTTTTATGGATGTTTTCATGAGCCATTGCCCACAGTTTTGGGGTTCCAAGCGGATTGGGATGCCTCATAAGAACCCTTACATGTATGAGAGATATGACCAGAAACTCGTCGTTTTCTCATTTTATGGTCGTTTTCATGAGCTATTGCCCACAGTTTTGGGGTTCCAGGGCGATTTACATCAACCTTAAGACCCGATACATGTTTGAGAGTTATGACCAAAAACTCGTCGTTTTCATGTTTTATGGTCGTTTTCATGAGTTATTGCCCATAGTTTTTGGGTAACAGAAAGATTTGCATGCCCCGTAAGAACCCTTATATGTTTGAGAGATATGACCAGAAACTCGTCGTTTTAGCATTTTATGGTCGTTTTCATAAGCTGTTGCTAATAGTTTTGGGGTTCAAGGGCGATTTACAATGACTTTAAGAACTAATAAATGTTTGAGAGTTTATGCCCAAAACCTCGTCGTTTTCGTGTTTATGGCTATTTTCATGAGCTATTGCCCACAATTTTGGGGTTCCAGGCGGATTTGCATGCCTCATAAGAACCCTTACATGTTTGAGAGTTATCACCAAAAATTCATCATTTTCGTGTTTTATTGTCATTTTCATGAGTTAATTCCCACTGTTTTGGGGTTCCAAGCGAATTTGCATGCCTCTTAAGAACCCTTATATGTTTGAGAGATATACCAGAAACTCGTCGTTTTTGTATTTATGGCCATTTTCATGAGCTCTTGCCCACAGTTTTTGGGTTCCTATTGGACTTGCATGGCCTGTAAGACCCAGTACATGTTTGAGATATATGACTAAAAACTCATAGTTTTCGTGTTTATGGCCGTGTTTATGAGTTGTTGTCCACTGTTTAGGGATTCGAGGGCGATTTACAAAGACCTTGAGACCTAATACATGTTGGAGAGATATGACCCAAAACTCGCGGTTTTCGTGTTTATGGCCGTTTTCATGAGCTATTGCACACAGTTTTGGGGTTCCAGCGCGTTTTACATCAACCTTAATACCTGATATGTGTTTGAGAGTTACAACCACAAAATCATCGTTTTCGTGTTTTATGGTCGTTTTCATGAGTTATTGCCCATAGTGTTTGGGTTCCAGGCGGATTTGCATGCCTCGTAAGAGCCCTTACATGTTTGAGATATATGACCAGGAACTCGTCATTTTCACGATTGATGGCCATTTTCATGAGCTATTTACCATAGTTTTGGGGTTCCAGGGCGATTTACATCAACATTAAGACCCGATACATGTTTGAGAGTTATTGCCAAGAACTTGTCGTTTCATGTTTTATGGTCATTTTCATCAGTTATTGCCCATAGTTTTTGGGTTCCAGTCGGATTTGCAGGCCTCGTAAGAACCCTTACATGTTTGAGAGATATGACAAGAAACTCGTCGTTTTCGTGTTTATGGTCATTTTCATGAACTATTGCCCAAAGTTTTGGGGTTCTAAGGCAATTTATAATGACCTTAAGAATCAACACATGTTTTATAGGTTATGACCAAAACCTCATCGTTTTCGTGTTTATGGCCGTTTTCATACGCTATTGCCAACACTTTAGGGGTTCCACGGTGTTCTACATCAACCTTAAGACCCGATACATGTTTGAGAGTTATGACCAAAAACTCGTCGTTTTCATGTTTTATGGTCGTTTTCATGAGTTATTGCCCATAGTGTTTGGGTTCTAGGCGGATTTGCATGCCTCATAAGAACCCTTACATGTTTGAGAGATATGACCATAAACTCGTCGTTTTCGTGTTTATCATTGTTTTCATGAACTATTGCCCAAAGTTTTGGGCTTCTAGGGCGATTTATAACGACCTTAAGAATCAATACATGTTTTATAGTTTATGACCAAAACCTCATTGTTTTCGTGTTTATGGCCTTTTTCATGAGCTATTGCCCACTGTTTAGGGGTTCGAGGGCGATTTACAATCCTCGTAACAACCCTTACATGTTTGAGAGATATGACGAGAAACTCGTAGTTTTCGTGTTTATGGCCATTTTCATGAGCTATTGCCCATAGTTTTTGGGTTCCTATTGGATTTGCAAGGCCTGTAAGACCGGTTACATGTTTATGACCAAAACCTCATTGTTTTTGTGTTTATGGCCTTTTTCATGAGCTATTGCCCACTATTTAGGGGTTCGAGGGCGATTTACAATCCTCGTAAGAACCCTTATATGTTTGAGAGATATGACGAGAAACTCGTCGTTTTCGTGTTTATGGCCATTTTCATGAGCTATTGCCCATAGTTTTTGGGTTCCTATTGGATTTGCAAGGCCTATAAGACCTGTTACATGTTTGAGAGTAATGATCAGAAACTCGTCGTTTTCTCATTTTATGGCCGTTTTCATGAGCCATTGCCCACAGTTTTGGGGTTCCAGGCGGATTGGGATGCCTCATAAGAACCCTTACATGTATGAGAGATATGACCAGAAACTCGTCATTTTCTCATTTTATGGCCGTTTTCATGAGCTATTGCCCACAGTTTTGGGGTTCCAGGGCGATTTACATTAACCTTAAGATCCGATACATGTTTGAGAGTTATGACCAAAAACTCGTCGTTTTCATGTTTTATGGTCGTTTTCATGAGTTATTGCCCATAGTTTGTGGGTAACAGAAAGATTTGCATGCCTCGTAAGAACCCTTATATGTTTGAGAGATATGACCAGAAACTCGTTGTTTTAGCATTTTATGGTCGTTTTCATGAGATATTGCCAATAGTTTTGGGGTTCAAGGGCGATTTACAATGACTTTAAGAACTAATACATGTTTGAGAGTTTATGCCCAAAACCTCGTCGTTTTCGTGTTTATGGCCATTTTCATGAGCTATTGCCCACAGTTTTGGGGTTCCAGGTGGATTTGCATGCCTCATAAGAACCCTTACATGTTTGAGAGTATATGTCCAAAACCTCGTTGCTTTCGTGTTTATAGCCATTTTGATGAGCTATTTCCACAGTTTTGGGGTTCCAAGCGAATTTGCATGCCTCGTAAGAACCCTTAAATGTTTGAGAGATATGACGAGAAACTCGTCGTTTTTGTATTTATGGCCATTTTCATGAGCTCTTGCCCACAGTTTTTGGGTTTCTATTGGACTTGCATGGCATGTAAGACCCATTACATGTTTGAGATATATGACTAAAAACTCATAGTTTTCGTGTTTATGGCCGTGTTTATGAGCTATTGTCCACTGTTTAGGGGTTCGAGGGCGATTTACAAAGACCTTAAGACCTAATACATGTTGGAGAGATATGACCCAAAACTCGCGGTTTTCGTGTTTATGGCCGTTTTCATGAGCTATTGCACACAGTTTTGGGGTTCCAGGGCGTTTTACATAAACCTTAATACCTGATATGTGTTTGAGAGTTATAACCACAAAATCATCGTTTTCGTGTTTTATGGTCATTTTCATGAGTTATTGCCCACAGTTTTTGGGCTCCAGGCGGATTTGCATGCCTCGTAAGAGCCCTTACATGTTTGAGATATATGACGAGGAACTCGTCATTTTCACGATTTATGGCCATTTTCATGAGCTATTGCCCATAGTTTTTGGGGTTCAGGGCGATTTACATCAACATTAAGACCCGATACATGTTTGAGAGTTATTGCCAAAAACTTGTCATTTTCATGTTTTATGGTCGTTTTCATCGGTTATTGCCCAAAGTTTTGGGTTCCAGGCAGATTTGCAGGCCTCGTAAGAACCCTTACATGTTTGAGAGATATGACAAGAAACTCGCCGTTTTCGTGTTTATAGTCGTCTTCATGAACTATTGTCCAAAGTTTTGGGGTTCTAAGGCGATTTATAACGACCTTAAGAATCCATACATGTTTTATAGGTTATGACCAAAACCTCATTGTTTTCGTGTTTATGGCCTTTTTCATGAGCTATTGCCCACAGCTTAGGGGTTCGAGGGCGATTTACAATCCTCGTAAGAACCCTTACATGTTTGAGAGATGTGACCAGAAACTCGCCATTTTCGTGTTTATGGGCATTTTCGTGAGGTATTACCCACAGTTTTTTTGGTTCCTATTGGATTTGCAAGGCATGTAAGGCCCGTTATATGTTTGAGATGTATGACTAAAAACTCGTAGTTTTCGTGTTTTATGGCCGTTTTTTGAGCTATTCCTCACTGTTTAGGGATTCGAGGGCGATTTACAATGACATTAAGACCTGATACATGTTGGAGAGATATGACCCAAAACTCGTATTTTTCGCGTTTTATGGCCGTTTTCATGAGCTATAGGCCATAGTTTTGGGGTTCCAGGGAGTTTTACATCAACCTTAAGACCTGATGTGTGTTTGAGAGTTATGACCAAAAAATCATTGTTTTCCTGTTTTATGGTCGTTTTAATGAGTTATTGCCCACAGTTTTTGGGTTCCAGGCGGATTTGCATGCCTCGTAAGAACCCTTAAATGTTTGAGATATATGACTAGGAACTCACCTTTTTCACGATTTATGGCCATTTTCATGAGCTATTGCACACAGTTTCGGGGTTCCAGTGCGATTTACATCAACCTTAAGACCCGATACATGTTTGAGAGTTATGTCCAAAAACTCGCCGTTTTTATGTTTTATGGTCGTTTTTATGAGTTATTTTCCATAGTTTTTGGGTTCCAGACGGATTTGCATGCCTCGTAAGAACCCTTACATGTTTGTGAGATATGACCAGAGACTAGTCGTTTTCGTGTTTATGGTTGTTTTCATGAACTATTGTCCAATGTTTTGGGGTTTTAGGGAGATTTACAACGACCTTAAGAACCAATACAAGTTTGACAGTTTATGACCAAAACCTCATCGTTTTCGTGTTTATGGCCATTTTCATGAGCTATGGCCACAGGTTTGGGGTTCTAGGAGGATTTGCATGCCTCGTAAGAACCCTTACATGTTTGAGAGATATGACCAGAAACTTGTTGTTTTCCTGTTTATGGCCATTTTCATAAGCTATTGCCCATAGTTATTGGTTTCCTGTTGGATTTTCAATGCCTATAAGACCCGTTAGATGTTAGAGATATATGACTAAAAACTGGTAGTTTTCGTGTTTTATGACCGTTTTTATGAGCTATTGCCCACTATTGAGGGGTTCGAGGGTGATTTACAGTGACCTTAAGACCTGATACATGTTGGAGAGATATGACCCAAAACTTGTAGTTTTCACGTTTTATGGCCGTTTTTATGAGCTATTGCCCACATTTTTGGGGTTCCAGTGAGTTTTACATCAACCTTAAGACCTGATACGTGTTTGAGAGCTATGAGCAGAAAATCATCATTTTCGTGTTTTATTGTCGTTTTCATGAGTTAATGCCCATATTTTTTGGGTTCCATGCAGATTTGCATGCCTCGTAAGAACCCTTACATATTTGAGAGATATGACCAGGAACTTGTTGTTTTCAACGTTTTATGGCCCTTTTCATTGGCTATTGCCCACAGTTTTGGGGCTTTAGGGCAATTTACATCAACTGTAAGACCCGATACGTGTATGAGAGTTATGAGCAAAAACTCATCGTTTTCATGTTTAATGGTTGTTTGGAGCACAGCATGCAAGGGTCATCTCATCTTAGAGTAACTCTCGCATGTCCTGCAAATTGCACCAGAGCCGTAAATTAACTGCTATTTTGTGGTTTTTGGTAACAAGAGATTATATCTTAGACCTTCCCTAAGTAATCCACTTCTTTGTGATTTTTATTGATAAATGGAATATATCTATGTCATACCAATTATACCAAGCTTCAACACCAACAAAATGTTCAAAGACATCAAAGATACATACAACCAACAAAAAATCAAAAAATAGAGGAAAACAAATACACCAGCGTGGTGTACAACCCCTCGCAAGTACTTTTGTGATTTATGAGTAAGAAAATACACCAGAAGAAATACTCTTAGACATGGCGTAAGTAATTCAATTCTCTATGACTTGGAATTGTTGATCGTCCGTCATGCAAATCCTTTTAGCGGGAGCGACATTTCTGGCTAGCATCCCTTCGGCTTCAATCGTTTCGTAGAACGGCAGACAGTTCAACAATCGAGAGAAACCCTAGGTGGTCGTTGCTTGATATGTTTGGGCGTTTAGGTGCTGAACATAAGGGCAAAAATGTATCTGGCACAGGCCTTTATTGCCCTTAAGTTTGTTTTCTCTGCATTCGGAATTTCATATAAATTTTGATTTGGAAACGCACCTGATGTCCAAGATTAAGCATACTCTTAACAATTCTTTCTATATGCTTCCACTCAGATAAACTTACAATTGTTTCTATCAAATCTTGATGATAAACTTAATCATAGACATCTTTGTCTTACTTCTAGGCTATTTTAATCCTTAGCGTGGGATAGAAATATGTCAAGGAATTTTTTTATTCTGCGTGAACAAGGTCATGAACTTAATATCTCTTGGCTCTCATACCATATGAATAATATTGATCCCTAAAATATTTTATTTTTTATTGCAATGACCTTTATGGGTTTTATATAAAGTTACATGGTGGTAGGTGAAGATTTGGAGTACAAGATGTAGAGTCATAATCTATCTTTAGCCACGTATACGTATTTTAACAGTGGTGTGCCACTGTTTTATATGCCACGGTGGCGTTTTCCAACACCTGTCACATGCCATAGGTATGTGGGACCCACTGCTCCACCGGACAAAAAAATACTGGTGGCACGGAGTTTCCTTGACAACATGCCATTGTGTAGTAGCATGTCTCCTACTCGAAATGACACCACTATTGCAAAGGACGGGCACACAGGTGCGACCCACATACCATTGGAGTGTCAAATTTTTATACTCCACCACTATTTCGAATACAGTGGCATGTCAATGACACGAAAATTCCACCAAGTCAGGCATGGATTTTCCTAACACTCCGCCGGTATCCATTACCAGAGGCATAACAGGGGTGGCGTGTCAAAGATACGCCACTAAGGGGTGACTCACAACACAATTTATATCGTATTATGTACTAGTGGTTAAGTTCTACTTAGCATCGCCACCACCACATGTGGATGAGAAATCGATTTCTCAACACAATCTTTTTTGTGGCATTGCCATCTTCGCCTAAAATTGGTGGCAAACCACAAAAAGAAAAAAAGGTTTTACTGTTTGGACGGTGTTGGCTGGTTTCACTTATGAGATGAACCAAGAACTCCCATTGTATGTCTGTTTTTAACAGGGAAGGTTCATGAAGGACTATAGATGCAACTGGTCCGGGTCGCCCCATTGGCCCTCCGTCCCGGACCTCATTTTTGTTACCATCAGGTTATAGGTTTGGCCCGTAAATAAATAGGGTCCAACAGGTTCGGATCCTTACTACCCTAAGGTCGAACCTCTCCTCGAATATACGAAAGTGCCGGCCGCATCATCTTCATGGTTTGCAATCGCAGCAACTCGCCAGGAGCAACTGACGCAGGCTCGCCGAAAAAAAAAAGGGAGCCGCACGGACGGCTGCATTGAGCAAGCGGAGCCCGAGGGAGGTGGCGACGGAAACGAACAAGAAGGTGGTGCTGCGGGATTACATCAGCTGCGCGCCATTGGAGGATGCTCGTCAATGGCGGTGTCGTGCCGCTGCATGTCCTCGACGGTGCCGGACCAGCTGTGTTGGCTAGAGCATCTCCACTCACGTTCTCACAACGCCGATCCCAAGGCAAATTTTAGGTTTGGACGTTGAAATCTGGCACAGTCGTGTTTCAAAGAACCTGTTTTAGTCTGGATTTGGACCAAGTTTGGTCCGAACTTCCCAGGCGAAAAAAAGAGATTGCGCGTGACCTGTCCAGTCAGCGACGGAAGCCGAGTCGTCGCTATCCTTCCGCCTCGAAACCCCGCGAAGGACCGCCGGACAATAATTGTGTGTCGTTTCAGCCACGCGTTGCCGTAATGCCGCGCCACTGCCGCCTCCTAGGCTCCTGCAACGAACCAGCGGGGCAATAACTTCCCGCGCGCCGACGCACTCGCCGGCCACTGGCCGCCTTCGCCAGCCGAAGCCGGAGTCGGCCGATTGGGCGGTGCCCGTCGACGAGGACACCTTCGCCATAAAGATGGTGATGAAGCAGTCACTCCGGGATTCGGCGCCGTAGCCACCGGACATCCTCGCCTGGTCCAGGGCAGACTGGGAGGAGGAGGAGCGCCTCCGTGTCCAGCACCGGCAGGAGCAGGCCGAGCTCCAGGCGTGGTCTGGCCGCGTGCTCGCCAACCAGGACGCCCCGCTCGTCGTCCTCGACGATGACGAGGAAGCCGGCCCCTCCCACCAGCCCTGGAGGTGCGGCGACGCCGGCCAGGGGAGCTCCTGCCGAGCGACGACGACGACGATGGCGGCGAAGAAGACGGCGGGGCCGATCCCAGCTATACCTCCTTCTACGGCAACCTCGGCATGGAGAAGCGGCGGCGGCTTCGGCGACGGCATCGGCAGCGGCCTTTTTTATGTTTTTAAGTTTATTATCTAGCCTAAATTCGGGTGTACGCCCGACCCGAATTCGATGTAATTCATCTATATTCGCCCATATTCAATGAAATCCGCCTAAATTTAGCGAAATTTATTAAATTTTAGCCGAACGCGGAAACTCGACCTGAAAACGCGAATGGAAACTCGCGGTTCCAAAGCCAAAAACGAGTTTCGTGAGAAATTGATACGAATTTCGATCTGAAATCGCCCAAGAGTGAGAATGCTCTCAAGAAACTCCGCTTCTCCTGCGCGGCCGCACGTGCAGTTGCGGAAACTGCTACTCCTACATCCCGCGTTCCTGGTATTATTGAGAGCGTTGGGCAATCCCCACCGTCGACCTAGTGTAGTATAGCTCAGCAGCCAATGGTACAACAACGTGGTGCTAGCTAGCCAGGGGCAAACCTCGGATACCCCTTTACCCTACAAGGAGAGAATCGGTCCGACCCGTGGACCTGTGATTTTCTAAAAGGTTTGGAGGTCCAACACTATGTCCAAACCGGACCGGACCGGTTGCATCATGATGAAGGACCCCGAAATGGCATTCATTCAGTTAGTGGGCTTACAATTACCAGCGGTATCCCAATAGAAAAATAAATTACATGCTCTCGCCTCCTGGACGACGGACGATGTCGCCGTGGGAGAGAGGATGTGGGCTCACTAGCTGGCTTAATGCAAGGAGATGCGTCAGCTAGGTGGCTCCAATTAAAATTGGGGTTGAGAACTCATGCCCAGCTCCAATAGCAGAGTTGAGTTGCAGCTCCAGTCGTGTACGTACAGCAGCATCGTAATGTTAATCGAGACTTGGGCTTAGGGGGAGAATTAATTAGTGGTTGGACTTGGGCACTAAAAAGAGCAGGGAGAGGACTAATACGAAGGTAGTAGTCGTAACTAGCATGAGATGGAAGCATCGTACAGAAATCGCATGTGAAGTGTCATATGTGAAGCTGTTTCGTTAATCTATATACTGATGGGGGTGGTGTTCATGCTTTCATTATGCAACATTAATGGTCATCCATGATACTCACATAATAGTTCGTCTATATATGTTCATGCATGACCATCGCATGCCTATATCCATTTTAGTGGACCGCAAGTGAAGACTCCCTCTGTTTCCTATTATAAGTAATTTAGGATATTACATTTCGAGAAACAATTTCAATGTTTTTAACTATGTTGAATTACACAAGTATAGTTCATGGAATATGTTGTAGCATCATTTAATAGTTGTCTTGTTACTAAATAAATTGTCCCAAATATGCGAGAAAATGACTCACCTTTAATTAAATCGATAATTCAATGTGCAGAGCAATTACACATATCAAAATAATATCATGTGTGTCTGATTAATAGAAGTATTCTTCATACGGGAAGGTGTTAGATAGAATAGAATCCTAGTCGTATAAGACACTACAAGACTAGATGAATACGCCGACGGCCAAACGTCTGGGCCGTTGGCGTAGACCGTGACCAGGCCAGTCCCGCTAAGTAGCCGTCGGCGTAGAATTTCCCTCAGCGTATCCTATGTTATGCCGACGGCTGCCCTCGGCGTAGCTATTTTTTTTACCTCATTATACTTCGAAAAATCATAACTAAATCATTCTAATTCGGAAAAATACAAATAATATATCAAAATTTGCCGGACGTTGACCCAATGGATTGGCAAGACATGCAACACGTCAAGGATTGGTGGATGGAGAAGATACACAAGCGGGGGCAATCAAAGAAGGCAATGGCCTCCCTAGCCATGTTGGTCTCATGGGAGATATGGAAGGAGAGAAATGTACGAGTTTTTTGTAATCAAGCCTCTATATCCATCATGGTGGTGTCAAAAATCAAAGAAAATGTAGCCTTATGAGGCTTGCCGGCGCCAAAATGATAAGTAATATTATACGGGCAGAGTAGATGTTTTGTTATTTTTGTGTCTTGGTCGTTCTTGGACAAGACGTGGTTCGGAAGACATTTCTAAAAACTTCTTCTTAATTAATGAAATGGCTAGTCGTTTGCTCCTTTTCAAAAAAAAAGTCAAAATGGTTTGGTCTTAAGATTGCAATGACCGATATATATGTATGTAATAGCAAAACATGTAGAGAACATTTAATTGCAGACCGTACAAGTACCGAAACAACAGTGTTACCTAAAAAAAACAGTGTTACTTTTCTTTTTTGCCGGAAAAAACAGTGTTGCTTTTCTACAGTGTAGCACACTAGGGAACATTTATCTTGTTTGTGTTAGATAGATCTCAAACGTGAACGGGCCCAACGGCCCGTCACGCCCCTATCCGCGCCCTGATCGGGGGCGCCCAACCCTATCTGGTTGGTGGGCCCATGTCGCCAGCGCTATATAAAGAGGGGGGGCCGGCAGCACGCCTCACGAGGTTAGACGTGCCCTAGCCGCCCCACCTACAAACCCTATCCGATCTAGGCTAAGCGCTGCGCCGACGGGAAGTTCCACCGCCGCCACACTCACCCCATTCCACCCATGGCCAATGACGGAGGTTCCAGCTCCGGCATCAGCTCGGGCATTCCCTCTGGCTCATGTCTGTCCAGCCAGGGAGCAGGTTGATCTCATCTCGTCTCTCTCTCTCTGTTTTCGATCTACAAAGGTAAAGTATAGTGCTACTGATAGATCTAGACTAGATCCATTGCAAAGGTGTATTAACATTGGTATCAGAGCAGGTTTTAGTTGCTAGATTTTTCAGTGCAATAGTAGGAAGCAAAAGTCCAAAAGAAGAGAAAAGAACTAGATCTAAAGTGTGCCTGCCCTATGGCCGCGCCGTTCCTCTCGATCTAGATGGGCATCCATAGTGGAGACATCTAGAAGAAGAACATACCCTTCGGGGCAAAGCAAAACCCTAGATCTAAGCCCCAAAAAGGATCCCGAACTCAAGATCTAACCCCATAGATCCCCAATGAAAAGTCAGTCAAAAAAAAGGAGGGAGATCACTCCGGCCATCGCCGGGAATGTTTCTGTCCTCCCACACCTTGGCCACTTGACGACGGTGCACCCATCCTCGGGTGGATGCACACATCGGCAAGGAGCAAAAGGGGGGGCGCCGCCGTTTCCCTACGGACAAAGTAACAAAAAAAAGGGCTCCACCGCAGCGAAAAAGGCTCCACCGCCACCCCTCTTGACGGTGGTGCGCCCACCCTCGGGTGGACGCACCGCCGGCAAGGAGGGCGGGGGGGCCATGGCTCGCCGGAGCAAAGGAGAGGGAGGGGCGCACCGAGAGGCGGCCACCTCGCCTCGGCCTCGCGCGGGCCACGCCGCTGAGCCAGAGGGAGGGGCGCGCCGGAGGCGGCCGCCTCGCCTCGGCATCGCGGGAGGGGGCCACAGAGAGAGAGGGGAGTGGGGAGGGAGGGGCCGAAGCCGCCTCGTCCGCTCCTCCACAGCGCCGCCGTGCTACGAGGTGCACGCGGGTAGGACGCGTCGCCGCCGCGGATCCGATGCGGGGCTGCCGCGGCTTGGACGCGGGGCAGACGCGGGTGGGGGCAAGGGGGAAATGAGCTAGGGTTGGTGGGGGGCGGCGGCCTGGGGCTTTATACCTCCGAGGTGCGCGCGCGACCGTTAGATCTAGGGTAGGCCGCGTGGACGGCCAGGATCACGCGCCGCGGGTGACACGGGCGGTGTCGGGCCAAGCGGGCTGGCCAGGGCGGGCGCTGCTGGGCCGCGACCATGGGCCGCAGGGCGAGCGGGTGCTGGCTCCCTGGCGCGCGCGTGGGCGGCAGCCAGGCGCTGGAGGAGCCAGGCCGCTTTGGGCCGCTGCACGCTGCCCACAGAGCAGGCCCAGTAGGGTGTTTTTCAACCAGTTTTTTCTGTTTTTTTTACAGAAGTTGTTTTAATTGTTTTGCTTAGGGATTTTTAAGCAATTTTTGCATAGTTTTCTCTAGTCATTTTATTGCAAGTATATTTTGACTAGAGAATGTTTTAAAGGCAGAATTTTTTCTGTAAAAGTTCAAAGCATCATGAAAGTCATTATTAAGTTTCCGCTGCAAATGTATGTTTCAAATTGCAATAATGCGATGAAGTTTGTTTAAATTTTGTTATAAAGATGTGATAAAGTGATTAAAGATGATTGTGTCCCATGTTATTAATTGACCAACGTTGTTAATAAACATGATCATGATCTTTTCCATTGAGTATTAAAAGGTGCATTTAACTTTATTTCTACCCAACGGTGATGTAATTTTAAATAGCACAAACAATTGCATGCATAATTTATACCAACGTTGAATTAATACATACAGTTGTTTTCCTTGGTGATCTCACATCTTTTGTGGTTTTCAGGAGGTCTCAACCTCATGGCCTGTTTGAAGGACATCCCGCTGCTGCGGGGGGACAACTACTCCGAATGGAGGAAAAAGGTCGATTTGGCGTTCGTATGCGCCGAAGTGGATTGGGTGGTTGACACCAAGCAACCAGTCAAGCCTGCTGACCCTGTCAGGGGAGATGCTGAGGAAAGTGCTGCATTTGAAAAAAGGAAGAGGGACCATGCTCCATTGGAGATGGCCTACTCGATTGATAATCAGAAATGGGTGAACGCCAACAAGAAATGTTTAGCCTTCGTAAAGAACACAATTGAGAACGCCATAGTGGGCTCAATTGGAGAGTGTGCCTCCGTGGGCGAATACCTTGCCAAGATAAAGAGCCAGTTTACTGGCTCTTCAAAGATGTATGCGACCCAGCTGTTAAAACAGCTGGTGACTGAAAAGTACACGGGAGGACCCCACGGAATAAGAGAGCACATCTTGAGGATGTCAAACATGGCAGCGAAGCTGAAGCCCATGGATGAGGACCTCGAGCTAAAGCCTGCACTCTTGGTGCACCTAGTGATGGCCTCTCTTCCACAACCTTTCGAAAATTTTGTAATAAACTATAATATGTCCCCTGAAAAGTGGGACATAGAAAAGACCATTGGGATGTGCTCCCAAGAAGAGGAAAGGCTGAAGGCCCTTCACGGAGGTTCCTTGAACTTCGTGAAGGACAATAGGAAGAGAAGCTTCACAAACGGCAACCATGGTGGCTCACCCTCCAAGCCACATGGCAAGGGCCCAATGCAGCACCAGTACCAGCACCACCAGTCCACCCCTGGGGAGAAAGACCAGTGCCATCACTGTAAAAAGACTGGCCACTACAAGAAGGACTGTCCAGTTTGGTTGAAGTACATCATGGCCAAAAATGGTAAAGATATAGTTTCTTTTGTTAATGAATCTCTGTATGAAAAGTTTACTAGATCTACTTGGTGGATTGATTCTGGTGCAACTGTTCATGTTGCCAACTCTTTACAGGGGTTTCATTCGACAAGGATCATGCCAAAAAGAGAAAGACTCATTGAAGTGGCGAATGGGATTGAAGCAGAAGTGGAGGCCATTGGTGACGTCCCTCTGGAGCTGGCTGATGGCTCTTCTCTTTTGCTCAAGGATGTTCTTTTTGTTCCCTCAATTCATAGAAATTTAATAAGTGTGTCGTGCTTGGACAAAGATTCTTATGAATGTTACTTTGGAAATGGCAAGTGTGCCATTTGGTTAAAAGATATTTGTGTGGGTGTTGCTACCTTATATGATAAGTTATATTTATTATCCTTGCATGAGAAAGTATTTTTTGTGTGTGATGTGAATGAAAAAGTTCCCTTGACGAACAAAGAACAAAAGAAAAGAAAGCGAACTCTTGACTCATCGAAACTATGGCACTGCAGACTAGGCCATATTTCGAGGGGAAGAATAGAAAGCCTCGTTAAAAATGACATTCTTCCTCCGTTAGAGTTCTCCGACATAGAACAATGCATAGATTGCATTAAAGGAAAGTATGTTAAACAAATTAAAAAGGGTGCAAACCGAAGCATAGCTACACTAGAAATAATCCACACGGATATTTGTGGACCGTTTCCGGTGAAAAGTGTGGATGGATATGATTCATTCATAACATTCACGGATGATCACTCCCGGTATGGTTATATTTATCCAATTAAAGAAAGATCTGAAGCGTTGGATAAATTTAAAATTTTCAAAGCTGAAGTAGAAAATCAGCATGATAAAAGAATTAAAATAGTTCGGTCCGATCGTGGGGGGAGGAGTACTACGGTCGGCATACTCCATATGGTCAAGTACCAGGACCCTTTGCAAGGTTCCTGCAAGAAAATGGAATAGTCGCCCAGTATTCTATGCCGGGCGAACCTCAGCAAAACGGAGTAGCTGAAAGGCGCAACCGTACCCTTATGGACATGGTGCGCAGCATGATGAGCTACTCCACCCTCCCATTGGGATTGTGGATGGAGGCGCTTAAAACCGCCATTCACATTCTCAACAGAGTACCAAGTAAGTCGGTGCCCAAAACACCGTATGAATTGTGGACAGGCAGAGTCCCCTCTTTGCACCACTTGAGGGTCTGGGGGAGCCCAGCTGAGGCAAAAGTTTTCAATCCAAACATTGCAAAGTTAGACCCCAAAACAGTATCTTGCCATTTTATTGGCTATCCAGATAAGTCCAAAGGCTATCGTTTCTACTGTCCCGATAGATACACATGCAGTCTTCTTGGAGGACGAATTGATGAGGGGGAGCACGGTAGCAAGGAAAATTGATCTTGAGGAGAAGAGGGTGCATGCACCTAATCCGATGACTCAGGAGCCATTTTTCTCGCTACCTGTTGTGCCACCATCTACAACCCCTGAGGTTGTGGTGCCGGCACATGTTGTGACTCCACACGTAACAACAATGGGCGAAAGTTCGGAACCTGTCCATCAGGAGCCACCTGAACCCACTGTTGAGCACGAAAGGGAGCCAGAACAGCCACCTACTATAAATGTGCCTAAACCCGAGGCAAGAAATGAGCAAGAGTCTGATGAACTCAGACGGTCTAAAAGAGAACGAAGACCAGCCATTTCCAAAGAAATCTACAAAGTTTACAATGTAGTTCATATGGAGGGCGATCCTACCTCATATGAAGAAGCCATGAGTAGCCCTCACTCAGCCAAGTGGGTGGAGGCAATGGAAGATGAAATGAAATCAATGATTTCCAACAATGTTTGGGACTTAGAGGAAATTCCTAAAGGAGCCAAAATAGTAGGATGCAAATGGGTCTACAAAACAAAGTATGACTCCAACGGGAATGTAGAAAAGTACAAAGCTAGACTCGTGGCAAAAGGCTTTACGCAAAGAGAAGGCGTAGATTACAATGGGACTTTTTCTTCGGTCTCATGTAAGGACTCCTTCCGAATCATCATGGCACTTGTTGCACATTTTGATTTAGAGTTGCATCAAATGGATGTCAAGCCGGCATTTCTAAATGGAGATTTAGAAGAAAATGTTTGCATGAAACAACCCAAGGGTTTTTTCATGGAGGGGAAGGAACATATGGGATGCCGCCTAAAGAAATCCATTTATGGGTTGAAGCAAGCCTCTAGGCAGTGGTATTTAAAGTTTAATGATACCATTAAAAGATTTGGATTCAAGGAAAATATTGAGGACAACTGCATTTATGCAAAGTTCAAAAGTGGGAAATATATTTTCCTAATTTTGTATGTGGATGACATTCTGCTTGCCAGCAGTGATGTTTGTCTACTACTAGAGACAAAGAAGTTATTGTCATCAAACTTTGACATGAAAGACCTTGGTGAAGCCTCTTATGTTTTGGGCATAGAAATTCACCGAGATAGAAAGAATGGAGTGTTAGGACTGTCGCAGAAAGCGTATTGTGAAAAGATTTTAAAGAAATACAATATGCATGCGAGTAATTCAACACCTGCTCCCATAGTCAAGGGCGATAGTTTTGGGAAATCCCAATGTCCAAAGAATCAATATGAGATCGATCAAATGAAGTCAGTACCATATGCTTCGGCTGTTGGAAGCTTACAGTATGCACAAGTGTGCACTCGCCCTGACTTAGCATTTATCACCGGGGTACTCGGTAGATATCAAGAGAATCCAGACATAGAGCACTGGAAGATGGTAAAGAAATCTTTGTGTTATGTGCAAGGCACAAAAGGCCTCATGCTTACCTATAGAAGGTCTGATTCCCTAGAGATAAAAGGGTATTCAGATGCGGATTTTGCGGGAGATAAAGACGACCGAAAGTCCACGACAGGGTATGTCTTTACTCTCGCAGGAGGTGCTATTTCGTGGAGAAGCGACAAACAGTCGATAGTTGCATCATCTACGATGTATGAAGAATTTATAGCATGTTATGAGGCTATGGGACAGGCATTATGGTTAAAGAAATTCTTACCCGACTTGAAAGTGGTTGACTGCATCTACAGGCCACTAAAGATGTACTGTGAAAACGAGTCCGCAGTATTCTATGCTCACAACAACAAGTCGAGTAATGCTACAAAGTCTATAGATATAAAGTATTATGTTGTGAAGGACAAAGTCTAGGATCAAACTATAAGACTCGAGCATATAAGGACAAAGGATATGCTTGCGGATCCGCTAACGAAAGGCTTACCACCCAATGTGTTCAAGGAACACATAGCCGGCATGGGTTTAACGGGAAGCCTATGATTTCTGGACTATAGAGGCCCAAAAGTAACAGGATTTGTTTCAAAACATGAAGGTATATGGTGGCTGTCTGATTCTATCGGCAATTGAGCTGAGACGATGAAACATGCTCTATGTATCGTTCTGTGATGGAATAAGTAAAGAACAAGGTTAAAAGTAAAGTCGAGATCTAGGGGGAGAATGTTAGATAGATCTCAAACATGAACGGGCCCAACGGCCCGTCACGCCCCTATCCGCGCCCTGATCGGGGGCGCCCAACCCTATCTGGTTGGTGGGCCCCTGTCGCCAGCACTATATAAAGAGGTGGGGGGCCGGCAGCACGCCTCACGAGGTTAGACGTGCCCTAGGGAGCAGGCTAAGCGCTGCACCGACGGGAAGTTCCACCGCCGCCACACTCACCCCATTCCACCCATGGCCAATGACGGAGGTTCCAGCTCCGGCATCAGCTCCGGCATTCCCTCTGGCTCATGTCTGTCGAGCTAGGGAGCAGGTAGATCTCATCTCGTCTCTCTCTCTCTCTGTTTTCGATCTACAAAGGTAAAGTATAGTGCTACTGATAGATCTAGACTAGATCCATTGCAAAGGTGTATTAACAGTTTGGTCACTTGTAGGTGTTGTTTATGAAGACCACCGAAAGAGGATCCAAAGGAACCATCGTCAAGATGCAAAGGTCTCATCTGCCATTGCACACAGCTAGTTGCATCATCTAGATAGCCTTGCTTCGCCAAGTCCGCTGGCAAACTGTGGAGATTCAAATGCCATGGCCGCGCCCTTCGCCGGGATGACCCACCTCCTAGATAGTCAAGCTCGAAACAACTCATCAGTTATCTTCTAATATCTCATCTCCAATTACATGCGTGTCTTCAAAAACATAAAATTCACATGGGAACATAAGTATGTAGATGTTTACATCCATGTATATAACATAGCATCAAGGTACTACGAAACATACTTATGTATCTTCTGAATTGATATGTGAGAAATCATTGATCCGTGCTCCTTTTATCTAGAAAACAATTGATGTATGTTTGGCCACTCCGTTGAATATATAGACCCAACTAATGTCGAGCATGGTACTCATGCTTTAGTCATGAAAATAATGGCCATGCATTACATGTTCTCTGACATGCATGATGGTTGGCCGCATGGATGAATAGTATATGCATCAATAAGTTCTTACGCACGGTAATTTAATAGTTGTCATTCATACAATACAAGATGGAGATACTCCGTTCAGGGTCACTCACATTCTGTGTTAATCAGTGTCAAACTTTGTAACGTTTGAACACATATTTAGAAAAAGAATAACATCTTTAATGTTAGACCTATTGCATTGGAAGTGACTTAAATTATATTTTAATATTATATACGCATTTGATATTATCAATATTGATATTTTTTATATTATTGGTCAAACTTTGCAAAATTTGGCCTTGACCAAACTTAGAACATGAAGTAAATAAAAACTTAGTAAATTTGGCGTCTTTTTAATCTTCGGCTTCAAATTGGTTAACACTGACCACTCTTTGGCAATCGGGCAAAGCAAAAAAATATGTCCAGCAGAAAAAAATAGAACATTCAATAATTAATTTTTGTGCTATGTTGGCGGATGTCACTTATGAGATATAACAAGATCAATCACGTGACCATGCACCCCATTACTTCATACCAGAACTATATTCACATATATCATGAGCTGTGAGGATAGAAGTCGCCTTGGCAAGCGACATGTTACACAAAAACAACCTTCATGTAAAGCTCGATGTAACATCTCGGTTGTCCTCTAATATACCAACTCATATATATTCTCTTAAATTAATCATATAAATAATTTTTGTATGTGGCTACTTGTTCTCATATCATCAATTCATCATACTCCTATCCTCTGAACTGATTCATTACCAATAATACTATAGACCCACGTAATGTGTTATTAATTAACGATGTTGTTATACAAAGCAATACACACACATGAACATCGCACATGGGTATTCACACTGCTACTGAACCACTGAGATCATAAACATCGAGGGAAGAAAGTCGCCTTTGCAGGTCACATATCCCATGCTAACCCACGTGAACCACCTTTCCTCAAGCTTTGCAAAACAACTCAGTTGTCATCTAATATCCCAACTATAAATTCTACCTTATATAGAAATCAAATGGATATTTTTGCATGTCATGATATCCTCCGAACGGAAACTTATTTAGTAAATAAATCATATCGTTTTTTACATGTCATCACATCCTCTGAACTGATCTGGGGTATACACCACAAAATTTGTAGACCTATGTGATGTGTTATTCATACTTCCATTATGCAAAATAACGGTCATGCCTGAACCTTGCATGTCTTCATGCATGTTAGTCTATACTCCCTCCATTTTAAGGCTTACGGCCTATTTTTTTTAGAAAAAACTATCAATAAACATGATATTTTGTAGACATCATAAGAAAATATATTTCATTATCTATCTAATGATATTGATTATGTATTTTGCATATTAATATTTTTTGATAAAAACTTGGTCAAACTTGACATACTTTGACTTTTCAAAAAAATATAGGCCTTAAGCCTTGGGATGGAGGTAGTATGTCATTATGCAAAATAACGGTCATGCATGTAAATCACATATTTTGGATCATTTTAATGTACACCATAAGTATATGCATGTCTGAGTTTTTTTGCATGTATCGTGGTGGAGAAAATTGACATACATTTTGCATGCTTTTTTTTCAATTTTTATAGCTTCCATACAGACCATTTGCTACAGTATTTTGTACCATTTAGTTTCCATACAAAGGCAAGTGTGTGGGCGTAATATGGAATTTGAGATCCCAAGCTCCCTACAAGAGTAATTATTTTAGAAAAATATCATTTGCATGTTTCACAAAAATAAAAAAATGTGCATTCTGGAGATATCCGCGCAAGACCCTCCTTTGAGTCTGCCCCCCTCCACACATTGTTGCGTTCTACGTCCCGACACCGCGTGAGGTCGGCACTTCTTCCACTGTCGTAGGCGGGTTCCCATCGTCTAGTCGCGTCATTGGACTTAGACTTGCCTAGTTCGTCCTGCCATTATTGTAGAAGTCTCTCTTCATCGGAGACCTGGCGCCAAACCTTGGCATACCTCCCTCTGCTTATACTAACACGTGCATGGCGTTATGCACTCCACGCACCCCTTGTGTAAGGATGCACCCATACGGTTTTATGCCACTCTTCTTTGTTGTGCTTCACTTTGTGCAACACTCCACGAACATAGCACATGTGGTGGTAGTTTGCCGACACCACCTTTTAGCACCTGAGCACCTTCAACACTGTGTCCACTCCTGCTTATACACCATGTATTTTGTGTGGGATGATCGAGTGCCTTCTTATAGAATACTTGATTGAGTCTTATCCTTTTTTGTGTGAATTAATTGCAGCTCTGCTTTTGCAATTTGCATTAAGAAGAGAAGAAAATTACATTGGCTATGCCAACTACGAGAAAATTAGGTGCTAATTTCTACTCAGCATCACCACCATCGCATGTGGAATTGATGGAAACCGATTCCTCGTCACAATCTTTTTTGTCAGGAAGTCTGAAAATTATCTTGCACCAGCCTTTGAGATAGATTGCAGGGCCATGATTCCCATCTTCGCCTCAAACTGGTGGAAGAGCACAAAAAATATGTATCCTTGTTGTATCGTGTTGGATGCTTTCTCTTAGGAAATGAACTATGAACTCCCATACTATATGGGTTTTTAACAAAGAAGATTCCTGAAGGACACCGAAACTACAATCATTAAGTCGGTGGGCTTACAATTATAAGGAGGATCCAAATGGATAAATAAATTATAACACCGTCCTCACAGTTTACATAAGGACCCTGTAATAGAAAACAAAAAATCAAGAAGGTCCTTCTCCACCGCCAAGGTTCCTGAAATCGAGTATCCATACACCTAATTACTTCACACCACTACTCTGAACTAGGCAGATCATGAGACTTGAGGAAACAAGTCCGCTTGGCGGAGCACATATCCCATGGGAGTCACTTTCCCATCAAGAATGGCATAACATCTCAGTTGTCCTCTAATATCCCAAGTAGTACCTACATCTTGAAATGATATGGAATTTATAGTTTGTGAGAGTAGCTACTTGCTGAGATATCACCATATTCAGTGAATGGTTTGGGCAGACACCACCGAAATTTATAGAACCATGTGATGTGTTAACTTTATTCATAATTTTGCTATGCAAAATCATGACAATGCATGTACATTGCATGCCTTCATGATTTACATGTTTAAGGTCATATATCTATTATATTATTGAAACGTTGGAAAGTAAAATGGTTGAGATTTGTAGAGTACGTATGATATCTTGCTGGTAGACGTGCATTGATATGCATACTGTGATGTCAAGGGAAGGAGTCCAATATGATTGAACTTACAGTTAAGCACGTACTATATCTCACTGGTTTCGTCGGTTCCAATGATTTCCTTCATAAGCAAGATATTTGCATGCCGATACACTTGGTCATTGGAAAAAGCTCGAAGTTCAGTGAGCCATGCAATCAGGTCGCATGTTAAAATTCTCGACCATGGCCTCACCACTTCTTCTCGCCATCTCCGCCTCGCGCACGGCACCGTGGACATGATATTCATCATAGAGGCTGCAGTGGTATGTGCATGGGGCATGAGGAGTGTGAGGGACCGCAATCCTGCAGATCAGGGATTTATTTCCCAAGCCCCTGAGGCATGGAAGAGGAAACTTTATGTTGGTCTACCGGTGGGGTCGTACCGTCAACGGAATAAGAGATAGACCGAACGGTGTCCATTGAGATTTCCAATTTGAGAGCATGGGCACGCTGGTTTATAGGCTAGTCTTAGTTGTGTCGTCTGATTTGTTCAAAATGAGGGGCGCTGTGGCATTTCCGTATTTTGGTGAAGTGTGACACCAGGGGAATTCATCACGGATTTCACTTTAATAGCAAAGGTACCGATAGTAAAATTTAACTGTTTTTAACTTTGTTGTTTCAAACTAAATGAATTACGAAAGTATAGTTCATGGAAAATGTAGTAGCAACAATTAGTATTGTTCTAGTTTGAAAATTCATTTTATATTTATGGTCAATCCGGAATCTATTGGACCGAAAAATGCTAAGAGGGCTTACACATCAGATGGAGCAGCTAGCTAGTACTATCAATTGTAATATGAAAGTACAGTCATACAATACACGACAAATTATTTTATTTAAGAAACAACGAGGGAGATTTCCTTTTGCATATAGCATTTAGAAGAGAATAAAAATGCGTCGGCTAGATATGACAATTGGGAACAAGAAAATGACCATGGGACTATAGGAGGTACTCCGCGCACCGCTCCCTTAGGCCTCGTTTTTCTCTAGTGGATCAGTGTGTATTCCAGGGTTTTATCCCTAGTGTTTTGGGTGAAAACACTTCAATCACCCAATCCACTCCAATCCTCTTCCTTTCCAATCCCCAACAAAACTCTTTCTAAAAAATGTTATTTTGTAAACCGGGAATGCTAGACACAGCAGCAGTACTGTTATCACATAGAATTCAGAAACTTCACCAACAATGCCTCACGAGTTTTTATAAAGATTCAATTTTTATACCAGCACCTGAACAAAAACGTTTCGAAAACAAAATTTAACGGTTTCCAGCTTTCAAAAGATGAGAATATTTTCACATAATTCTATTAGCTACTGAACAACAGTATACATAATCACACATACTAGTTATAACCAGCAATTAAAGGTGTACTCCAGCTCAATCAATAAAACACCGAGTCTTGTAAGTATAAGGGAGATAAGCAATGAACAATGCATAATACATATCAATAAAAATACATTTTTTACAGCAATAATAATACCAAATTTGAAGCCATATTTGTGAGAATCAGATTTGAAGCAATAATAATACCAGATTGCAAGTGCCCGTAGAGAGTAATGGCATCATGAAGTTCTATGCGGCAACAATACAAGATTACAACAAACGAGTAAGAGACAAACTCTTAAATTTAAGTATAAGTTACATACATGAAAAAGTTCCAAATAATATGCAGCTACTTCATACTTTATCTTAGCCCTCCTCCTCTGTTACAACCTGTCCAGATAACTCACCATCACCCTGTTAAAAAAACTGAAACGTCGGCCTTTCTTATAAAAAGGAATTTCATTTTGGATATATACTTAAAGTTCTGTAACTCCTAGATGATATATACACGATTCCACGATGCCCTTCGTTTATCATGTACACAGTTGACAATGCATAAAAACATGCATAACAGCAACACACAAAAGATAGTGGTCTGAAAATACGCAATAAGATATGAGAGCACAAAAAGTAACAAGATAGTGGTCTGAATAAAGTGTTCCAACATCATTCCACAAGAACCAAAACATAAACATGATGAAACATCACACACGTATGCAGTTAGCTCAAAGAAGCTTGCTGCATGTTACTAGCATGAAATAGTCTTGGTTCACGAGTCAAGTGTAAGATTTTTTAGCACTACCTCAATTGTCAAAGTTCAATTCAAATCGGGGAAGCATATACTATTGTTTAGTTATGTAGCGCCTCTGAAACTCTGTTTTATTGTAGGCTAATATATCTCTGAATAAGTGCTTCTTGTGCAGCTTCTATATCCTCTGTTCTTGCTGCCTGCTCCAAGATTGTTGTGCTCTGCCCTTCCTGATAGTTTGCGCAACTGTCGAGTGTATCCACATCGCCAGATGATGCACCAGGATATAATTCCTTGGCTAAATATTTGCTGAAGATCCCACCTGGGTGAAGATACTGCATTTTGGGAGTTTGGATATGCCTCTTCTACCGTGTAAGCACTACGGAGATGCATGGTCTTGTTACCAGTTAGAGATCATTGTATGCAATCTAACCTAGTCGCCTGGTGCTAGTGTTGAAATCAAGGTTACTACTACTATAGAACAACAAACCAAATCTAAATTTGAACACAAGATATGGAGCTCCTAGCTCAGCAGTAAGTACTCAAAACTACAACCATCTATCTCCATCCATCCAATGGAAACAATATCAAGTACTCGAAACTATAGAAACTACAGAAATCAACAAGATGACAAGCATGTAATGTACTACAGAAATCATGTGAGGTACTACATAAATAAGGTATTTGCAGCTAGCACACCTATGCATGCTACAAGAACCGATGCCCACTTGCTCTATGTTGATTTAAACTAGAACTTTGTATTGTAGCTCAGGAACAAAGCAAATTTTGCTTTTGCCATGTAAAACTAGTGAGACAAGGACTCAGTTTATACGCTATGAACATGGATCTGCACTGTTGTTTCTAAGCTGTTGAACTACATGGTGATGTGTGAACTGGGTTAGGACGATTATCCGTTGTTTGTTATCAAGAATTTGGCAAGGTCATGTCAGATCGCCGAGGCTGTTGGGATGTTGGTCTTGTGGCTTCATCGACTCGATCTGCTAGACTGACTCGATCTGCTTACGTGATCGTGAATGTAAAATGCTTCAGTGTTGACCAAATAATAGGTCCGTGGAAGGATATAAACAACTCCCTAAATAATTTGTTTGTTATTGTGTTAGGCTATTATTTGTAACAAAATTTTCGGCTATTTGCCTTTCTGTTCCCAAGATATTTGCCTTTCTGGGGATTCGTACAAGCTAACTAAATTTGCCAAAACAAATAATGCAGGAGCGACAGTACTGCTGCAGCTGCTAAGGAACAGAACGGAGGAACGCAGTGATGCCGCATCGTTCAATTGGCCTACTAAGTTTTTCAAGAACTCAGTCATGCATGAAAGGGGAACATGGCGATGCCGCACTTCGTGATCACGTACTTCACATACAGCACAAGAAAAAACAGCTTCATCGACTCGATCTGCTAGACTGACTACTACTACAGATCAAAGAACACAAAGGGTATTTAGAGGTGCTTAGATTAGTGGATCCGAATTTGTTCTTAATCAAGAACTCATCCTCATCCATCGGTTTGAATCAAGAACCCTAGGTAAAGTTATATCTACAGAGGAATCATATAGCAGTAGATGGGAGAGGAGGGGATGAACTGGATGGACTTACGGGAGAGAAATCCAGAACTGCCGGAGAAGAAGAAGGCGCCGGTGATGCCGGAACGGATGGAGCGCTTGGCTGCTGCGGGATGGGAAGAAGGCGGCGCCGGCGTCGGTCGGCTGCGGGATGGGAAGAAGGCGGCGGCGGCGTTGGTCGACTGCGGGATGAGAAGAAGGAGGCGTCGGCGTTCGTCGGCGTTGGTGGGCTGCGGGGCGTCGACGTTCCGCGAGTGGTGGTCGCGAGCGCCGCCACCAGCCGAGAGAAACGCGAGTCTGGGGGCGATTTTGGGTTCCACCTCGAACACCCTGGACCCTGCGTGGTTCTATCGGGTTGGGCTGGGTTGAGCCCAACCGAAACCAGTCTACAAAACGGTTCTATCGGGGTTTCGGATGGATCAAAACCGGTTGGGTTTAGACCCACAGAAACCGGTCAATACTCTACAACAAAACAAGGCCTTAGGAGGACATTTCTACTCAGCGTCGCCACCACCATAGGGAGATGAGAAATCCATTTCTCACCACAAACTTTTTATTTGTATACATTTAAAATCCTCTGCCATCAACCTTGGAGATAGAATACAGTGCCGTTTTTGCCAACTTCCCGTCAAAGTCGGTGGCGACCATGTTTCTTCAGTGACGGGGAAAACCGCCATGACCAAGCAAAATATATGACATGTTCCTCTCATATTGCATTGGATGGAATGAAGATCAACCATGCAGTCTGGCCATACGCCCCGTTACTTTACACCACTACACTAAACCCCACAAATCATGAGCGGGGAGGAAAGAAGTCAGAGTGGCGGGGCACATATCCCACAGGAACCACTTTCCCGTCGAGTTTGGTGAAACATATCAGTTGTCCTCTAATATCCCAAGGCATACCTACGGCGTGTTAGATAAATCATATGGATTTTACTCCGTGTTTGACTAGCTACTATTCTCTGAATTGTGTGGGCTAGACACCAATGAAATTTATAGACCGCGATGTGATTTGTTAACGTTATTCTTACTTTCCAGTCACTCAAAATCATGGCCAAGCATGGGCATACCATGTCTACATACATGATATTCTATATATCAGTATGGTCATGCATGCAAGTTACATGCTTAAATCAATCTGCTATATAGTATTTTTTTTGTTATCATAACAGAAAAAAAATGGTCACTAGTGGAAACGAGGCCTTTTGTTGATCCAGAAAAAGGGCTTTAACACCGGTTCTTCTACGAACCGGTGTTAAAGGGGGGCCGTACCAGCGTGGCCCCTGCGGCAAAAAAGGAGCTCCCCCTTTAACACCGGTTCATGCCACGAACCAGTGTTAAAGGACCCTGCAACAGTGGCCCGCGCAGCCCCCCCCCCCCTTTAACACCGGTTCGTGGCATGAACCGGTGTTAAAGGGGGGGCTATATAAGACACCACCCCAGCCCACACACACCCCACTCTTCCATTCTTTCACTATCTCATTTTGGAGCCTAGCAAGAGGGTGTGAAGAGTGCTAGTTTTTTTTTCATATGCACAAGAGGTGTTCGGTGAAATGCCCGAGAGCTCAAAATAAGTTTACTTGTTGCTCTTTCCGTCTCGGTCGAGGTCGGCAACTTTCCTTTCATTGATGTACTATATATATAAATGGTCATCTCCCTATTATTTTTTGATATATACTACATATTAATGCAGATGAACAGGCAATGGATGTACGGTGACCGCCGCACTTCCGAGTACATTACGGGCCTCCAAAATTTCATCGTTGTGGCTAATGCAAACCGTGGTCACAATGGTTTTATGTGATGTTCGTGTGTTCACTGTCAGAACAAGAAAGACTACTCAAATACCAGAACCATTCACGCCCACCTGCTTCGATCCGGTTTCATGCCCAGCTATAATTGTTGGACCAAGCACGGAGAAAAGGGGGTTGTGATGGAAGACAACGAAGAAGAAGAGGATGATGACAACTATCATAATATGTATCCTGAATATGATGATAATGCAACGAGGGTAGATAATGAAGATCAAGAGGGAGCAGATGGGCCCGCTGATGACGATCTTGGTCGGGCCATTACTGATGCAAAGGAAGAATGTGAAACTGAAAAGGAGAAGAAGAAGCTGGAGCAGATGTTAAAGGATCACAAAACATTGTTGTATCCAACTTGCGAAGATGGCCACAAAAAGCTAGGTGCCACACTGGATTTGCTGCAATGGAAGGCAGAGAATGGTGTGACTGACAGTGCATTTTCAAAGTTGTTGGTAAAAATGAAGAATCTTCTTCCAAGAAATAATGAGTTGCCCGACAGTACATACCAAGCAAAGAACGTTGTATGCCCTCTAGGATTAGACGTGCAGAAGATACATGCCTGCATTAATGACTGCATCCTCTACCGCGGTGAGAAGTACGAGAATTTGGATGCATGCCTGGTATGCACTGCACTACGGTATAAGATCAGACGAGACGATCCTGGCGATGTTGAGGGCGAGGCCCCTAGGAAGAAGGTTCCCGCCAAGGTTATGTGGTATGCTCCTATAATACTACGGTTAAAACGTCTCTTCAGAAATAAAGAGCATGCCAAGTTGTTGCGATGGCACATGGAAGACCGTAAGAAAGACGCGATGTTGAGACACCCCGCTGATGGGTCACAGTGGAGAAAAGTCGAGTGAGAGTACCCGGACTTCGCACGTGACGCAAGGAACTTAAGGTTTGGTCTAAGTACAGACGGCATGAATCCTTTTGGTGAGCAGAGCTGCAGTCACAGCACCTGGCCTGTGACCCTATGTATCTATAACCTTCCTCCTTGGTTTTGTATGAAGAGGAAGTTCATTATGATGTCAGTGCTCATCCAAGGCCCGAGGCAACCCGGCAATGACATTGATGTGTATCTAAGGCCATTAGTTGAAGAACTTTTACAGCTGTGGGCCAAACCAGGTGTACGTATGTGGGATGAGCACAAAGGAGAGCCATTTGACGTACGAGCATTGCTTTTCGTAACCATCAATGATTGGTCTGCTCTTAGTAACATTTCAGGGCAGACAAACAAGGGATACAATGCATGCACACACTATTTAGATGAGACTAAAAGTGTATATTTGGATAAATGTAAGAAGGTTGTGTACCTAGGGTATCGCCGATTTCTTCCGAACCTGCATCCAGTAAGAAAGAAAGACAAGCATTTCAAATGTCTGGCAGAACCCCGGAGGAAGCCTGTCCTCCGTACCGGTGAGGAGGTATTTGGTATGGTCAAGGACCTAGAAGTAATCTTTGGAAAAGGTCCTGGCAGTCTATCTGTTCCGAATGACGATGCCGGACATGCGCCCATGTGGAAGAAGCAATCTATATTTTGGGACCTACCCTATTGGAAAGTCTTAGAGGTCCGCTCTTCAATCGACGTGATGCACGTGACGAAGAATGTTTGCGTGAACCTGCTAGGCTGTCTAGGAGTGTATGGGAAGACAAAAGATACACCGGAAGTACGGCAGGACCAGCAACGTCTGAAAGCCCCTGAAGAGCCTATGCATCCTGAGAACGAGAAGGGTAAACGATGCCACTTAACTCCTGCCAGCTACGCTCTTACCAAAGCAGAGAAGGAAATCTTTTTTGAATGTCTGAGCAGTATCAAGGTCCCGTCTGGCTTCTCATCGAATATAAAGGGAATAATAAATATGGCAGAGAAAAAATTCCAAAACCTGAAGTCTCATGACTGCCACGTGATTATGACACAATTGCTTCTGATTGCATTGAGGGGGCTTCTACCTGAAAATGTTCGAGTACCCATTGTGAAGCTATGTGCATTCCTCAATGCAATATCTCAGAAGGTAATCGATCCAGAAAGCCTACCAGGGTTACAAACAGATGTGGTCCAATGTCTTGTCAGCTTTGAGTTGGTGTTCCCACCATCCTTCTTTAATATTATGACGCATCTCCTGGTTCACCTAGTAGAAGAGATTGCCATTCTCGGTCCTGTATTTCTACACAATATGTTCCCCTTTGAGAGGTACATGGGAGTCTTAAAAGAAATATGTTCATAATCGTGCTAGGCCAGAAGGAAGCATCTCCAAGGGCTATGTAACAGAGGAGGTCATTGAGTTCTGTGTTGATTTTATTCCTGACCTTAAGGCGATTGGTGTTTCAGAATCACGACATGAGGGGAGACTGCGTGGAAAAGGCACCCTAGGATGTAAAGCAATGATATGTAGGGACGGGCATTCTCTCAATCAAGCATACTACACGGTTTTACAAAGATCTATCTTGGTTGCCCCGTATATCGATGAACACAAGAATTTAATACGCCTCAAACACCCGGGACAGTCTGATGAATGGATTATAAGTGAACACATGGCGAGTTTTGGCAGCTGGCTGCAAAGACTTCTCACGAATAACACCACTGTTGGGGATCAGCTGTACTTGTTGGCCAGGACACCATCTTCGACTGTATGTACTTTCCAAGGGTACGAGATAAATGGGAATACATTTGACACGATAGGCCAAGATAAAAAGAGCACCAACCAAAATAGTGGTGTCCGCTTCGATGCAGCAGAAGACAATGGGCAGAAGACCACGTATTATGGGTTCATAGAGGAGATATGGGAACTTGACTATGGACCTAATTTTAAGGTCCCCTTGTTTCGATGCAAATGGGTCAAGCTAACAGGAGGAGGGGTTGAGGTAGACAAGAAGTACGGAATGACAACGGTGGATCTCAACAATCTTATGAAGGTAGACAAGAACTTAGACGAACCATTCGTCCTAGCCAATGATGTGGCTCAGGTTTTCTATGTGAAGGACATGTCCTCCAGACCAAAAAAAAGAAAAAATATGCAAACGAATACATCAAATGATGAGCCAAAGCGTCACATAGTTCTTTCAGGAAAAAGAAACATCGTAGGAATCGAGGACAAGACAGACATGTCAGAAGATTATAATAAGTTTGATGAAATTCCGCCCTTCACAGTGAAAACTGACCCAAGCATTCCGTTAAGTAAAGAAGATGCTCCATGGTTACGTCTGAAGCGATCATAAGGAAGGACATATGCCAAGAAGTTCATGCTCATATTATGTAACTCTAGTTCATGTTTTTAATATTAATACATGTCTTGAGTGTTAGTCATGTTTTGTGGATGGACCGGGACTATGAGAAGAAGTTGTCCCGATTCGTACTTACCATTAAGATCTGATCTCCAAACGCGCGCGGTCACATATTAGGGAGTGCCTCTATGACCAGTTTCTTGGAGATGCCGGAGGACTAGGCTCCGTCGGCATCTCCCTGAAACTGGCCGTAGTGGTGTCCCTGCTCTCGAAAACCATCTTGCAGTTTTGTAACTTCTCTAACTAGATCAATACACCTGGGAGCTAACTAATTTCACATATTAGGGAGTGCCTCTATGACCAGTTTCTCGGAGATGCCGGAGGACTGGGCTCCGTCGGCATCTCCCTGAAACTGGCCGTAGTGGTGTCCCTGCTCTCGAAAGGAGGTAAGGCATAGCCTCAAACTGGCTGGAGGACTGGACTCACAAGGATGCCTATTTATAGTACAAGCAGCTTGACATAGTGTCGACACTTACGAAATAATGTCGACACTCACCCCTATTATTAGTGCTGACTCGTGTTTTGTCCCGGTTGGTGTCTCTAACCGGGACTAAAGGTTCATCTTTAGTCCCGGTTGGTGACACCATCCAGGACAAGGTACACGCCGCACGACATAATGTCGACACTCACCCCTATTATTAGTGCTGACTCGTGTTTTGTCCCGGTTGGTGTCTCCAACCGGGACTAAAGGTCCATCTTTAGTCCCGGTTGGTGTCTCCAACCGGGACTAAAGGTTCATCTTTAGTCCCGGTTGGTGACACCATCCGAGACAAGGTACACGCCGCACGACATAATGTCGACACTCACCCCTATTATTAGTGCTGACTCGTGTTTTGTCCCGGTTGGTGTCTCCAACCGGGACTAAAGGTTCATCTTTACTCCCGGTTGGTGTCTCCAACCGGGACTAAAGGTTCATCCCGCCATTTTTTCCCGCCATTTTTCTTCCCACCATTTTTCTTCCCGCCATTTTTCTTCCCGCTAGTTCTTCTTCCTGCCATTTTTCTTCCCGCCAGTTCTTCCCTCCAGTTATTCCCGCTAGTTCACTATATATATATGTAGGGTTGGCCTCCATTGTCATTGCACATCTCTAGACTCATATCTGCAACCTCATCACTCTTTCCCATGGCTTCCACCGTAGCACTAACCCCCAGGGAGGCGGAGGCGCTTTGCGCCTCGAACTACCCCTGCCCGTCGGGCTACTGTGTCCCCATCGGCTGGATGCTGAGCGTCGGAGGCATGCCGGTTCCTCCTGTCCCTCTAGGTGTGGCGCGCCGGATGGCCATCACGAACCACTACTACTTCGAGCTCACGCCGGAGCAGCGGAGGAATCCCAGATGGCATCCCGACTATTTCCCTACTTGGGAAGCCTTCTTCGTGGATCGGCGTGAGAGGGCGCTCGCCGGGCACGAGGAGGACGGCCCACCTCCTCCTAACTTCAACGAGGCCGGCCGTCGGCTATGGTGGCGCGGTCGGACTCTCTAGAGCGTCATGGCCTATGACACTGCCGCCGACTCTAACCCCCGTCTGCGCTACCCTTAAGTCCAGCCCACGCGCTACCCTCAAGTCCAGCCCACGCGTACTCTCCAGAGGTTCAATTACGGCGACCCCGACGACGACAGCGATGACAGCGGCGGCGAGTACGACGACTACAGTGGCGAGTATTACAGGTGTAGGCAGGAGCATGACTGAATCACTCCAACATTCCGAAACAAGTTCGGCCGATTGTTACTTAATCTGGCCATGTATCTTAATTTTCAGTTCTTTTATGTATCTTAATTTTCAGTTCCAGTTCGGCTTTATGTAACTTACTATTAGTTGCATTCTCATTCGAGGTTTACAATATGCTATTTTATCAAAAAACAATGCAAGTTGAGCGAGGCTTGGCCCCGAGCTAAGAATCATCATGCCCGTTGTTCGACAAAGTTTGTCGATAGTTTAAAACGGGGATAAAAAAATAAAAAAATATCGAAACAGTGCGAAACCTTCGCGTGGTGTTATATTATGTGACATAGTTAGAAGGAAAAATCTCAAACTTGGTATATTGATTATGTCTCGAAAAAACCTTCACAAAATGACCTATCTCATTCGAGGTTTCTTGGCTTTCGGGTCAAATGACCAATGTTATGGCTAGAATCAAGGCATAGTTTGTGATAATATGGCCATATTGTGCATACATGTGCATCATGGCATGGCAAACAATGTTGCAAGAGGAAGTTTTCATTTTTATCGCACCAAAAAGGCATTTTCCATTTTTCGAGCATAAAAAACGGACGGTTTTGTGAAGCAACCACCAAATGGCTAATTCAAAAAACCACCAACACATTTTACAAAAATACTAGACCACCTTATATGCACAATGTACCAACAGGGGGATCTGAAACCTTTCCGTCCACCTCTGATGAAAAAGACAAATTCCTACCGAATCGGCAGGAAGTGGGTCAGATATGAACTACAGGTGCATGATACGATGCTCATGATTTTTTACAAAAATCATTTTTAGGTTCACAATATGCTATTTTATCAAAAAAAAACAATGCAAGTTGAGCGAGGCTTGGTGAGATTCAAGTGTATACAAAAGATGAGACATTTAAATATCCAATCAATTCAAAAATGTTAATACAAAAGATGCGGCATTAAAATATGATTTGCTCTAATAAAATAGGGTTAGATTTATTTTTAGATGCTTAATATTTCTTATGTTCAAAGTTTTAGGATTTAACAATTTATTTTTGTTTGAATTGAATAATCAAAATTTATATATAAGTGTTTTAATCATTTTGAAAATTTTCATGTAAAGTAAATATAAAATGATTTACATGAATGGATAGATATGATTTTTCTGAAAATTATGATATATTATTCATATTTTTCTGAGTTGAAATGAAAAAGATATGAATTTTCTAAATTCATATCCTATTTTTTGAATTAAAAATGCCCCTTTAATGCATGAAATAAATGCCCCCCCTTTAACACCGGTTCCAGATACGAACCGGTGTTAAAGGGGGGGCGCATTTATTTCGTTTCGCGTGCGCAACCCCCCCCCCCCCCCCCTTTAACACCGGTTCGTGGCTGGAACCGATGTTAAAGGGGGGGTAATAAATGCGCGCGCGAAACGGAATCCCCCCCCTTTAACACCGGTTCCAGCCACGAACCGGTGTTAAAGGGGGTATTAAATTCGCCTTCCCCTTCCTTTCTTCCCCCCAGAGCCAGATCGAACCGCCACGGCCACCGTACCGCCACCGCGCGCGCGCCATCGGAGCAGAGAGAAGCGCCAGTAGCATGGAGCAACCAGTAGCATCAACTAATATTGTTCATGTTGTCATCTTGTTTATATTGACGGTCTAACCTTGAATTTATTGGGCCGACAAATGCTAAGAGGGCTTGCATATCAGGTGGAGCATCTACTCTCATTTGTAAAAACAAAAAGGACAGTCGTACATACACGACATATCCTTTTCATGAACTAACAGTAGCTCTGCTTTTGCATTTAACATTGAGAAGAGAAGACAATCACATTGGCAGCTATACCAACTGGGAACTGGCCAGTTAGTTGTGGTACACATGGAACTTTTTCTCGATAATAAAGGTACACAGGGAGCTACTCCGCGCGCGCCTCTTGCAGGAGGTCACATCTGCTCAAACTGATTTATCACCGCTATATTCTTTGTCATCGGTTCTAAAAATCCTCTGCCATCAGCCTTTTATAGAATACAGCCTATGCCATCTTCTCATCAAATCAGTGGCGAGTCCGCTTCAACAGAGCCGTTGGCTGCAAGCGAAGCAAAATACATATCATGTACTAGTTGTACAATGTTGGCTCCAACAAAGATCAACCACACCGTCCAGCCATAGGAGCTATTAGGTCACACCACTACTCTGAACCACACAGATTATTAGCTTTGAGGGAAGAAATCTGCTTGAGGCCTTGTTTACCTCTAGAGTATTTTCACCCCCTAGGAGTTTGGGGATGGGAGGGGATTTGGTGAATTCCACCATTTCACCCAATCCCCACTTTTCCCCACTTTTTTCCACTTCTCCTCTCATTTCCCAAACCCCTTCTGGTAACTAGGATTTTTGGGATGTGAGGGGATGTAAGAGGATTGGATCAAGCAATAATAACAGAAGTTTACACTTACAACATAATAATGTACATAGCCACTCAAGTAAAATTTGAACTTTTCACTAAATATAGAAATACGGACATAGCTGAATCCTGCAAAATTTCCATACGGTGCAAAATTTCCATACGGACACAGCCAAACTTTGCATGGAGTTAACCATCTCACGAGACATAGAGTACAAGAACAAACTCTATGATCAACAAGCTGGACCTTAAATATATCATCGACCTCTACCCAATATAGTCTGAAGTATGGCCTCAACTATTACATCAGGTTACCCAACCATTATGTGATCATTCTTTCCTAAAGCAAACATCTGATGATGGGATCATTCTTTCCTCAAGCTCCTGCCAAATGATATCATTAACTCCAATCTGTTATATAAGGCAACAGATACAAGTTAATTTATTTCTTTTTGTAAAGATACACTATTTCCAGTCCAAAACCAGAAAACTGTAGCGACAACGAGTTTATAATATAAAATGGAGGAGGATTCTTCACAATTCCATTCACACATTGAACACATGAGAAATATATATAGTACAGACACCAATTCATGATGCTTTAGACCCCTGACAACATTTAATAGAAAATTTGCAGAATAGGTGAATATTATTATTCCAGCTGCAACTATCTAGTATATTAGACACATTATGGTACTGGACAAAAAGAATACAAATACTAGGAGCTACATGAACAGATCTATGAAACAGTAATGTAAAAAAAGATCTATGAAACAATTGTTACTGACAAACCTAGCATTATAGAACAAAATATATTGACTTGAGAAGAGCACCAGGCTAAACTATCTTTATCTCAGTACATGCATACCAGTACATGTAAGTAAGGTGCCAGTATATGTGCGTGTCTGCGTCCGATCCGGTTGGCGACGCATGGTGCAAGAGCAGAGATCATGCGTATTAACTTTATCAAAAGAGGCCATCTTGTGTATGCACGGTAAGACTAGAGAAGACAGAAACAGAAATATATGCAGAGGAAATTACTTGGCCAGTTTTGTTCTATTCAAGAATAAACCAAGAACTGGTCAAAATAAAGTAAAAAGCTTGTAGTCTAAACTCTTTTGCTGACGCTAATTCATACAATAAGTTGTGTAGATATAGGATAATCAAGTGACTTTATGCTGATTTATTGGTAATATGCACGCCATGGACAAACATTAGTTGTGTTTACTAGTAGCAGCCACATTAAGTTCAAACATATGTACACTTGTAACATGACCGGTTATATTAAAATCTACTAGTCATTTGCAAAACGAAGGTGACTAACAGCAGAAGTACATCATACACACTTCAAACATACATGCTAAGAATAGTTGCAGCCATGCATAACTTTTTCAGACACAGCAGTTTCTTCCAGCTCCAAACTCACAAGAATTGTCTAATATTTGCTACAAGAATCATGAAAATAAACTGTTCTTCCAGTTCTGCAACGGGAAGCCATGAAATATCCAAGAACTAGACTGGGCTGTGCAGCTTCCGGTACGAGGGCTACCAGTTCTACACCGGCACTACCGAAGTCAGGATCGGCATGCCGGCCGACTCGCCTTCACCAACAGGCAATGGTACAACTGCTAGTATTCAACTTGCTGAACTATTTCATGTTCACCGTTGCCCTGTTACTTATTTTCGCTTTGAATCCTGCAGCAGTAATCTTCTGTTTTATGTTGGTAGGCTGCATTGTACTGATCAGAAGACTAGAAAAAGGAGGCGATGAGAGCAGGGCAAGAAACTGCAAGAAAATTGCCCTGTTTTTTCCTCCCCCATGCTGGCCCTATCCTCGTCGCCTACCCGCCAGCTCTACGATACATCCCATTTTCTGCCCCCAACGACGAGCAGAGGAAGAAGAGGAAGGCCAAGGAACGAAGATGATCCATGGAACCCATCTCTCTCTCTCTCTCTCTCTCTCTCTCTCTCTCTCTCTCTCTCTCTCTCTCTCTCTCTCTCTCTCTCTCTCTCTCTCTCTCTCTCTCGTCCGACGGGAGGTGGACGGCGGCGGCGGAGGAGAAACCCTAGGGAGGGGGAGAGAGGGGAAGAGGCAGGCGACTCACTCACTGGAGAGAAGGGATTGTGGTAGCCACAGGAGGTTTCCATCGGCGATGTCCCCATATCGTCTTCCGCGCCATTGCCTATGGTCCCTGCCCTGCCGCCGCCTCCGCCCTTGACACGCACGAGCTAGCTTCGTTCCCCGGCGATACACGAGGTAGGGGTCGAGTGTGAGAATACACGAGCTGCTAGCGACCTGGGCGTGGAAGTTCTGGGATGGGCCAGGATAGACCTCAAAAATACCAGAGAGGTAAACAGGCCTTCCGGGATTTTTCGGGGCCAGGAAATTCCTCCCCGATCCCTGAAAAACCCCCCCAGAAGTAAACGAGGCCTGACGGGAGCCTATCACAAGGGGACAACTTCCCTGGCAAACTCGGTGAAACATCTCAGTTGTCGTCTAATATCCCAACCTAAACTTATGCCTCGGATAAAGGCCAATTTGAACCTGAACTAAAGGCCTCATTTCCACCAGTGATCGTATGGATTTTCTTTTGTGCGTAAATAGCTATGTGTGCTTACATATCATCATATTCTCTGAATTGTTTGTGGGCTAGACACCAAGGTAGAGTAATTTATAGACTCATGTGATGTGTTCACGCTATTCATACTTTTATGCAAAATCAAGGCTATGCATGGAGATTGCATGTCTTCATACATGATAGTTTCTCCGAGACAGTATGGTCATGCATGTAAATTGCATGTTTATAGTCATTTATCTATTATATTATTAAAATAATAGAAAATAGATATTGGAGATCCTTCAATGATACCTCAATGGTAGATATTCATCGATATGCATATCGTAATGTCAATGAAAACATGAAAAGTTACATCAACAGTACAATACGGAAGTGACACCGAACCGGTATCAGGACAAAAAAAAAATAGGCGATACCCATCGACGGCGTCTAGGGTTCACGTGCCTTCCGCCGATGATGCCGTCGGTCAGCTCCACCTTGGATGGCCTCTTAGCCTTGGAGTGGTGGCATATCTCGGCCTCTCGTCAGCCAGAGGGTCTTTGTTTCTTGTTTTAGCAAGCTTTTGTGTCTTCACTTGGATGGCAAGGCGGCGGATACAACTTGGTATTAGAATAAAGCCGTATCCGCCCTATCCATGTTCTGATGGTGCACCAACGAGGGCACGTGGAGTTTTGTGTCCAGCGGATTTTCCGCGGTCTCATTGATTCTTTGGCTATGTTCGTGTGGTTTCAGGTAGACTCTTCCGATCTACGGTTGTCATCATCGGCGATGGTTGTCGCTCTGGTGCGCTGGTCTTTTAGGGACTTTGCATGACTTTCCGGCTTTCAACTACAACAAGCTCTACTACGACAAGCGTTTCCTAGCTCCGGTGATGGAGGTGTGAGGACAACTACGCGCCTTCGGCTCGTGCTATTGTCTATAGACTATAGTTATCGCTAGGTGGTCTAAATACCTATTTATATTTTTTTTCTTACCGCACCGACCATTCGTGCTCCGTGCACAAAAACTTTGGAATGATGATCTTGCTATTCACTGAGCCTAAAGGCAAGGAGACCTTCATGATTCTCTGTACGGTTCTCCGGGTGACATAAGGCTGATTTATAGCAGCATTATTAGCAAGCCGGCCCTGGGGTAGCGCATTGTTGGTGTAGCCGGCTGGCGTAGAAGGCGGCCTAGTTGTTGATGACAATACGAATGTCTAGCTAGTAATGGGAAGGCCTAGAAAATTACTGCCTTGCAGCCCAAAAGAATATATGCCTTGAAGTACGATCATAGTCGCCTTAGTCTAGGATTATGTACCATTGCCGGATATGATTACTCTATAAACCCTAGGAACGGACGCGTATATAAACGGGAGAATGATTCATAATCTCTATTAACATGTGCATTTGATGCCCTTATAGTGATCTATAATAGGAGTTGAGTTCCGCCACTGTCATGGAACTCGAACGTGGGTAACTTTTGTACAACACCGTCCCAGACATCCACCCGCCTTACACCTCTTACTTCACCTTCCTCATGGCATACTTGACAACAATACCAGGACAACAACATTGTGATGATCTAGCGCTAGGAGCACCTTGATAATGTTCACGTCATACTTGGCAGCCAAATATAAATGGTAGTATCTTGATATCAGTATATTCTTTTTATCTTTTGAAATAATTATGACTGAAATAGTACAGGACATACAAACACAATGATGATAAAAGGGCAGGGTGGCTAACCACAGTAGACACCGCTTAACTTTGCAGCAAACCTAACCCCACTATAAGAACTTTCCATTAACCTATATTAATGAAACCTACTAAACCTAGACTTCAGTCACACAAAGAGACAACCTGCATATAGTCAATTCAACTTCTATTGACCTACTATTTTAGAACACAACCATCCATCTGCAACCATGGATCTTCATGGGTCCAAGAAAATACATGTTCTCATTGCGCGGAGTCCACATTTGATTACACCGAAGACGTGAACCATGATTTTCTTTGATGACAATGAAATTCTGTACAAATTGCCAGATCCTATCAGTTAACTTCTAAATCTGTAGTTTGTAAAGATGCTAGGGTGGGATTGGAATGTTGTTCTAATTTATGATAACAAACTGAATATATATGCCGGGCAGGAGCATGATTGTGCTCATATAAACACTTGAAATATAGACTGCTATTGAATTCATATTTGTGCATCTAAATCTGTAGTTTGTAGAGATGCTAGGGTGGGCATGGAATGTTATTCTAATTTATGATGACAAACTGAATATATATTCCGGGCAGGAGCATGATTGTGCTCATATAAACACTTGAAATATAGACTGCTATTGAGTTCATATTTGTACACTTAGTTTTTCTTGCCACTGCCAGGATGCTTCAAGTTTTGGTTTAATTGTTTAAGTAAAATTTAATCCTGACGAGTTTTGAATTCTCATTCTTAGTTTTTCTCGCCACTGCCAGGATGCTTTTAGTTTTGGTTTAATTGTTTAAGTAAAAGTTAATCTTGACAAGTTTTGAATTCTCATTGTATTCTCTTTTTTGTTATTAGCTTATCTCAGTTAAGTTGAAGAAGCAATCTACATGTTAAGAAACAATACTGTCAAGCTAGTGTTGATCTTGAAGAAACAAGCAAAGTTCAAAGAGATTACCAGATGATCTGAAGAAGTAAAGTTCATGGATTGAACAAGGATATTAAATGGTTTTATTGTTTGTAGTAATGTATTTCATTGCAAGTAATGTGAAGGAAGTTGTAAACTGTGAAACATTAAATAGTAGCCTATAACCTGTAGTTGCCGACTTAGCCTCTAGTCTCTTTTTCTAAAGGAATCTTAGCCTGTACTGTAACTCTATATGTCATCCCGTGCACACAGTTGCATAGATTCCAGTAGCTTTTGTGGCATAGTTTCCAATAGCTTTTGTGGCATATGCAGGTTGCCGCAGCTGTGTGTCTAGATTATATGGGTTTCCCGCATAATACCACCTAAATTTTGCGGACATGTGCGGCGTTTTGCGGGAGCCCGCATGTCAACCCACTTGCAGCGTTAGTCTCCATCCAAGTTAGTTGTCTTATAAAACCTCCCTAAAAAAGTAGTCTGATAAAACAGATTCTACGAGCCTGTGCATTGAGCATGAGGATTTAACTAAATTTGACATTCAGAAATTTTAGAGCGGGGAGGTCCTTACTCTAATTTCAGGACGTAGTCACCGCCTCAACACCCTAAAGAAAATACTGAAAACATTTTAAACAAAACACTAAGACCTTCCGCTGGCATGAGGTCATGGTCCGCCACGCCTCCAAACCCCTAAGACCGCCGGAGACGGGACGGGCTGCTGGCGTCGCTAGCAGAGGGAAGGAATTCTAGATAGGTTTTATCCGTGGCCTCCTTGAGCGCCTCTCTATCTCTTCTCTATACTGGTTCGCACAGCAAAAAAAAAAGTAGTAGATTGCCTAGTTGGACAGTGACATTTGGTTTCTGCTGCAGCAGTTGCCGTTGCCATCGCCGTCCAAGTGAGTAGGTATGATAAAACAGATTCTAAGAACAATATTGTGAAACGGTAGTTTGGCCCTTGATAAAAAGCCAATGTCGTGTGTTGTTGACAAATGGAGTTTCTAGATACAAGGCATTGTCACATGCAAAACTACAAAAGACATTGTTTGTATTTGAATATTTCAGATGTGACGCATCATGAATAAAACAAAATGACGCCACACTAGTCAGAGAAAAACAAGAAAAACTAGACGACTTGATCTACAAGGAAAATCAGACAATCCAATAAAGAGCTGGAAAAATCAACACAGATAAATTAGCAGCCGTGAAATGAAACCGACGCGAATAGAGACTAGCAACATACAGCTGAGCCTGCACATTGAGCAAGATTATTTAACTAAATTCGACATTCAGAAATTTTAGATGGTGGTTATAGATTCAAGAAAGTCGGTGAGCACACAGAATATACACTTGTCAACCATATGTGCACACCATGCGTTGACTTCACCTCGCCTGAATCCTCTTGGAGACAGCAGCCTACTATTATTCTCTTGAACAAACTGTAGTGCAGCATATTATCATCGCCAAATCCCATGAGACGTTAGTAGAGGTGTAGTACATTTGAAACCATCATTAGAATGCGTCATGCGTCGTTCCAGGTTTGTTTGATAACATTAACTAATCACCAATTAACCCTCTGAAATAGATATCTTGATGCTCCCAGCTGAATTTCAAGATACCTATTAACCTGCACCCCGACCAAATCACCAACACATCATGCTAAGACACTATCACAACAAATATAAGATGTAGTAGCTTTTGTGAAGTTAATGATGTTAGAGTTTGTAACATATCTTAGTCATGTCACGGTATAGAGATATATCTTGTGGTTGTTGTACCGGTCGATCTTAGATATAAAGATCAGATCGTCTCCCTAGTTTTCCTCTACCGATGTAACCTCCTGTAATCTTATCTGCCCGTTGTGGCCTATATTAACACGTAGCGAGCCTGGACTCAAGGGCATCGTTAAACCCAAAACCTCTCTAGCGATCATATGGTATCAGAGCCTACCTTCCAATAAACATCGATGTGCCTCGCCTCCTCATCCTCTCCCAGCGCCGCCATGACGAATCCTCTCGCTGGCATCGCCGTGAGTGAGAAATTGACGAGGGTGAACTACCTCGTCTGGCAATCTCAGGTCCTCCCACCGATTCGCGGAACTCGCCTGACGAGCTTCCTCGACCTGAAGATCAAGGCGCCCTCCGAGACCATCAGCGTCGAAAAGGATGGCAAATCGAGCGAGGAGCCAAACCTTGCCTATGACGCATGGGTGGCAACCGACCAACAGGTTCTGTCCTTTTTGCTGAGCACCCTTTCACCTGATATCCTTGTTTCCGTGATTGGGATGAACACAGCTGCCGAAGTCTGGGTGGCGATCCAGACCATGTTCGCCGCCCAGTCCCGCACGCGGATTGCCAACCTCCACGTCGCCCTCGCAAGAACGAGGAAGGAGAACATGATGGCTGCCCAATTCTTCAACAAGATGAAAGGCTACGCCGACGAACTCGCGGCTGCAGGCCGGCCGATAGATGAGGAGGAACTGGTGGAATATCTCCTCGCCGGCCTCGATGACACCTACAATCCCCTCTTCGCCGCCATCGGGGTCCATGGTGCCAGCAAGATCACTTCGGGCGAGCTGTACGCCCAGATCGTCGCCTACGACAACCACATCGAGCTCCTTACCGACGGCATCGGTGGGGGCTCCTCCGTCAACTCGGCATCACGCGGCAGAGGCGGCCAGCGTGGGCGCGGCCAGTATGGTGGAGGCCGCCGCGGAGGAGGCCGTGGCTACAACAACCGCGGGCATGGACGCCGTGGTGGTGGCAACGGCAATGCACGCCGTGGAGGCGGCAAGGGCGGCAACAAGGAAAGCGACCTCATCACGTGCCAGATCTGTGGCAAGCCCGGGCATGGCGCCTGGAAGTGCTGGCATCGCTACTCCGATGATGAAGAAGAAGAGGAGGAGAAGGGCGCCAACTCGGCATCCTATGGCGTGGACACCAACTGGTATGGTGATACCGGTGCCACGGACCACATCACAGCGAGCTTAACAAGCTCACCATGAAGGAAAAGTATGCTGGCCGCGATCAGATTCATGCTGCAAATGGACAAGGTATGAGCATTAGTCATGTTGGTCATGCAATTGTCAATTCCCCATCAAAACAATTACATCTTAAAAATGTTCTTCATATTCCCCATACTACAAAAAACCTTGTCTCTATTCATCGTTTTACCCTTGATAACGATGCCTATGTTGAATTTCATCCTTGGTACTTTTGTGTTAAGGATCAGGCAACGAGGAGAACTCTGCTTAAAGGTAGATGTGTACGAGGCCTCTATCCATTGATCTCATCTTCACCAATCCAGAATAAACAAGTCTTCAGCGCCACCAAGCCTTCAGCTTCACAGTGGCACAGTCGTTTAGGTCACCCCTCTTTTCGAATTGTTCAACAAATTCTTAGTAGTCATGAACTTCCATGTTCAACCAAGTATAGTATTGAGTCTATTTGTGATTCATGTCAAAAAGCTAAGAGTCATCAACTCCCTTATGCAAGATCAGCTAGTGTATCCACTTCTCCCTTACAACTTGTATTCTCAGATGTTTGGGGTCCTGCACCAAGTTCTGTAGGAAGATACACATATTATGTAAGCTTCATCGATGACTATAGCAAATATGTTTGGATTTATCTTCTCAAAAAGAAATCTGATGTTTTCCAGATTTTTCATAATTTCCAAAACCTTGTTGAACGCCAATTCGATAAGAAAATACTTGCCATACAATCTGATTGGGGTGGTGAATATGAGAAGCTAAATTCCTTTTTTCAAAAAAATTGGAATTGAACATCATGTCTCTTGCCCTCATGCACACCAACAAAATGGTTCAGCTGAGCGCAAACATCGTCACATTATAGAAGTAGGACTTGCTCTTCTTGCAAATGCATCCATGCCCCTCAAATTCTGGGATGAAGCCTTGAAAACAGCCACATACTTAATAAATATGCTACCCTCTAAAGTCATTAATCATGATACTCCCATGGAAAGGCTTCTCCAAACAACCCCAGATTATACTTAACTTCGAACTTTTGGTTGTGCTTGCCGGCCCAACCTTAGACCTTATAATTCTCGCAAGCTTGCTTTCTGTTCCACACAATGTGTCTTTCTCGGATATAGCCACATGCATAAAGGGGTCAAGTGCCTCGATGTCAAAACTGGCAGGGTCTACATCTTCCGAGACGTTGTCTTTGATGAAACAGTGTTTCCCTTCTCCAATCTTCACCCAAACGCTGGATCCCTCCTTCGTCAGGAAATTCTACTCCTTCCTGACCATCTGCAAAATCCAGCCACGTTAGATCATCCGGGGGAACGACATTGCACTGATCTAACAACTAATGACTCTATAAATCCTGTTAGTGTTTTGAATTCCTCTCAGGTTCAGCAGCACGCAGAAACAAATCCCGAGCAAAACAGTGCCAGAACGAGGGAGAACGGTGCAGGTTTGCACCAACAGCGACCGCTGTTATCGCATGGAGCACCAGGCGGCGCGGAGCACGAGTTAGATCCTCCTCGGATCGCGCGGGCGGGAGCATCCGCCTCGGGATCAGCAGCGTCAGAATCTGCTGGCGATCTGTCTCCATCTCGTACCAGCGCACAGCACGGTCCCGCGACAGCGACGTCTACACCGAGCCCCACCTCGTCCTTCAGCCAGTCCGGTGGTGACACGCGGACGACACCGAGCCCGGTGCGGAATCAGCGAAGTGCGTCGCCACGCGTGTCCTCAGGGACAGCGCCCTCGAGCCCGTCACGGGATGAGCCCACACATGGGTCTGCAGGAGCTGGAGCTGCGTCGCCGACTGCATCGCCAGCAGAATCTTTCTCGGGATCAGGGGAAGAGCAGCACTCAGGATCTTCTGCGACGGATTCAGCTGCTGCCCAACCTGCACCTGTGATCTACCGTACAAGGTCAAGAACTGGTAATACTAAACCAAAAACATACACTGACAGCACCATAAGGTATGGATTATTGTGTACAGCTAGTGAACCAGAAAATCTGGAAACAACTCTAAAAAATTCTGATTGGAAAAAGGCTATGGATGAAGAATATAAGGCCTTGTTAGAAAATAAAACTTGGCACTTAGTACCACATAAACAAGGTAGTAATCTTATAGATTGCAAGTGGGTGTATAGAATTAAAAGAAAATCTGATGGAACAATTGATAGATATAAGGCTAGGCTAGTAGCAAAGGATTCAAACAAAGATATGGTATAGACTATGAGGATACTTTTAGTCCTGTTATTAAAGCTGCTACTATTAGACTTGTTTTAGCTATTTCAGTATCCAAAGGATGGAGTCTGAGGAAACTAGATGTGAAGAACGTGTTTCTCCATGGTGTTCTAGAAGAAGAGGTTTATATGAAGCAGCCACCTGGGTATAAAAATCCAAACGCACCTCATCATGTGTGCAAACTTGACAAGTCACTATATGGGCTTAAACAAGCACCAAGGGCATGGTTTTTCAAGCTAAGCTCCAAACTACAAGAACTTGGCTTTCTGGCATCCAAGGCAGATACATATCTATTCATATATAACAAGTCAGGTATCATGATTTTTGTGTTAGTATATGTTGATGATATTATTGTTACTAGTTCCTCCAACAAAGCAAGCACTTCACTTCTGCAAGATCTCAGCTCAGCTTTTGCACTTAAAGATCTTGGTGATTTGCACTTCTTTCTGGGAACTGAGGTAAGACAGTTTAATCAAGGCATTACTTTGACTCAAGAAAAATATGCCTTAGATCTGCTCGACAAAGTTGGAATGATAAAATGCAAACCATTACCAACACCATTGTCAGCATCAGAAAAACTGTCTGTCACAGAAGGAGACCCTCTAGGACCAGAAGATGGAACTAGATACAGAAGCATAGTTGGAGCACTTCAGTACTTGACACTCACCAGACCAGATATTGCATTCTCTGTCAATAAGGTATGCCAGTTTCTTCATGCACCAACAACCGTACACTGGACGGCTGTTAAGAGAATACTAAGGTATGTCAGTGGCACAGTCAGTCTTGGACTAGCCTTCAGGAGATCTTCATCTACTTTAGTCAGTGCCTTTTCAGATGCTGATTGGGCTGGGTGTGTAGATGATAGAAGGTCTACAGGTGGTTTTGCTGTATATTTTGGATCTAACCTTATTTCTTGGAGTGCTAGAAAACAGGCAACAGTGTCAAGATCAAGTACAGAAGCTGAATACAAATCTCTAGCAAATGCAACAGCTGAAATTATCTGGGTTGAATCACTTTTGGGAGAACTCGGCATCCAAAGAAATCAACCATCATGTTTGTGGTGTGATAACATGGGTGCAACCTATCTCTATGCTAATCCTATATTTCATGCCAGAACTAAGCATATTGAAATTGATTTTCATTTTGTAAGAGAAAGAGTTGCAAGCAAACAGCTAGAGATTAGATTCATTCCATCTAAAGACCAGGTGGCAGATGGCTTCACCAAGGCACTACCCACGAGGCAGCTTGAAGAGTTCAAACACAATCTCAACATGAGAAAGTTCTGATTGAGGAGGAGTGTTAGAGTTTGTAACATATCTTAGTCATGTCACGGTAGAGAGAGATATCTTGTGGTTGTTGTACCGGTCGATCTTAGATATAAAGATCAGATCGTCTCCCTAGTTTTCCTCTACCGATGTAACCTCTTGTAATCTTATCTGCCCGTGGTGGCCTATATTAACACGTAGCGAGCCTGGACTCAAGGGCATCGTTAAACCCAAAACCTCTCTAGCGATCATAAATGAATCTAGATGCCTTTTAGTGTGTAGGTTACCTACACACCAAAAGTAGTCTAGAAACATTAGCTTCACAAAAAATAAAACATCTTATATTTTGAAACAGATGGAATAGTACTGTAGGGAACTTACGCTTTGCACTTGAACCCTGAAACCGTGTCATATGTTTTGTAGTGTCATATTAGAGAGCTGATCAGGGTAACAAATTCTAACATTGTTGGAATTTAGTTTGGTGTTTCCTCTCTGAATCTATGGGAAGATGGTGGAAGTAATGATCGAAATCATAACATCTATCACTGTCAAATCAATAACAAACTAGCATGAAGATTACACCAGCAAATTCTAAGTGTCAAGGAGACAAGGACAATCCATCAAACTCAAATGTACCAGGAACTGATATCATATCAGCAGTTTGATCTTTGATAAAAGGACAATGTCGTGTGCTGTTGACGGATGGAGTTTCTGGCTACATCGCATTGGCACAAGCATTCTATCAAAGAAAAACTACAAAAGTCATATTTGTTTCTCAATATTCATGATGTGACGCATCAGGAATAGAGCAAATAATGACGCCAAACTTGTCGGAGAAAAAAAGAACTGGACGCCATGATCTACAAAGAAAAATCAAATAATCCAAAAACTAGTTGGATAAATCAATGGGATCTCCACACAAATATATTAACAACTCTGAAACGAAATTGACGGGAACAGAGGCTAGCAACACACCGCAATTCGAGCATGACACCTGCGTGATTTCAACTAAATTTGCAATCCAAACATTTTGGAAGGTGGTTACAAATTCAAGAAAATTTGGAAATTTGGCCATGAGCCACATTTACCGCACCGACCATTCATGCTCTTGATGCGGGAACTTTGCAATGATGAAGTCTCTAGGGATTTCGCCGAGTCTCAAGGCTAGAAGACCTTCAAGATTCTCTTTATGGTTCACCGACTGATATAAGGCTGATTTACAGCAGCATTATTAGCAAGTCGGCCGATGATCTTAAAGATCTCTAGGGATTATTGTTGGATATATACCCACCATGAGGATCTTTTCAAGAAAGCCGGGTAGTAGTGCATTGGTGGTGTAGCTGGCTGATCTATTATCTGGACTAGTTGCTGATGACAAGATGATGGTCTAGCTAGCTATGGGAAGCCTTACAATATTACTGCCATGCAACCCATAAGAATATATTCCTTCAAGTACAAGACATGATATGATAGCTTCCTTAGACTAGGATTATGTACCGTTGTCGCATATGATTCCTCTGCAAACCCTATGAACATCTGCCCGCCCTTAGGGCATGAACATAATCTCTGTAAACCTATGCATTTGATGCCATTATAGTGATTTATAACGGGAGTTGAGTTCCACCACCGTTGTGGAACTGGAACGTGGGTAACTTTTGTACATCACTGTCCCGGACATCCACGTGCCTTACACCTCTTCCTTCACCTTCGCCATGAGGTACCCTCATGGCATACTTGTCGATAATACCATGACAACAATGTTGTGATGCTCTAGCGCTGGGAGCACCTCGATGACATTCACGTCATACTTGGCATCCAAATATAATTAATAGTATCTTGATATCAATATATTATCTTTATATTTTGTAAATAATTATGACCAAAATAGTACAAGACATACAAACACAAGGAAAATAAAAGGGCATGGTGGCTAACCACAGTAGACGCCGCTTAACTTTGCAGCAAACCTAACCCCACTAGAAGAATTTTCTATTAATCTATATTAATGAAACCTACCAAACGCCAACTTCGATCACATAACCGGACAACATGCGCATAGTCCATTGAACTTCTAATGACATACTATTTTAGAACACAACCATCCCTCTGCAGTTGTGGATGTTGTTCATGGATCCAAGAAAATACATGTTATTGTAGTACAGAACCAACATTTGATTACACCGGAGACATGAACCATGATTTGCTTTGATGACAAAGAAATCCCGTACAAATTATCAGATCCTTTTACTCGCATAAACAAGCTTCCAGACAAGCTAAACGTAGCCTATCAGTTAACTTCTAATATCTCACCCCGTATGCATATAAATAGTCCACATGCATCTGTGCATATGTATGACTTGAAATGGAGCTCTTGAGTATCCCAAAAAATCTCCTTCATTTATATATACGCATTGGGTGGTGTTCATACTTTAGTTATGCATCATTAACAGCCATGCATCATCCATACTTCCCTTTATGCATGAACAATGGTTCGTTTATATATGTTCGTGCATGAACATCACATGCCTCTTTAATTAATGGACCCCAAGTAACGGTTCTCTCTTTTTGAAAAATATAATAAGTAGTTTGTGATATATATTTATATTTCAATGTGACAGTTAATAATTGTTGATTGTGTCATTTTAAACTAAATGAATTATGAATGTATAGTTCATGGAGAATCTAGAAGCATCGATTTATACTTTTCTAGTTGTCAATTTGTTTCTGATGGTCAAACTTGAATGTATTGGACTGACAAATGCTAAACACTTATACACATCAGGTGGACTAGCTAGTATAGTGTCATTTGCGAAACAAAGCAAAAAATACCGACGTATCATTTTCTTCATCAACCAACGGGTGTTTTGCTTTTACATATAGCATTTAGAAGACAATAAAAATACATTGGCAAGCTACACTACTATATGAATTGGGAGCTACTCCACACGCGCGCCTAGGGCATTTCTACGCAGCACCGCCACTGCCCGGGATATGAGAAATCCATTTCTCACCACAACCTTCTTATACGTAGACATTGAAAATCATCTACCACCGGCCTTTCAGATAGACTACAGGGTTGCCTTTTCCATCTTCGCTTCAAAATCGCTGGCCACCACACTTCTTCAGCGACATGGCAAAGCACCAAACCGAACAAAAATACATGCCATGTACCTCACTACAGGAATAGGAAGCTTCGCCGAGGGCTAGAAGCTATGCCGATAGCCAAACGTCGGAACCGTCGGCGTAGCCATCATCGAGACCAGCTCCCCTCCGCGGTTGTCGGCGTACACCTGCCCTCGGCGTATCCTATGCTACGCCGACGGCTGCCCTCGGCGTAGCCTACGCTGACAGCTGTCCTCGGCTTAGCTACTTTTCCTTTTACCTCATTAAACTTTAAAAAATCATAATTAAATTATTTTAATTTGGAAAAATACAAATAATATATCACAATTTGCAAAAAAAATAAGATCTATCTATCTACACACAAATATTACATATATGTAAAACAAAAGTGAAACATAAAACATTATATATAGTTTAAAATGAGCATAAAAATTCAAAAATGATCGAAACAATGTTAAACCTTCACGTGGTGTCATATTATGTAACATAGTTACAAGGAAAAATATCAAACCTGCTATATTGATTATGTCTGAAAAAACCTTTACAAAATGACCTATATCATTCGAGGTTTCTTGGCTTTCAGGTCAAATGACCAATGTTATGGCTAGAATCAAGGCATAGTTTATGATAATATGTCCATATTGTGAATACATGTGCATCATGGAATGGCGAATCATGTTTGCAGGGGGAAGTTTCCTTTTCGTAGCACCAAAAAGCCATTTATCATTTTTCGAGCACAAAAAACAGACGGTTTTGTGAAGCAACCACTAAATGGTTAATTCAAAATGCTACCACCATATTTTACAAAAATACTAGACCATCTTATATGGACAATGTCCCAAAAGGGGATCTGAAACCTTTTTGTCCATCCCTGATGAAAAAGATAAATTCCTGCCGAATCGGTAGGAAGTGGGTCAGATATGAACTACAGGTACATGATCCAATACTCATGTTTTTTTACAAAAATCATTTTTAGGTTCATAATATGCTATTTTATCAAAGATCCAATGCAAGTTTAGCGAGGCTCGGCCCCAAGCTAAGAATCTTCATGCCCACCGTTCAACAAAGTTTGACGATAGTTTAAAACGGGTATAAATATTCTAAAATGATCAAAACAATGCGAAACCTTCGCGTGGTCTCATATTATGTGACATAGTTACAAGGAAAATATCAAACCTGCTATATTGATTATGTCTAAAAAAACCTTCACAAAATGACCTATCTCATTCGAGGTTTCTTGGCTTTCAGGTCAAATGACCAATGTTATGGCTAGAATCAAGGCATAGTTTGTGATAATGCGCCCATATTGTGCATACATTGTTGGAGATATTCCCTAGAGGCAATAATAAATGTAGTTATTATTATATCTTTGTGTTTATGATAAATGTTTACATTCATGCTATAACAGTATTAACCGGAAACATTAATACTTGTGTGATTTGTAAACTAAAATAGAATCCCTAGTAAAGCCTCTTTATAATACTAGCTTGTTGGTTAATAGGTGATCGTGGTTTCCCGATCATGAACATTGAGATGTTTTAATAACAAGGTCATATCATTAGGAGAATGGTATGATGGACATACTCCTATAGATAAGCATAGCATAAAGATCAAGTCATTTTAATAGTTCAATTGCTATAAGCTTTCTGATACATAGTAACCTAATTCCTTCGACCATGAGATCATGCTAATCACCATCACCGGAAGGGTGCTTTGATGACGTCAAACACCACACCGTGACTGGGTGGCTATAAAGATGGCATTGAGTGTTCGGAAATTATGGGTTGAGGCACATGGATCAAGAGTGGGATTTGTCCATCCATATGACGGATAGATATACTCTGGGCCCTCTCGGTGGAATGTCATCCAATTGGCTTGCAAGCATGTGACTGGCTCACAAGGGATCACATATCACGGGAACGAGAAAAGAGTACTTATCAGTAACGAGGTTGAACTAGGTATGCAGAGATACCGACGATCAAAACCTCGGATAAGTAAACTATCGTGAGACAAAGGGAAATTGGTATCGTATGTAAGTGGTTCATTCGATCGCAAAGTAATCGTTGAAATATGTGGGAGCCATATGAATTTCCAGATTCCTCTATTGGTTATTGTTAGGAGAAGTGTCTCGATCATGTCTGCATAATTCACGAACCGTAGGGAGACACACTTAAGGATTCGATGTTGTTGAGTAGTTATGGAATGATGAGTAAGAGACCGAATGTTGTTCAGAGTCTCGGATGGGATCCAGGATATCACGAGGAGATCCGGAATGGTCCGGAGAATAAGATTCATATAAGGAAAGTCCTGTTTCGGAGTTGGAGAATGATTCCGGTGTTTTCATCGGGAATGTTCTAGAAGGGCCTGGAAGGTCCGGCGCTCCGGAGGGGAAGTTCGGAGTTCGGGAAAGTTTCCGATGATTTCATCGGAGAGGTTCTAGAAGGGTCTAGAAGGTTCACCGGTCCGAAGGAGAATGGTCCATGAATGTGTCATGGGTAAGTGGAATGATTGGATCATGTCCAAGGTCACTTGGTGTTGGCATATGCAAGAGAGAAATAAAGCTCTAAATTGAAAGTCAAACAGGAAGTTTGAAAAGTCAAACTGGAACAATGGTTTCCTAGTGGGAGAAGAAACAAGTTCTTCTCTCAATCCAACTTGGGTTTGGGTTTGGATTCAAACCCACCCCTCCCAAGGATGCCCCTTCCTCTCATAAATAGAGGGGGAGGGCTGCCCCAAACAACACAAGTTCCAAGCCCTCTCCACAAGCCGCCGCCGCCGCCTCGTCGCGCCGCCGCCGCCGACACCTCCTCCTCCTCCTGGATCTCTAAACCCTAGTTTTCCGGGAAACCCTAATCCACCATAACTCGCATCCGGCTTAGGCGAAGCCCTGCGGGATCTTCCCTCTACTTTCGACACCACGTCGTCGTGCTGCCGGAATCGCGAGGGAGAACTACAACCTCCGCTACCTGCTGGAACAAGGGAGAGGAAGGACTTCATCGAGTACCGAACATGTGACCGACTGCGGAAGCGCTGCCGGAACGCAGCGCCGGAAGGATCGTCTATGCGATCTTGAGATCGGCAAGTGTACGGCTACATCACCCACGAGAATCTGCTCTCGTTAACCGCTTTGGAATCTTCGAGTGTGAGTTCTTCTATCGACTCGTTGCTACAATCTAGTAGATAGATCTTGGCTTGTTTGTGTGCATGCGGTAGAAATTTTTTGTTTTCCATGCTACGAACCCCTACATACATGTGCATCATGTGATGGCGAATAATGTTGCAGGAGGAAGTTTTCTTTTTCGTCGCACCAAAAAGCCATTTTTCATTTTCCGAGCACAGAAAACTGACGGTTTTGTGAAGCAACCACCAAATTGCTAATTTAAAATGCTACCACCACATTTTACAAAAATACTAGACCACATTATATGGAAAATGTCCCAATAGGGGATCCGAAACCTTTCTGTCCATCCCTGGTGAAAAAGATAAATTCCTGCCGAATCGGTAGGAAGTGGGTCAGATATGAACTATAGGTACATGATCCGATGCTCATGTTTATTTAAAAAAATCATTTTTAGGTTGACAATATGCTAATTTATCAAAGATCTAACGCAAGTTTAGCGAGGCTTGGCCCTAAGCTAAGAATCTTCAGCCCGCCGTTCGACAAAGTTTGATGATAGTTTAAAACGGGCATAAAAAGTTCAAAACCGATCGAAACAATGCGAAACCTTCGCGTGGTGTCATATTATGTGACATAGTTATAAGGAAAATATCAAACTTGGTATATTGATTATGTCTGAAAAAACCTTCACATAATGACCTATCTCATTCGAGGTTTCTTGGCTTTCGGGTCAAATGACCAATGTTATGGCTAGAATCAAGGCATAGTTTGTGATAATGTGCCCATATTATGCATACATGTGCATCATGGGATGGAGAACAATGTTGCAGGAGGAAGTTTTCCTTTTCGTCGCACAAAAAGCCATTTTTCATTTTCCGAGCACAAAAAACTGACGGTTTTGTGAAGCAACCACCAAATTGCTAATTCGAAATGCTACCACCATATTTTACAAAAATACTAGACTACCTTATATGGACAATGTCCCAACAGGGGGATCCGAAACCTTTCTATCCACTCTTGGTGAAAAAGATAAATTACTGTCGAATCGGTAGGAAGTGGGTCAGATATGAACTACAGGTACATGATCCGATGCTCATGTTTTTTTTTTAAAATCATTTTTAGATTCACAATATGCTATTTTATCAAAGATCCAGTTCAAATTTTCCTTTTTATCGCACCAAAAAGCCATTTTCATTTTTCGAGCACAAAAAAGGGGGATTTTCTGAAGCAGCCACCAAATAGCTAATTCAAAAACGGGGGGTTTGTGATTAGTTGATATGGATATCATATTTAGATTCCTTTAATTTTTCTGATCAATTTAGACATTTTATTTATCAAATTCCGATTTACGGATTTAAAGATATTAATTATTCCATATTAAATAGAAAAATACAAAAAAGTAAAACTATTATATTTTTATTTGAATTCAATAGTATTTTTTATTTGAATTAGTAATATTTTTACTTATTCATTGTTGTTTACTTAAATAAGTGTTTGTAGTTTCAAAAAATAAAAACATGTGACATAATGATATAAGACTTAATAGGATTGGTATCATAGTATTGACAACTAGGTACAAATTGCTCTGCGAAACTGATTCGGAAAAAACTAAGAAGTTAAGCATGCTGGAGCTGGAGTAGTGCTAGGATGGGTGACCGAGCGGGGAGTTTGTTAAAGACTGTATTTGATCAAAGGTTAAATATAATTAGTGTTAAAAATATTTGTTTGACACGAGAAAAACGTACTAGAACGCCTCCGCGGGTATGTGCGGGAGCGGTAGCTTCTCTCATGCGCACCGGGGTACGGTAAGAGAAAGAAAGAGTGCGGACGTGCCAGTGTATCGTAAATACACAAATAAAACAAAGAGGAGGGAACAGTATTTTATTAATCATATGAGATAACAAATACAATTCCCAATGTTGCGCTCTGTGGCCTACTAGCGCGGCCAGCCTAACAATGGCGATTGTGCGATCTCCTGGTTCCCGGGGCCTCGGAAGGCTCCCGATTAATTACTCCCGCCGGTTACGCCGCGAGACACCTCCGATTAAGCCGCGTGATCGTCTTTGTCGTCTTTGCTTCACGTCCTGCATAAATAGTGATGGTGGTGGTTGTGTGTGTGCAGCGGCAGAGCCCGTGTCCTCGTCGGTACACGCGCAGCTCAAAGCGTGGCCTTAGCTCCGGCCTCGCCCGCTCTCGCCGTCGCGCCTCGTCGGTCTTGAACGGCGATGAAGAGTTGTTGATGTAGGTGGATACAATCCGCTTGGCTAGGACTTCTTGACGACTTTGCGGCTTCGTCGGGGTATGCAAGGGATATGCCTTGCGAGAGTAATTTGTAGGGAGACCGGTGTCGCTCGTATCGGCATGGCCGGCGTGGTCGGCTCCTTCATCTCGACGCAGCGCCGAGTTTACGGCAGCCGGCGTGACCAAAGGCGCCGTCTCACGGGATCACGAAGTGGTCGTTGTCGAGGGCCTGATCTCGCCTCCAAGGAGAGCATATGGCCGCCGCGACCCGGATGATTGGCCGCATACGTGGTCGCACGCACTACTCCATTGTGCATGGGGCATGCACTAATGCATCACATGCATCACGTGTAGTCTCCATGCACCGGCTGCTCTTCTTGAGGCGCTACGCTCGTCTTGCTCACGTCTGGCCGCCCGCTGCCCGCAGGAGTCGATGATGCACCTCAGTGTAACGCCGGCGTCTCGACGTCGCTTTTGGCCACGCCCACCGCTATACGTCACGATGTGCCTGTCCGCGATGTTCAACCTGTACGCCGTCTTGGTCCTTCAAGTCTGGACTCGGGCCGTATACGCGTACGGGAGGTTCAACATGCTCCTGATCCCTCGTCGTTGCAGTGGCGCGTCTGCGTGCCCGGCGCCATAGTTGACGGGCCTCTTGTTGATGACTCCACGGTGGCGTCTTCGGCAGCTCCGACGGCGTCTTGGCGAGCTTCGTTAGCATCGCGGACGCATCAGCTATCGGGAAGTGTCTTAGCGAGCTCCGATGGTGCTATAGAATCCCGGCGAGCTCCGACGGCGGGCGGCATCTTGGCGAGCTCCGACGACGGGCAGGACGAGGCGAGCTCGCGGCGTCCGCGTGCTGGACCTTGGGCGTGCTATCTGTGAGAGGAAGAGAAGAAACAATTCAAACACAACCTGTGGGGAAGGTGGTCTTCGCATCCATGGTCGTCCGTCCTTCTCCTCTTGATCCTTGATCTGCTCACGTACGTATTGCTTCAGGTTCTTCTAGCTTCACGGGTCGCCTGCGGCGATTGGAGGTCAATCTGCGGTTCTTCTTTCCGTCCAGATGCGATCTTCGCCGCCTCTTCTTCTCTGGGTCCTCTTCTTGATCCCCACGTCTCTGCGCAGGAAAAATGAGGCAAATACAATCTCACACGTACACATATATATACCTGCACGGCTGCGTGTGGGCCTGCTCCCTCTCCCGTCCGAGGCGTGATGTCCCTGGGTGTGCCGATCCGTTTAAGCCATACTTATCTCTACTGTGTTTTGCTAGCTAGCCAGTTAGGTTGTTGTGTATATGTACGAGTATACGATCCGGAGGCTAGCTACATGTCTATCTCGATCCTCGGAGTCCAACACTGGTACGTGCATGGCTGCGGCACCAACACATCAGAAGCTGGTCCAGGTATTTGTACAATGAAACAAAGACATACATACACGTATACAGAAGTAGTAGTAAATTGTTATCTGGTGAAAAATCACGTTGAACAATATTCCACGTGAGGGATTAACGATTCAAACGATTCAAAGATTTTAAAAAGGTGAGAAAAAATTAAAAAAAAATTGAACTTTTTTTTTGATTTTTTTACAACCTGCCGTTATTATGCCGACGGGGCTATGCCGAGGGCAAGGCCGTTTTTGGCCTACGCCGACGGCTTTTTGCCCTCGACATAGCGTGCCGTTCCTGTAGTGCCTGTTGCTAGAACAAAGATCAACCATGCCGTTTGTCCATGCTAGGATGGGTGACCGAGCGGGAAGTTTGTTAAATACTGCAATTTAATTAAAGATTAAATGTAATTAGTGTTAAATATGTTTCAGGTGAAAGATTAACGATTCAAACAATTTAAAGATTTAAAAAAGTTGAGAAAAAAATCAAAAAAAATTCTGGATTTTTTACAACCTGCCGTTATTATGCCGACGGGCTATGCCGAGGGAAAGGCCGTACGCCGACGGCTAGAGCTACGCCGAAGGGCAAAAGTTCCTACGCCGAGGGAGACCTTCACCGAGGAGGCTACGTCGAGGGCAGCCGTCGGCGTAGGATACGCCGAGGGCATTTTAGCCTACGCCGACGGTTTTTTGCCCTCGGCCTACCGTGCCGTTCCTGTAGTGTTTGTTGCTAGAACAAAGATCAACCATGACGTTTGTCCATGCCCCCCACTACTTCACACCGCTGACATGAACTCCATTGATCATGAGCGGGCAGGAAAGAAGTCAGAATGGCGGAGCACATATCCCACACGAACCACTTTGCCGTCAAGCTCAGTGAAACATCTCAGTTGTCTCTAATATCCCAAGTCATACATATGCCTTCGACAAATCATATGGATTTTATTTTGAGTGCGACTAGCTACATGCTTATATACCATTGTATCATGTGTTAACGTTACTCACACTTTGGTCACGCAAAATCACGACCAAACATGGACATTGCATGTCTACATACATGATAGTCTATATGTCACTATGCACTATGGTGATGCATGCAAGTTGTATGTTGAAAGAAACGTATGGAAACAAGGGGCTGGCCGGAGCAGAGTTGTGATTGAATTTTAAAATTACCAAACAAATGTAAGCTCAACGAAACGCCGCCCAGCCATAGAAAATGATGGGCCCATTTGGCATATCTGCATACTAGTTGTCTTGTTACTACATAAATTCTCCAAAAAGTGCTAGGAAATAAATTACCTTTAGTTAAAGAGTCCTGCTATGGCGCGAACGTTCTCCGCGTGTGCCCGCGTGATGCTGCGCTGGCCGTACAATCCCGAGTCAATGCTCCGAGAAAAAACCCCAAAAAACCCAAGAAAATAAAAAATGCCATGAAATAAATAAAAAATATTCTGGCAACTTATGTTTGTGTATGCTCCGAGAGACTAGGAAAGGCGCGTTTTCTCCTTAGATTTTGGATAGTTAGATTGATGATTCAATGAGCCAAGTAAATACACATATAAAATTTACGCCATGTGTGTCTCATTAAAACGAAATGTTCTTCCCGTGGGAGGGCTACTTCCGTTGATACTGTAGTAGCTTCTTCAATCTTGAAGCTCCACGATTATTCTTTTTTAGATAGTAGAGATTCCATGATTATATATTCAGAAGACCGATAAACGAGTTGTCGAGTGCAAGTCTGTTGGTGGTGGTGTGTGCATGCCCTCGTGGTTTCCAAATCGGTTTCTCCCGAAACGGAACACAGTCAAGTCCATGTGTCAATAATCGTGTTGGACTTGTTTATGTTTCGGAAAATGATATGGATCCCCGGACGATGGGGGTTCTCATCGTCCTCCTCCCCCAAAATCGCCTTAATTTTCATTTTTGCTGCAAAACGGCCCGCTTTTGCTACATATGTCCCCGCTTTTGCTTCCGAAGCAAAAAAACCGGTTCGTTTTAAAAATAGAACGTCTCGCCGGAGACCTCGCCGGAGATCATGCCGCAAAAAATTATGCTAATGCAGCAAAACCGACTTCGCCGAAAACTTTTTTTGCTGCATGGTCTCCGGCGAGGTTCATCAACGAGTTGTTTCCGACGATGTCTCCGGCGAAGACGGTTTTGCTGCATTAGCATAATTTTTTTGCTGCATGGTCTCCGGCGAGGTCTCCGATGAGGTCTCCGGCGAGACGTTCTATTTCTAAAACGAACCGTTTTTTTTTCTTCGAAAGCAAAAGCGGGGACATATGCAGTAAACGCGGAATGTTTTGCAGCAAATGGACACGTGTCAGCACGGTAAGCAGGACCCAGGACCGGGGGACGCCTAGCAGTTGTTTCTCTCCTTCAACTATGTATAGATAGATCCGTTCGAAAAAAAAACTATGTATAGATAGATGGTGATTCCGTAAAAAATAAGTATGCATGTACAGATGGTGTCTTGCATACGTACGGTGGACGATAGTGGGAAATGCATGGATTAATTGTCTATTGTGGTAGAATTATTTTCCGATTTCGTTATTGATCATAGAATTATTTTCAGTGACGACTTAGCGACATCTGCATCGACATTAATTTTGGCTCTACCCTCCGGAGGCACGACCCACCTCGCGGGCCTTGTCGCCCGAGGCCAACTTCCTCTCTGGACAGCTCTCGGTTGCTCCTTGTAGAAAGCCAGATCAGCCAGGAACTTGTTCACGAATGAGACCATAACGTAACCAACATACGGATCATATCTTCTTCCTTCTTGGACCCAAACATGGTTATCTCCAGTTAACTGTAGAGGGTCTGGAGTAGTGCAAGACTGGAGAACCGTCCCTCGCGTCGTCTGTACGGGGCGACTCAGGGGAGCCCAATCTTCCGCCGCCAGACTTTCCCCCACCATCGATCCTCTCCGTTGCCGCCGCCGCAAGCCGGCACCGCGGCGGTGGCGGGCGCCCTCACCTCCAAAGGGGCTGGGGGGAGCTCGCCGTGGAGGCGCTCACCGCGGAGTCGAGCGGGGCTGCTCGACGCGGATCCGGAGGAAGCGGCGGCGCGGGCCGCTCAGGCTGGCGCTCGGCGACGGCCGACGAGGCGTGGAGGAGCAGACGGGGAGATGCGGCGTGGTGCGCCGGTGGCGCCCGTGCGCACGGGCCAAGATGGGTTTCTTCAGGCTCAGATGGGCTTCTGCGGGCTTCACTCCAGGTCGTGCCGGCTCGGCTTTGGATCTACAGAGGGTGGCCAGGTTGTAGAGGCAGCTCCCACTCTGCTGGGATCTGATCATCTCGGTCTCGTTCCATGCTAAGCCTACGTGCTTCTCGGCACCGATGATCGGCCTACTCGATCCGTTTTCAAACCGGTCGGCGGTGTGGGGATCGTTGTGTCGGATCTAATAAAGGAGGTGGTACTTTGGTTTCTTCGCACAAAGACGAAGGTCTACTTGATGTCTGCACTTGTTGATCTGGTCCGGAGAGGCGGGATCCGAAAGGCTCCGTCGGCGAACTCCCATGGGCGTATCATGCCTGAAGATTGCTGGATCAGAAGGTATTCGGTCGTGCGCATCTTGTTTTTCTGGCCGTTTGGTTTCAGCGGGAGCGTTGCGAAGCTCTATTGTTTGTTCCACCAAGTGCAGATTAAATCTAAAACAAGTCTAGATTTATTTCTTCATAAATCTAAAACATCTTATATTTTAAAACGGAGGGAGTACCAGGCTCCCATCGCTCCAACACCTGCTCCTCCTCCTGCTGGAACTCCTCGTCCTGCGAAGCTGCGGTGCCACTAGCGGAGGGTACCTAAGGATAGTAGTAATTAGAGAAGGTACCTAAGGATAGTAGTAGTGATAACAGTTAGTGGACACGACGAAGCTTGGAGGAGGCGGTGGTGGAGCTGCCAAGACGACCATCTACGGCCTCGGCTGGTGCACCAGGGACATCACGGCGGCAGACTGCGGCCTCTGCGTGGCGCAGGCAGTCGCGGAGTTCCCAAACTACTGCCGGTATCGCGGAGTTCCCAATAGCGTAGAATGGGACAGTTGCCGCCGCTCGCGAGGCTGCCCTTCTTTGAAGGAGCATTATCGCTAGATGAGCGAAGCAGCGATGATGTCGAAGAATGACCGGTTGCACGCAGAAGCATGTAGCCCAACTTCGGTTACACGGGCCGGAAGTGGCGCGAGCGACTACCCCACATGCAACCAAAAAAAAAGACTAAATTGTAACCTCACTTGCTATTGAAAAATTTCAGTTGCAACCTTATTTGCAACAACAAAAAACTTAGTCCGAACACCATTTGCAACCTATACGATGCACGAATCTCGAAACAAATATAACGGATTTAGAGTGGACCAATGAGCTCTAACTTAATTCTTTGATCGACTAGGATTTAGCTAAACCTCATATAAAATAAAGCTGAACCTTTTCTAGAAATCTAAAAGTAAATAAAAATGAAAAGCTTGGCTCCAAACAAACCCAGACGACGACCGGGCTGGTGTGATGGGAAAACTTAGACATTGGCAAATGAAATCCATGTCTTTTCTGCTCATCAAAGGTGGGGGGGTATCTAAGTGCCCGACAGAGCAAGGCGGCGACCTAATTTTAGTGTCGCTATCGATTTGATCACTGGTTGAACATAGTAGTTTTCTACACATCCATCCAGAAAGCGTTGACCAGTAAGGCGCGGTGTTGGTGTGTCGGCGCCGCGCGGCGATGTTGACTCGATCCTAACAAAAACCGGTCGTTTCCAACACTAGCCCAGTCCACGGATTGATCTTAATGTCACTAAGCAATGGTTGAATAATTATGATGGATGGAGATCATGGAGGTGTCCATATGACCTAGCTATGCTAAGGCTTAATAATGCTGAAATTAACTTTCTAGAAGTATAGGTTCAGTCGTTCTCTTGCAGCTACAATCATGACCTAGCTAGCTAAGCTCAGCAGATGCGGCATGGATCCATCGTCGACAAGTCAACAGCGTGGAAGATATTGGCAAATAAGTTTATTTCTAGCTTTTAGCTAAATCAAATTTTATAAAATTTGACAAAGTCTATAGATAAATATAATAACATATATTATATCAAAATAACATAATATAAAACTAAATTTAAAAATATATCTATTAGTACCAATTTAGAGTCATGAATATTTGCTACATTTTTCTATAAAGTTAGTCAAACTTTATTAATTTGACTTAAGACAAGACTAGAAGTCCACTTATTTGTGGACGGACGGATGGAGTATGGAAATTTAGTTGACCGCACCGGCAGCACCACGTAGTACCCAAACAACAACAAAATTCATGCATGGACCAGTCTGCACGATCTATCTAGAGGGTGACATGACAGGATCAAGTGCTGCCACGCACACAGTCTCCATCCATTAAAACACAAGCGACTTCCATCTCGTCAATCCTGGCTGCGCGATTTGGCAACTAGCTAGTAGCATGTAGCCATGGACGACCAAGCTCCCATCACTCCAACGCCTCACTCTATAAGAATCTCACCCATGCATGCAACCAAAGTACTAGTACCTAGCTAGCCAGACGTCAATAATCAGATCCCACAATGGCGTCCTCCTCGCCGCTCCTCCTCCTCGTGCTGCCGCTCCTTCTGCTCATGGCGGCGCGGCCGAGCGCCGCCGTGGACCCGATCGCCACGGACTGCTCCAAGAACGGCACGAGCGCGCAGACGCAGTCCAGCATCGACGCGGTCCTGGCCTCGCTCGTCCCGCGCACCTCCGCCTCCTACTACGCCACGGCCACCGCCGGCAAGTCCCCCTCCACAATCTACGGACTAGCGCAGTGCCGCGGTGACGTGCCGAAGCAGGACTGCGCGCTCTGCATCGCCGCCGCGGAGCAGGAGCTGTCCTCCTCCTGCCGCGGCAGCGTCGACGCGCGGGTCTTCTACGACTACTGCCTGCTCCGCTACTCCGACGCCAACTTCCTCGGCCTGCCCGACACCGGCTACACGCTCATCCTCCTCAACACGCAGAACGCCACCGGCGTCGACCTCGCCGCCTTCGACCGCGCGCAGACAAAGCTCATGTCCCGCGTCGCCGCCGAGGCCGGGGAAGCATCGCGCAAGGGGCTGGCGACGGACACGACGAAGCTTGGAGGAGGCGGGGGCGCCGCCAAGACGACCATCTACGGGCTCGGCTGGTGCACCAGGGACATCACGGCGGCGGACTGCGGCCTCTGCGTGGCGCAGGCGGTGGCGGAGTTCCCAAACTACTGCCGGTATCGCCGCGGTTGCCGCGTCATCTACAGCAGCTGCATGGCGCGCTACGAGGTCTACCCGTTCTTCTTCCCCATCGACGGCAGCGAGGCGCCCGACCAGGACCAGGCCGGCCACCAAGACAAGATCATCTTGAATCATCCGTGATGGGTGGTGGAGTGTGTTTGTACGTACGTGGTGGTGATGAATCCATTTGTTAGTGCGTGGCTAGCTGCTTGTAGCTAGCTCAGAGAATCTAAATAATTTCAGCAGCCACATGCATGCATGCATGCATGCATGTTTCGATTTACGTGTAATAAACAAAAAACCATCCATGTTTCCTTGTCTGTGTTTTCTTATGAAAAGATCTTCTCTCGAGCCCAACATCATACTCCAGATCTGAATCTTTGCCACGTCAGCTAGGTATAGGCTATGCGTACGTGAGTGTGCGTATCTATCTGTGGTAGCGGCAGTAGCCATCGATAACAAAGTCACCTACACTGACTTCGTCAATCATCTTTCCATACCCTGCATTGACGGTCTGTATCAACGTTGTACTTAGGGTGTCTACAAAATAAGTGGTGTGCTGTGACTATTTAGTAATTTGTGTGTGTTTTGTGTGATTGTCTATGTTTCTTTGCAAACATGATATCACCTTGGCACTCGGGAGTGTCAATTTTATACTTTTGGAGTAGGTGATTGATAATTTCAGAACTTTCAGCCAATTTTGTGCCCCAATTAAAGTGTAGTATCCGATCAACAAAAACTTGCAGCTGCATCAAATACAGCAAAAACAAATATATTTATAACTTGATAAATGAATAAAAACAATTAAAAGCATGTACAAAATACTAAAAAAAATCGTTGAAACTATAGAGGCGGACAAGACAAGAGCAGAGGAGAGGAATAGCTTCTCTCAAGAAAATGCCTGGCAAGCGGAGAAAATTTACTACACTCGGTAAAATGCCACCATTTGAATGGGAGAGGTTGCCTCCCTATTAATAGGTGAAAATCATAGTATTTTCTCAAACCTCTAGGAAGATTAGAACAGCATTGGTAGACGTTTTGACATGAGCAATGGGTATTTCGTTATACTTATAAGAATATTGCATGGTACCTTCTCAATGCTCTTGGACACAATGAAAACTAATGTGATGTTACCATATTACCCTTGGGCTCTTCCCGTAGCTCTATAAGAGAGGGACTTTCATACCTCTACAATTATGTGGTCTTTGTTTGTACATATTTCCTTATCACTCCTATGAATGGACATGTCATGGGGATTTGACCATTCAACGAGGGCCCATAGATGAATTTACGGTTCATGGGTTCGGTCTTAAGCGTGCCTTTGGACTTCATTAGTGTGGTGGTACCTTTAGGGCATATGAACACTTATAGTGTGAAGATTGTCCAATGAGGGTGGGTGAGGGTGCTTTGTCAAGAATAGCAGAGTAATCATCTGAAGCATGAGGGTACTTCGAACAAGGTTCAGCGTCGCCTTCCTCAAACAATTATCTTCTTAACTAAGAACCATAAGTGTTGGCTTTATTTCTTTAAGGGACTATTGCAGTCTTATGTTGTCCCGAACCAACTTTATTAAACCAAATGCAGAGACACTAGTAGAAAAAAGGGCTTTGGTTCGCATCCAATTCTTGCTCTAGTCCCGGGCATGTCTTGGGTCAGGACTAGTGTGAGCACTAGTCCCGGTTCGTCCCATTTTCAGCGGCTAGGAGGCTTGGGAAGCTCTAGTCCCGAGTCGTTCTGGACCTTTAATCCCGATTCGTGATATGGCCCAAGACTAAATGGGTGCGGGCGCGGGCAACACCTTTAGTACCGGTTGGTGTCTCCAACCGGGACTAGAGTAACACCCTCTAGTCCCGGTTTGAGACATCAACCGGGACTAAAAAAATTGGCGGGTTCTGCCATGGCAGGAAAACGGAAAAAAATCATGTCGCGACAAGAGATTTCTGGCCACCACCCCCCCCCCCCCCCCCGAGATCGCCTTTTATAGTTTCAAAAGCATGCCACAAAATTATAAAAAAATTCAAAAATAAAATCCTTCAAACTATAGTTATATTAAATGATTTAGTTGTTAAGAAAAATAACAAACATGAATTTCGATATATTTTGTGAAAAACTGTCATGAAAACTTCAAATGGCCATACCGTTTGCGTATGATGTTGGAAAAAAGGTACATCCTATCAAAATGTGCGGAAAAAATTTCAAGTTCGATTTCAATGGCCTTAGGCCATTTTTGATTCTTTTAGATTTTTAAAATTCGAAAAGGAATAAAGTTATTTAGCAATTTTTTATGCTTTATTTGGATTCTTCACATTTTTCTGATAATAACGGATATATTAATTGTTGAATTTCGATTTACAGATTTAAAGATATTAAATGAATAAATGTCAAAAAATGAATAAAATATTATTTTAATTAGTTTTTAATTTTCATTGGAATAAATATTTATTGTTACTTATTTATTGTTGTTTATTTAAATAGTTGTTTGTAGTTTTGGAAAATAAAGACGTGTGGCATATTGATATGAGCTAATATGATTGATAGGATAGTCTTGACAACATGGTACAATATCCTTCGTGCAAGGACATCTTGATGTAACATAAAAGTTAAGCGTGTTGGGGGTGGAGTAACCAGGAAGTTTGATCTAAGATTAAGTATAGTTAGTATTAAAAATATTCCAAGTAAGAGGATTAACAAGTCAAACAATTCAAAAGTTCAAGAAAAATTTCAAAAAAAAAATGATTTTTTTGAAAATAAATCTCTAGTCCCGAGCCATATTATGGCCCGGGACTAAAGGTCCTCCGTCCCCTGCTCTGGAAAGCGTCTGGCCTCTAGTCCCGGTTCATAGCAAACCGTGACTAGAGATACAGGCCTTTGGTCCCAAATTCGCAGTCTCGGGTGTGAAACCGGGACTAAAATCCCTTATGAATCGGGACTAAAGACCCATTTTCTACTAGTGGGAACTGCAAAAAATGTTTGTATTCTTCTCTTAGCTAAGAGATGATCTCTCCATCGGATCATACAAGACAATTTCACTCTCGTACAAGATGTCTCTCTTACTCACATGTTTTCTTGTTTAATTTTCATAACCCTATAATTTTAGGAGCACGCAAACAATAATTAATAGAGATAACTTAATATATGATCAATTGCATGTTATAATTTTTTGTCTTACCTAAGCGACGTGGAACAAATAAGAAATACAATCTTATCAACCATTGTACATGTCCTAATGAAAGCTACCGTGGCATAGAATAGAACATAACTTCATAAGAACACCTACAAAATAGTACATTGGGTCCGCTCCATCTTATTGCAGAATATGTACTATTGAAACAAGAATCCATCACGACGGCTATGACCATTGTTGTCTGAATCTTGTCATCCATAGAGGGCTCATAGATCCTTGATAAAATTTGAGGAGTCATGGCCAACCTTGCAGCTCAGTGCAAATAGATGAAACTGAAATGTATATTTGGATCCTTCTCCCAGCGCCCACGTGTTGGAGATCTCTCATTCCACCTGGTTGGGCCGGAGTGATGGTAGGGCCAAGATAGCCCACTGGCCTCATTCAAACTAACTAACATACGCATTTGAGTAAAACTCTCACATTTTCTTGTTCATTTTTCCATCCACACGGTAGTACAGAAAAGAACGTCATCGACATGTCCTAAGAAATCCATCAGTGATGTCATTTATGGGTACCCCGAGTTTTGTTCGGAGACCTTTCTTTGATGGGTGGCATCGGTAATGGAGACTATCGAAGATGAGAGGGGTGTGAACCTTCCATTTGAGTTTGACAATGTTGGTTGTCGGGTTTAGCCTAGAAGAAAGCTTGATCGGATCAAAGCATTTCTTAATACCTACTAACAGATCGAAGACAATGCCACGCATACCCAACTTCAGAATGATCTTGTTGCCCACTGACACGTCGGAAATGTATCTATATTTTTTGATGATCCATGCTTGTTTAGTATCTACTTTGCTTTGCTTTGTCTACACTTTGAGGTATTTTATATCTTTTCTGGAACTAACCTATTAACAAGTTGCCACAGGAACTAACCTATTAATAAGTTTCCACAGTGTCAGTTGCCTGTTTTCTTCTGTTTTTGGTTCTAAAAAGGCAGAAAATCAATATTCTCGAAATTGGACGGGACAAAAGCCGAAGTCAATATTTTACCGTGAGGGACACAAATCCATAAGACGAGACAGAGACGCAAACCAGGACGGCCAAACCCCCCTAGGCGCGGGTGGGCCCTGCCCCACGCCTAGGCAGGGTGTGGCCCCCCTGGTCGCCTCCCGGCCTCGCCTCTTCGCCTATAAGATGCCCCCGATGCAGAAACTCTAAGTACCCGATCAAAACTCCACGAAACCTTCTATATCCGCCGCCACCATCGTCCCTAGATCAGGGGGGTCTGAAGTTCTTCCCGGCACCCTGCCGGAGGGGAGATCATCCTGGAGGCCTTCTCTCCGGTATGATGCGTGAGTAGTTCCACCTTGGACTATGGGTTCATGTAGTAGCTATATGATTGTATCTCCTCCTTGTGCTTTCATGTATAGATCTTGTGAGCTCCGTTCATGATCAAGATCTAACCTATTTGTAATCATGCAGGTTGTGTTTGCGGGGATCCGATGGATATTAAGATTATTATTTCAGTTTGGTTAATGGTTTTGTCTTTATGATTCTATCATGTCTGTGTTGTTTGTGATCTTGCATGCTTTCCGTTGTTAGTATCTATCTTGGCCGAGTAGTTGCTAGTGACTCCAAGAGGGGTATTTATGCTCGATAGTGGGTCCATGCCTCTAGTTTCCAAGGGAAGTGACAGAAATCTCTTCAGTTGTAGATGTGTTGTTGCTACTAGGGATAAAACAATGGTCTCTTGTTCATGGAACAAGTGGATTGTTTACCTTACACACTTTGCTTAAAGCAGTTGTCTGTTGCTTGCAACTTAATACTGGAGGGGGTTCGGATGATAACCTGAAGGTCGACTTCTAGTCATAGATGCAGTTAGATGGCGGTCTATGTATCTTGTTGTATTGCCCAATCGAATATCATAGGATCTTTCTGACTAGTATTGCATTGTTATGCCTTGCTCAGTTCCTGTCAATTGCCCTGCTGTAATTTGTTTACCCTTCATGCCATGTTGTTTATCTAAGGAGAGCACCTCTAGTGAACTATCGACCCCGGTCCAATCTTTACCATTGATACATCTTCCATTGTTACTTGTTTACTTGCTGCGAACCACCATTACCTTCTACACCATACAGTTAATCCTTTGTTACAGCAAACCAGTGAGCTTGACAACCTCACTGATTCGTTGGGACAAAGTCTTGAGTTTGTGTTGTGCAGGTCTCCACGTTGTTTGAAACACCTGTGTGACGTTTCCTTCCTCCTTCTGGTTCGATAACCTCGGTCTCTACTAAGGGAAACTTGTTGTTGTGCTCATCACACCTTCCTCTTGGGGTTCCAACGAAGTGTCCCACGACAACATTGGGTGCACGCATCAAGGATTTCTGGCGCTGTTGCTAGGGAGGCTAAGGACGTCTTCACAAGGGGAGTCCTTCACTTCCTTTCTCTTTACTTTTTTTTAGTTTGCTTTGTTCCTTTTGCTTGGTTTTGTTTGCCTATTTTAAAAAAACCCAAAAAATTAGTCTAGTTTGGTTTGCTTGCTTTATTCAAAAACACAAAAAATTAGTTCCTGCTCTAGCTGATGCTGCTGTTTTTGGCTTGCCCACCTTTGCCAAAATGAACTCTGCTGAGAACACCAAGTTGTGTGACTTCACTAGCACCAACAACAATGATTTCCTAAGCACTCCTATTTCTCCACCTTCTCCTGATGCTACCTTTTATGAAATTAAGCCTGATTTGTTGAATCTTGTGATGAGAGAGCAATTTTCTTGTGCTAGTTTTGATGATACTGCTGCCCATCTCAATAACTTTGTTGAACTTTGTGAGATGCAAAAGTATAATGATGGAGATGGAGATATTATTAAGCTCAAGCTGTTTCCTTTCTCCTTGAGAGGAAAAGCTAAATAATGGTTGCTATCTTTGCCTAAAAATAGTATTGATTCTTGGACTAAGTGCAAAGATGCTTTTATTGGAAAGTACTACCCTCCTGCTAAGATTATATCTATGAGAAGTGACATTATGAAATTGAAACAACTTGATAATGAACATGTTGCTCAAGCTTGGGAAAGAATGAAATATTTGGTTAAGAATTGTCCCACTCATGGACTCACTGCTTGGATGATTATCCAGACTTTTTATGCAGGTTTGAACTTCTCCTCAAGAAACATGTTGGATTCAGCTGCTGGAGGTACTTTTATGAGCATCACTTTGGGTGCTGCAACTAGACTCCTTGATAATATGATGGTTAAATACTCTGAATAGCACACTGAGAGCGCTCCACATGGTAAGAAGGTAAATTCTGTTGAGGAAACCTCCTCTTTGAGTGATAAGATTGATGTTATTATGGCTATGCTTGTTAATGGTTGCTCAAGAAGAGCAAGTTGATGGGAACTTCATTAGAAACAACAATTTCAACAACAATGCCTATAGGAATAATTTTGGTAGCAACAACAATTATAGGCCTTATCCTCCTAATAATGACAATTCCTATGGAAACTCCTACAACAATGCTAGAAGTGCCCCCTCTGAACTTGAAGTCATGCTCAAAGACTTTATTAGTAAACAAACCACTTTCAATAAGGCTATAGAGGAAAAGCTTTTAAATGTTGAGAAAAATATATCCTCTTTGTCTGAAGCTTAGTCTTCCTTGATTAATAAAATGGCTGCTAAACCGGAAACTATGGAAAATACCTTTGCTACTGCTCATGCCATACAAGTTATTATTGATGAAAATGTTAGGCTGTTAGCTCAACTACATTCTAAGTGGGAAAGGGAAGCTGAAATTGATAGAAACAATAGTGTGTACACCATCACCACTAAACCATAAGTAGTCCCTGTTCCTCCTCCTACTATGCCTAAGCCTACTGAGCCTACTACTAGTGATGCTAAGTTTGATTTTGATATTGATGGTTGCAATATTTCTGAAGTGATTATGTTGCTACAAAGGCTTGCTAGAAGTCCTGATGCTAGTGATATGCATGTTGCTTTCACCAAACACATTACAGATGCTCTTGTTAAGATTAAGGAAGAGAAGCTAAAACATAAAGCTTCTATTCCTAGGAAATTAGAAGATAGTTGGGAACCCATTATTAATATGCAAGTGAATGACTTTGATCTCAAAGCTTCATGTGATCTTGGTTCTAGTGTCTCTATTATTCCTAGGAAGATTCATGAAATGCTTGATTTGCCACCGTTGGAAGATTGTTATTTGGATGTCCCACTTAATGATAATGCTAAGAAGAAACTCATGGGGAGTATTAATGATGTTCTCATTATGGTTAAAAATGCTTATGTCCCTATGGATTTCTATGTTTTGGATGTTGAATACAATGCTTCTTGTCCTATTACTTTGGGAAGACCCTTTCTTAGAACAGTTGGTGCCATCATTGATATGAAAGAAGGGACCATTAAATATCATTTTCCATTCAAGAAAGGTATTGAACACTTCCCTATGAGGAGAGAGAAGTTTCTTTTTGCTCCACCTTTGAAAGCAAGGTTTGATGTTAATGCTTCCTCATTTGAAAATACTTGATTCTTCTTGCTTCTTCTGCCTAACTTAAAGGCGTTAAAGAAAAGTACTTGTTGGGAGATAACCCTAGAGTTTCCTTGAGACTTGGAAGTTATTACTTCAGTAATGACCTATCCTTATCTTTTTTGTTTGCTTTTTGTGCCAAGAATGACCTCTAATGAGAGGGAAGTAAGATTTGGGGAGTTGCTATAGATTTCTGTCCTCCACCAAAACAATCCGTGAGGAGTCTCTGTAACTCGGATTAAGCTGCAAATTTACTAATAAATCCCCCAGTATGTTAGCTAACTTTATTTAGTTCAACACTTTTTGATTTGACCAATAGAAGATGTTCGAAAAAATCGGTTTCTACCTGCTGGTCTGTTTTGACGGATTTCTACCATTATTTATATTTGCTTCTTATTGATTCCTTTTTGAGTTCTCTTTAGGTGAATTGAGCTTTTTGAAGAAGTTGCTACAGTAGCATGTGTTTTTAGTGAAAAAATTTGCTGTTCCAAAGCTTTTCTAGAGGTCTAATATCTTTTGAATACACTAATGTTGCTAATGAAGATTGTGTGAAGTTTTGTATGAAGGAAAAAATTCAGGTGTAGAGAGAGAATGATGCAATGCGATGAAGAATGGACAAAATCTCGAGCTTGGGGATGCCACCCCGGTGTCGCTCCAAGAAATATCCAAGAGGTACAAGCGTCAAAGCTTGGGGATGCCCAAGGCATCCCCTTCTTCATCAATAAAAAGCTCGGGTCTGTCTAGACATTTCGTTTTTATTATTTCATGCATAGTTGTGTTGTTCTTGGAGCATCTTAGTTTTCGTTTGCTTTGCTTAGGTTGTTTAGTTTGCTTGAATAAAATAGTTTGGACCCCCGTTCTCGTTGTATTGTTGCAAATAAGTTGCTTGGTGTTGGAAAGGAGTAGTAAGTTCTTGCTTGTAAGTGCAAGAGGAGCTTTCATTGACTGTGACTTAGACTTTATCATGACATGCTAGGTGTTGTTTTGACCTTATGCTTAGTAATTATTGTTGTAGCATGTCTTGTTCCAAACAATTGGGATTGCTTAGTGTGCCTTGAAGAAATTATGCGTTGTTTTAGCATGCAAAAGCATAGTATTATGGTATTCTCCTTTGATGCTTTGCTTGGGTTTACTTGGCACATTCTCACACCATGTTATGACTATGAACAAGTCACCATAGCCTCTACGATCATTTAGTTCTTGACTTGTAGTACCACTCTATGCTTTGATTAGTAATGCTTTGTTGCTCTGCATGATTATGGCCATTATGCTCTCTTAGTTGGTTGCTCCCAGTCTTTTGCTAGCCTCCACTTGTATGAGCAAGCTCTACTCATGCTTCCAACTCCCAAGAAACTAAGTTTTTCCAAAGTGTCCACTATATATTCCTATGCATGGTGTTTTACACCATTTCAAGTATATTCTTGTTTTCAGCTATCTTCCAATTAAAAACTATTTTGTTATGTGAAAACTTAGTGATTAAAGCCTTCACAAACTTGATGGCACACTTTATATTCTTTGCCCATAATAAAATTGAACCATTGTGTCGTCTATGTTTATGCTTGCACTTATACGTTGGAATTAGCAGAACCGTGCTGTCACGGGGAACGTTTTCAACATTGCACTTGTACTTTGTACTCAGTTGATATCATGCTCTTTTGTCTATGGATGTCGCCGGTGTGAAATAGAGAGGGAACGTGTAAGTCCATGAAGTTTGTATTTTGTGTTAGAGAAATGTCTGGACCGCTAGCCTAAGCCATGCCTAATCATGGTGGAAACTTGCAGCATCACCATAGTGAGCTATCTATGCAGAATCCTCAATAAAAATATACGCATATAGTAAATAAAAAGATCGCTAAGATGCTTATTGTCTGCTTGCCTTGTCATTTTGGTTATGGGATAGCTCATGTACCATGTGCAAGGGGTACCTCGTTGGCGGTTCTCTATGATACACATGTACTTACAATGACAAGAACTTGTAGGTGACTGAAGTTGAGTAGAATGAGGTGTGACCCTCGTATTCAAGGGACTTGAGATTGCCAACTTATACTTTGTCAAGCATATACTCCATAGTTTGCTCACTTTAACCTTAATCACTTCAAGATGCCTATGATAGAGGCAATGGGGGCTAAAAGCTAACAAGTACCATAATTTTTGGAAGCTCTTTTTGAAACTTGAAATCCCTGGCTCCCTACTTCCTTTATAAAAGGCCTTTCTTCCACTATTATTTGAGTCTCCACCTTCTACTTTTAGGCACCATTGAGAGAGCATAGTTGTTATTCTGTGTGTAGTGTCCCAAAACTTATTGATTGATGCATATTGTGATATTACTTGTTCTTGTGCTACTTGTTTCTAGTCACCCTTGTGAACTTTGAAGGTGTCATATGCATCTATTTGCTACTCTATGAGGACAAGCTGAATGCCACTATGCCATGTTTTCTGTATGTGAAACAAAATGTTTTTCAATGCATGTTATTCATGATCTTTGTTTGCAGTCTTTCATGTTGCATGCATAGTTACTATGTCCTATTGTTAGAACTCCATCTTTCATGCACCTGTTTAGAGTTCTTTGATCCTAGCTTTCAATGCTTGCAAATGGTTTGATCTTGGTTTTGACGATGCATGTCACTTCAAAAATTATTCCTTTTTATCACTTACCTACTCGAGGACGAGCAGGAGTTAAGCTTGGGGATGCTTGATATGTCGGAAACGTATCTATAAATTTTGATGCTCCATGCTTGTTTAGTATCTACTTTGCTTTGCTTTGTCTACACTTTGAGGTATTTTTATATCTTTTCTGGAACTAACCTATTAACAAGTTGCCACAGTGCCAGTTGCCTATTTTTTTTGTTTTTGGTTCCAGAAAGGCAGAAAATCAATATTCTCAGAATTGGACGGGACAAAAGCTGAAGTCAATATTTTACCGTGAGGGACACGAATCCAGAAGACGAGACGGAGACGCAAACTAGGGCGGCCAAACCCCCCTAGGCGCGGGTGGGCCCTGCCCCGCGCCTGGGCAGGGTGTGGCCCCCTGGTCGCCTTCCGACCTCTCCTCTTCGCCTATAAGAAGCCCCCGATGCAGAAACCCTAAGTACCCGATCAAAACTCCACAAAACCTTCTGTAGCCGCCGCCACCGTCGTCCCTAGATCGGGGGGATCTGAAGTTCTTCCCGGCACCCTGCCGTAGGGGAGATCATCCCGGAGGCCTTCTCTCCGGTATGATGCGTGAGTAGTTCCACCTTTGACTATGGGTCAATGTAGTAGCTAGATGGTTGTATCTCCTCCTTGTGCTTTCATGTATAGATCTTGTGATCTCCGTTCATGATCAAGATATAATATATTTGTAATCATGCATGTTGTGTTTGCGGGGATTTGATGGATATTAAGATTATTATGTCAGTTTGGTTAATGGTTTTGTCTTTATGATTCTATCATGTCTGTGTTGTTTGTGATCTTGCATGCTCTCCGCTGTTAGTAGCTATCTTGGCCGAGTAGTTGCTAGTGACTCCAAGAGGGGTATTTATGCTTGATAGTGGGTTCATGCCTCTAGTTTCCAAGGGAAGTGACAGAAATCTCTTCGGTTGTAGATGTGATGTTGTTACTAGGAAGAAAACAACGGTCTCTTGTTCATGGAACAAGTGAATTGTTTACCTTACACACTTTGCTTAAAGCAGTTGTCTGTTGCTTGCAACTTAATACTGGAGAGGGTTCGGATGATAACCTGAAGGTCGACTTCTAGTCATAGATACAGTTAGATGGCGGTCTTTGTATCTTGTTGTATTTCCCAATCGAATCTCATAGGATCTTTCTGACTAGTATTGCATTGTTATGCCTTGCTCAGTTTCTGTCAATTGTCCTGCTGTAATTTTTTTTACCCTTCATGCCATGTTTTTTATCTAAGAAGAGCACCTTTAGTGAACTATGGACCCCGGTCCAATTTTTATCATTGATACATCTTCCAATGTTACTTGTTTACTTGCTACAAACCACCATTACCTTCCACACCATACAGTTAATCCTTTGTTACAGCAAACCGGTGAGCTTAACAACCTCACTTATTCGTTGGGACAGAGTCTTGAGTTTGTGTTGTGCAGGTCTCCACGTTGTTTGCAACACCTGTGTGACGTTTCCTTTCTCCTTCTGGTTCGATAACCTCGGTCTCTACTGAGGGAAACTTGCTGCTGTGCTCATCACACCTTGCTCTTGGGGTTTCAACGAAGTGTCCCACGACAACATTGGGTACACGCATCACCCACCATCGGCCATCATATTGGAGATAGTCTCCCATTTTATTCATTTGATTACATTGCTGCTCATGTTTTAAAACATTATTTCCATTTGAGACCATCTGTTTATTTGTTGAGTTATTTGGATTTGAACTGTTGTTGTAATTTGGATTATTGTTGTAATCTATGATATTGAAAATTTAATAAAGTTGATTAGTTCTATTGCTTATATCTATGTTTTTTGATCTGAAATCAGAAAATCTATTTTGCACCATCGCGCGACGAGTCGACGAGGCACGAAAGAGATCCCACAAACTTCTACCGTAAAATAATGGGATATGTGAGATCTGGTCTACGCCGAATGTTTTTCAATCAGAAAAATCATTCTATGATTTACTTTATACGCATACCGCGATCGGTTAGAGTTGGTCTCACGTGTGCTTGCGGGCGGAATGCTACACGATAACACCCTTCCGCCGAGTTGGCTTACTATGGTGAGTTAAATTTTCTGTGTTCATATAGGTCCAAGGGCGGTTTCCTCTCACGTCAAAAACTTTACAAAAGTGAATTAAACACTGTTTGAAAAAAAGTGACTAAATCAAAAAAAAACATGATGCTCATTTCAGAAAATATCACAGCAGGCAGCAGCCTTCGCCCTAAAATAAAAACAAAATGGCATGGGCCAGACTCGATTTGTAAGGAAGCACGCCCAGGGCCGAGTTAGTATTTGGATCTAGCGATCTACTAAATGGGCTGGAAATAGAGCATATATATGCTCCCGGCTCCGCATTAGAACCCCACTCCACCGCCTCCCGAGGAAGGAACTGCGCCGCCGTCGCCTCCCCGATCCTCCTTTCCCGCGGCGGCGACCTCCTCCAACCGAAATACCGCCAGGTTTGCATCTCTACGTTTATTTTCTTAGTTTCTGCTTCCATGTATATGCACTGAGACCACATCGCATCTGATTGTTAGTGTGTTCCCTTGAATGCTTCTGAATGAAGGCAGGGTGTTCGGTCAAATGCTTCTGTCCGATAACACAAATGATCCGCTAGGTTGTTTGGGCACACTCATAGGCTGGGTCCATGCTTTATTTTCGTCTATTGCATAGTTGCACAAACATTTCGATTGTTTTAGTGCCACTCCGGAATAAGAATTACTTCTATATATAAATATACTTCCTCTAGATCAACCAGTTCAGTAGCGCTGAAATCGAAACCACAGCTAACACGAATACACAAAGTATATATGCTTAACTTTGTACCCGAAGAAAGACTTCAGCAATCCCATGAGAAAATTCTTGCACAATCCTGAACAGAATCTCTCACCTTACCAAATGCGCAACACTAACGATTCACCCAGTTCAGATTTTGCAATAATAGAGGGCACAGCATAATCATGAGGTTAACTAGGACAACACATGCATGACACTGAATAGTCCAGACTGGCCATCGGACGGAGAGGCCTCATGTTTGGCTCAATTATAACACTAATTGCATATGAAAACAATATATTAATATAGCCAAAAAGAATGTCAAGTTGATGCTATTATTTTTGGTACCACTTCTCACTTCGTGTTGATAGTAAAAACTCAAATAATATCAAGTGAGTGCGAGTTGAACTACTTTTATAGTTTGTCTTTACACTTTATAGTCTTCTTTTGGTCTCATTTCTAAAGGACTCATATAATCGAAGTAAAGGTGCACCTACCATGCATATACAATAATATATGTAGCAACACATCATGGAACCAATTTTTACCCATACAGCTTTTATTTAAACATCTCAAAATCATTAAGGTTCACTTTAGTAAAATCTAATCGAGCGATAATAACAAGACACAACCGAAAAAAACACCAACCACTCAACTTATTATTTATTCTAGACCTGTGTGCCTAATCAACTTGGTTTATCTTGTTAAATTGATCTAGTGAGAAGCAATTATTCATCACATTGGCGCTATGGGTCTAGGGTGTTCTATGCGTCAAATAGTTGAATATATATTTCACCAAGGAATCTTGAGCATTAGTTGAAAAGTGTTTTGCTTGTTTGCTGGCTTCTGAGTATCCCTCGTAAGAAACACTACATTTTTTACCGCCTCACGGATAGAAGAATCATTATCAATTTGTTTGTGCACACTTGGAACATGAAAAATCTAGTCACCGAGAATGGTGAAATACTAATAAAAAATTCTACTCAACTTCAAGCATGTTAAACTGATGACATGCTAAGCACCAATAAAAAGTTATATAGGATGTTGCCATACTTAGAAGACTTCTTATCAAATCTTTGTTAAATAAAAAATGCGAAATGGATCTGGTATATCAATTTCATAGTTTAGGTTTACTTGATGATTAGTCAACCTTCATAGAGGTTGACATGAAAAAATATAGTATGCCTTTCACCAAACAATAGTTGTTCTTTGTAACGTTCAGCAAGTTCATCCGAAATACGGAGGAACACAACATGATTACATGAATCAACCACTACTATTTCCCTCATGCCAAGAGAGAATATGTCTCATACTCAAGAGGTCTACATATGTGATAACACCCATGATCTGCATTTCATGCATTATGTTGTTACATACACATGAAGTTGACACACACACTCGATATAATGTAGTCATGTATGAATAAATGCATGAATACATTATATCGAGTGAGTATCATCTTCATGTTCTGTGTAATAATATAATATATGAAATGTAGATATAGTAGGTGTTATCATGTATGTTAGCCCTCTTGAGCATTGACATATTCACTCCAGGCATGAGGGATGTAGTCGTGGTTCATTTCAATAATCATATTGTGTTTCACCATATTTTGGATGAATTTGCTGAGCGTCACATATAGAATAACTATGGTTTGATGAGAGGCATGCTATATTCATCATGGCAACCTTTATGAAGGTTGACCAAACCTTAAGTAAGTCTGAACTATGAAAAATGTTATATTAGATTCATTTCGTATATTTTTACTTACCAGAGATTTGATAAACAAAAAGTCTTCTACGTATGGCGACATCCACTATAACTTATCATCGGTACTTAGCATATACAGTTTGACATGCTTGAAGTGTGTAGAGTTTTTGTTAGTATTTCACCATTTCTGATGACTAGTTGTAATAAATTTTCTAGGTTTTAGGCGTGCGCGAACAAATTGATAATGACTCTTCTATCCATGAGCCGATAAAAAATATAGTACTTCTTAGTAGAGATACTTAGATACCGACGAACAAGCAGAACGTTGTTCAAATACATATTCAAGCTCGGTGAAATACACCCTAGACCCCTAGCGCCGAGGTGATGAATAACTGCTCCTCGCCAAATCATGTTAAAAAAGGAGCAAATTGATTAGGCATGTCTGAAATAGATAATAAGTTGGGTGGTTGGTCATTTTTTGGCCGTGTCTTGTTATTATAACTCGATTGAATTTATTTAAGTGAATCTTAATGGTCTTGCCGTGCTTAGAAAAACTGTAGGTGTAAATTGGTTCCATGATTTGCTGATACTTATATTATTACTCCTTCTGTGTTTAGATAAAAACTCCATGTGTAATCTTGCACACATGATGCTCATATAATTTTTGTACCTCATGGAACTATCTCAATTCATAATATTGTAAATGTGATTTAATCAGTTTTTGACCATGTTTCTTCATTCCAAATGTAAAAAATATTTTTTACTAAATTTCTATCCATAGTTAAAACATTACATATTATCGCAATGATATCTCTTCAATAAAATACTGCATTAATTCTCACGCTCTCCCTTCCCTCCAATAATAGTTGACCATATAGATCATAAGGGCATGTACAGCGCGGGCGTTAAGGAGTGACGCTAGGATTAGATTCCTAGCAGTTTTTCCGGAATCCCGGGTGATTGCAGGAAACCAGGAAGCGTCGGCGCGAATTGAGCCGTCAGACGCTCCGTCTTCCTTTGTATGTAGCAAATGATTTTTTTAGGCGGACTGTACAAACGGGACAGAAAACAATTCTTGTTTAGCGCCTTGGTTAACGCCTGCGTTGGAGGATGGTACTCTTGGCTACTTTTGTTTTTCCGTACGAATTTTTTTTAATCTCTTAAGCACCCACCTAAACGTCTAGCAGTATGCATGCCCTAATGCCCCAAAAGTTTAGACCTCTTGACAACAAGTATACAAAGATTTGCACCAAAACAAAAGTTTTTAAACTAATCAAACAAAAGAGATGAAATTAGAATATCAACGTGGACGTCAATGGCACATCTGCCTAGTAGATACTATCAGCAGCCTTCACACTAAAGTAAAAAAAAATAGTGTGGGCCAGACTCGATTTGGAAGGAAACACGCTCAGGGCCCAGTTAGTATCTGGATCTGGCAATGTACCAAATGGGCTGGAAATAGAGCATATGCCACCGTCCCCTTTCTAGGCATCTGTCCCGACAGAAACGAGCGATTAGCATCGCCGGCGCCGTCCGCTCAAAGAAAAAGAACATCGCCGGCGGCGCAGTAGATCCCGCTCCGCCGCCTCGTCTCCTGAGGAAGGAAACTGCACAGCCTTCGCCTCCCCGTTCCTCCTTTCCCGCGACGGCGCGGCCACCCCCAGACCTCCTCCAACCGAAAGACCGCCAGGTTTGCATCTCTAGCAGCTGATTTCTCTCCGGTAACCGAGCGAGCATTCGATTGAGAACGTAGGTCCGCTCTGTCGTTTATTTTCTTAGTTTCTTCCATGCGTGTGCACTGCGACCACGTCGCATCTCATTCCTAGTGTGTTCGCTTGCATGCTTCTGACCGAAGGCAGGGTGTTCGGTCAAATGCTTCTCTGCACATGTCTGATAACACTACTGATCCGCTAGGTTTTTTGGGCACAATCATGCTGAGTCCATGCTTTGTTTTCGTAAACGTGCCACTTTTTATAGGAAAATGCGTCGTACATCATGGAACTTGTCCGTATAAATCGGTTTGGTCATTGTGTCCCCGAAAGTTCAATCTACTGTCTTGAAAGACACCGTACAGGTTCATTACCATCACCACAGACGGTCAGACAATGTATTGGGTGACGTGGCAGTGCGGGACCCGGCTGACAGTTGTGGCGCCGTTCTGACCAGCTGTTGTTTTCTAAAGGAAACCACCTGAGAATCTCTTATTTCTGAAATCAACCCTTCCTGGTGCACTCGGTCCTCGCCGTCATCTTCCACTGCGTGGCAGGCCTCGGTGGAATACCTATGCCCACAGAGGTGGTCGCCAGCATGAATGATGCCATTGCGGCATGGGCATGTGCACGCAGGCCAGCAGGCGGAGCTCGGCGTCTGGCTGCACCCATGCCACGGTGCGCATGTGGGTTTGCAGCAAGCCAGAGGTGTCGGGGTGGCGGCATGCCTTCTCCGGTGGCGGGGCGCTGAAAGGCGGTGGAGGAGGCGGTGTCTTGCCAGCATTAACGGGGAGCTGCATGGCCAGCTTAGTCTCCTTGGGCACAGCCCCTCCACGTCCATGTGGTCCTCAACCTCACCAGCCCCAGCGGCGTTGCAGTGGGTGAGGAGGGCAGGGCTGTAGGTGCGGAGGGCAGGGTGCCAGGCTGCCTGGGGCTACCACGTGGCTAGAACGGGTGCAGGCTGAGCGTGTGCCTGCTTGAGAACGTCGCACGCCATGGTGATCTCCTGGTGGTGGTCATCGAGGAGGATGTCGAGCCTGAGGGAAGGTAGGAGTGCCATCGTGGAGGCATGTACCAGTGGCTGACATCTTGGCGTGGTCGTGCTTGCCATGTGCAGACCATGGCGCTGATCCTAATGCAGGTGTTCTTCACGGTGGTCGGATCCAGCTGCAGCGTGGTGGATGCCGTGACTAAGGAGCATGTCGTATTCGTGTTATCCGCTGTGCACACCTCGATCTGCTGGCTAGCAGAGCAGCGCAAAGAAGCCAGCAATTACAGCACACAGGCACCATCAACACACACACACACACACATAGCTAAGCTTGTGCCTGCTGCTTCGCATCAGCCCAGCAGCTCGTGTGCAACCCAGCGCCTTTAGCTTGCCTGCACATGAACATCTGCCTGGCCTGCTAGCTGTGCCATGGATGCTCGCCGGGAACGCCATGGCGAGCGCGGCATCTTTACGGGGTGCAGACGGGTCCCAGGAGGGGAGGTCTGTCAGGAGCATGACACAAGATCCGGGTGGAGGTAGTGATGTGGTGAATGGCGCTGGGTGCAGGTGGTGGCCTCTTGCCACAACCACCGGTACTCCATAGATGCTCCCGGTCTGCTGGACAATCCAGGTGCTGACGCCGGCAACGCACGTGCTCTGGGTGCCGCTCCTGTTATTGCGCTTGCACGTCGTGAAAAAGAACCGGCGGGCGGTGCTCACGGCATGCGGCACAGGCGTGGGCTGCGAGGCGAGATCTTCAGGCTTGCCGATGTAGACGTCGGCGTGGCGGACTAGTTCTTTGTCGCCGTGCAGTGGCAAGCTGGCGATCAGGCGAGGTCGGCGGCGCGCGTACCGAGCACGTCCTCCGCACCAGCGCTGTACCTGAGCACCACCGGCGTGGCTGCGCCAGATGGAGAACGAGAGTTGGGGTGTGCGTGAGCAGGCAACACGTCTTTGATGACCGTAAATTTTTACTTTCTGGAATACAATGACCGAACTGATTTTTACGGACAATTTTCATGATTTTCTGATGCATTTTCCTCCTTTTTCAAGACGTGTTGTGTTAGGAGTGTGAGAGCAGATCTATATGCTTACCATGGCGCATTTTTGTCTTGACAAGATTTATATGCTTACCACTAAGGCGGCGCAGGTTAATCCTCGTCGAAAGGCTTCTTGTAGAGGCAACCAGGATGAAGCTCAGAATGGTTTGCAGGAAGCTGTACGATTACGTGAGATATGATCTTAGAGAGATCGCCTTCCCGTCTTCTCTGCCAGACCCTCCAGGCACCATACGGCGTCCTAAGCTCACACTGAAAGAGAAATGGTGTATCCTCAAGGAAGCAAGCAGGCTCTATGGGGCATCCTGGGTCAGGGACATCGGTCCTGAGCTCAGGCCGAATGACTACAAGAAGGCCAAAGAGGAATCTGAACCCAGCAGCGCCAAAGAGGGGAAAAGTACAGGTGAGCCTAGCGTGCTTGAGGATCTAGCGATGGCGGCGAGGGGCGGGGCCGAGACGCTGAAGCCCGCGCTGAAGCGCATATACATGACCCGTGCCTCGACCTACACGAGTGCGGTGAAGAACTATGTGGAGACCTACCAGGAAGGGCTGAAGGATGTCTTGGACGAGAAGACCGCTGGAAAAGGTCAGCAAGGCGATGACCCAACAAAATCATCAGCATCGCCACCACCTCCACCGTCATCGTCCTGAGTTTGTTTGAGTTCCGAAGGGAAATTTTCATTAAGACTAGTAGCTTATCTCTTGTATGTAGTCCATCAGAGTTGATGGCCGTTTAGCCGGGTATAACAGACAGCAGTACTTTGCTCATTCCTAAAATTTTCTTCGTGAATATTATCCTGTTTTTCTGCTGGTCTGGGTTGTGTCACTCTGCTGTACATGGTTGCTACGGCCCATGGATTTTGCTCCGGCTTGTTTGTTTCAGTTGCTATCATCCCTTGCTATCGCCACTCTGACATCGATGTCTTTCCACATTGTCGGTTGGTTTGGGATTGCTCCTCACCCCTGCCACATGATGAAATCAAATGTCCTCAAGGCTGGGCACTTGCCTTGTTGCTAGAAACAGAAAAGATTACCATCTTCTTATGTACATTGCCATCTTTCTTCTTATGTACATTGCCATCTTTCTTTTTAAGGTACCAAGCAAGCACAGCACATTATTTGAATGAGATGTCATTTGCTGTTGATGGTTAATCCGAATGCCTGTGTTGGTTTCTGTTCCGAGTGTACAAGTTTAACAGTGCAAGTTACTGATTGACGATGTAGGCTCTCAAGGCTTAAGTTGTTGTTGTACCATCTCCGTTTGTAGGGTAACCAGGCACAGTATCTGAATGAGATCGATGCCAGTTGCTGTTTGTGACTTATTTGCATGTCTGCTTGAACGTTCAAATTTGGCTGTACAAGCTACTGATTGATTGATGATGTATGGTTCGTCCACTCTGCAGTGTTCGACAGGTGACGAGCCACCAAACAGCAACCTGACAAAACTGTGCCATCGACTGTCTAATCCGTGCTTAGAACGTGCCATTTGTCCTTGCAATGCAGCAGCAAGTCTAGAGGTTAGACTTTGTAACCCTAGCAGACTTGAAATAATAGATGGCAGCTGCCATGGCATTTCCGCACGTGGCAGGCGAATCTCGAGCCCCTCGAGTTTAGGCGCGAGGGAGAGTGTTCTGTACGACTAACCATGGAATTGCGTCATTACAGGATTGCGCCAGTTGGATGAAGGTCCATGTTTCTGAAGACTTTTATTTTAACAGGTTGATCTTGCTCTCAAGGTTGCTCACGTCACAGAATTTATAGAAGGTTTATAAAGAACTTCTCTAAGGTTACAAGACCGCTGCTGAAAAGTTTCTTAGGTCAAGTTTGTGTGGGTTGCAAGACCAAGTAAAGGAAAAATGTATCATTGCCCACACACCTTCAAGGCTTCAAGACTGGTTTATCTACCGCACATGCTACATAACTTACATGGATCCACCGTCAACGTTGACCTAGAGATTTGTTCCATGTTTAAAATTCATCGGGGTTTTAATGTTTTACCAGGTTTCTTGTTTATTTAGGACCATTCATGTTCTTCTTTAATAGTGTATTTTTAATGCTATATTGTTTACCACTAAATAAGAGCGCACGGGTCACCATCAAAGTGGACGGTGGATATGGGGTACGTGGGAAAAAGGCATTTCTCACAAAGGGTGGTGTTTTGGCAAGTGGGTGCATTTGAATCCGGTGTGGACAATGAATTGAGTAAAAATCTTTAAAATGAATTTGGATTCTTTTTACAACGTAGTGTGTTTGACATGGCTGAAAAGTTTCACGGAGAAATGCATGTATGATGTTCTTAATATTAGACATGTAATATGGTACGTATATGACTTTCCTGGGTGGAACGATGACCCCTTTCGGCGGCCTCGGTTACGTGTAAATAGACAAGGAAAGCCCCTTGTGTGGCAAATACAAAGTCCGGTACGTATACATGTGGTGTACTACATCATCTCATATACGTACCATATTACATGTCTAATACTCCCTCCGATCCTAAATAAGTGTCACGGTTTTGAACTAACTCTAGTTCAAAATGACGACACTTATTTAGGATCGGAGGTAGTACTTAAAATTACTAAAAAAATATATCTTGATGTATAGAGCAATTTTCGAACCAAAATTTTACTCCAGAAGGCATAAAATTTGCTTCACAAAAATTTATACATGCACATAAAACATGGATATGTACATCAGTACATGTATGTTTTTTCCCACAAAATTTGCACGTTTTAATTGTCTATTTTTTAGCCTGGTGCATCTGCAAAATATTGTTTCTCACATAGCTTCATTAATTTTTCAGTATGCATCCTTAAGCAAGATGAAAAGTTGCCGCGGCGATGACTGACTAGCGACAGCCAGCAGAGGTGGCGTCAATGGTGGGACAAGCTCGGTCAGGTACACAGCATGTACTCCCGTGGGCCGAAGCCTAGCCAGGCGACGAATGGGCCCACACATGATTACTTAATACTGTAATGGTTTGGCCGGGCCTATTTGAGCTTTCTAACCTAAAAAAGGCCTATGCGTGTATGTGTTGTGTCTCTTTACAAATGAGCACGTGGTTTACTGTAAAATGAGGCACAGGTAGTGGTAAACAAAAACGCTGCTATCCAAATTTATTCGTGTTTATAAATTCTCTTTTTACATAACATTTCGTCAACATTCCATTAGATTCACAATATAAGTAGTTTAAAACAATTGCGTGGTCTTGAAAGTAACATTTGGAACATTATTTATTTTGAAGATATGTTGTTTAAAGAATTTTTTATATACTGTGGATCGAATATATATCATCAAATATCTAACAATATCAATTTAATATTATACACATTACTATTTTTTTAAGTATTTTGACGGCCAAAAAAAATTTACTAGCAAAAATTGTCAGACTGAATATACTATGAATCACAGAGCGTGTAATATTTTTTCCTTTTTTCTCTCAAGGCATGCATATTATTTTATTTTTTAACAATATACTTCATGAAGTTTCTCCTGAAACAGTTGATATGTCTATACTCTATAGTTATGCCCGTACACACAATTGGTTACGTGAAAACCACAGACTACTGTAGCTGAGTGGACACTCGGTCTAATTACTCCCTCTGTCCTGAAATACCCTGCATTCTGGGTTTAGTTAAGGTCAAACTTTGTAAAGTTTGACCAAAGATATTGAAAAAATTATGTACATCTATAATACAACATAAGCACCATTAGAATCGTCATAAGATATATTTTCATAATATACACATTCGGTGCTATAGATGTTTATAGTTTTTTCTATATATTCTACCAAACTTTATAAAGTTTGACTTTGACTAAATCCAGAATGCAGGGTATTTCAGGACAGAGGGAGTAATTTGTTATCCACCGTACCTCGTTGTTATCACTGTGGTCACGACCGAGTATGTCCCTGCAGATCTACAGGAGGGTCTATAATCAAAAGCATATACTTACGTAGTATAGTTGAAGGTTCCATATAGGTATACCTTTCAAATGAACATCTCCTGAAAAAATAAATAAAACCCTTAATGAACTAGCTAGAAAGCAAAACCTTGGGCCGTGATGCTATTGGCCAATAGACTTATTCACGTGGATACCTCAATTGTGTGCTCATTTGGATTTGCACTACATAAAGTTTACGTGTATATATATGAACCGAGTAAATACATTTTCATGCATGTGTTTTCTATGCAATTGGTTTCAAACTTAATTAGAGTTGGGTTCGGCATCGCGATACATTCTCATAGTCCGCTTGCTCCACCAGCTTTTGTCTATTCTATTTTATTTTCCTTTTTGTCTACTTTTATCTTATGGCTAGCGTCACTTGTGTTTTTTCTATTTTCTGCGGTTCCATGGAACCAACGCCTTTTCAAGATGGACGAAATGGTTTCCTCTCGCGTGAAAAGACGGCGATGATCTAGGGTTCCACCCTAGCCGCCACCACCATCTTTCCTTTCTCTGGCGTCTTCGTCTAGCAATCGACGGGTCCATGCATCCTATATCTGCCGCTCCAGTAGTGGGAGGGGGTGGGGACCTCAGATCTGCGCTCAACGTTGCAGTAAGGTCCCTAAAAAGTAGAGTTTGGTCAACCGATAGCAATGTGATCATGGCTATGGTGGCATTGTACATGCAAGGAATGAGGTATACTACCTCCTCATCCACCTCGTCAGCGGCCATCTTGCCGGTTGCGTTAAGGAGGGCGGGGAATCGTCTGGTCCCTTCTCGCATAGAGTGGTGGATCTTTAGTGTATGTGTGTTAGAGGTTAGGTGTCAGAAGATTCAGATCAATTCAAAAGTTCACTAACAACAACCTCGGCTCTAGGTCGCTGGTCATTGGGGGAACTTGCACAAAGGCTTCCCGACTTTCATCAACAACGTCAGGACAGCTCCAACGGCACGTCGACGGTTCAATCTGGCAGCAGTAGTGGTTGTTTGGTTGTCCAAAAAACTCAATGTAATTTCTATTGTGTTTGAGGTGTTTTGTACTTCCTCCGTCCAAAATAACATCGCAGATTTGTCAAATTTGATTGAATCTAGCACTATTTATGTTATATGTTGATCCAAATTCTACAAAGTATAGGCCAACTTCTGACAAGTGGAGTGAGGCCCGTCACCGGGAGGCGCGGTATGGTATGGATCATCGAAGACCTAGGTTTCCACCGATATATAAACCCCTTGTAAGCCGCCGGTTGGGATGAGTTGCATTTGTGAAATCCCCGGCGTTTGTAAACACTACTCGATATAGTGAAGTTTCGCTGGCTGACGCCCGTGGTTTTTTCCTCTCTTTGTTGGAGAGGTTTTTCCACGTTAAATATGTGTCCTCTTGCTATGTTTTTCGTTTTTGTTCTTCGTTATCTTCTTGTCGCAATTATAACAATTTAAAATATAGATTCATTCAAATTCTGACAAACCCGCGACATCTATTTTGAGATAGAGGGAGTATTTCTTTTGAACCTCTATAGTAGATCTAGATCTTTTCACAAAATTAAAATATCTTTTTCCAGATGATAAAAGAATGAGAGAAAAAGCTAGTGGCTGAGGAGAAGCTGCATATGCATTGGATCATCAGATAGTCGGTCGAATGTTCTCTTTTTTATTCTTGCTAACTTCTGATTTTTTATACAAGCAAGCACCGGTCCTCCCAAAGTGTACTTGTAAGGACTTTCATTAAGATAACCAAAAAAATTGTTGCTGAAGCAACCGGCACAAACAAAATTAAAATAGGCTTAGCATGGAAGCTAGGTAGGATGGTCGTTGGCTACAGGACAAATGACAGATCCATCCGAAACAGTGATACACACATGCATAAATCTGACGACCACGACGGCTGCTCCAAACTCACCATTCGCTCATCCCTTCGTCGCCTTTATTTAGTTTTCAAGCAATCATGTCTATGCATGTCTTCACTAATATTTGCAGCACAGCACGGAGCACGGCCGGAGTCACCCCAGGTTTACATATTTCTTTTGGCGGCCAACGCTAGATATACGTGCACATCGAAAATCCAATTCGGCTCACGGGTCATATAAACCTATTGTCTGAAAAATATTTGAAAATGTTAAAAATTCAGAAAGAAATATTTATATGTACATCTCGACATTCTTGGTTCGTGCACAAGTTTTTGGGAAAAGGAAGTTTTTTATGTCCCGTGTATAAAGACAAATTTAATGCTAACCTAGCTATTCATGGAATTTTTTTTGTCTTTTTACACAAGCCAAATAAAATAATTTTTTCTGAGAACTCATGTGCTAAAATAGAATGTCTGGATATACATGAAAAATTTTATTTTCAGAAGTTTGTTGACGTTAAAAATTTGTTTTTATGTATTTTTTTTTGAACGTTGAACGGGTGCAAAGCACCCGACATATATTGCTGCATAATAGTCCCTGGAGTACAAAAAGGCCATAAAAAATAAAAATTACACAGAGGCCCAGGAAATTGCATTGAGGACCCTAAAAGAAACTTGAAAAAGCAATCAAGTCCTTCATCCTCATCCTCCTCCAGATCGACGAAGCTCCGGCGCCGGCGAGCATCCTTGCCACAGGAAGCAATCGGCGAGAGGAGCAGAGCAGCAGAGGAGCGGCAGCCCTACTGCCATTGAGTCCGGCGAGCTGGCGAGACCCGCCGCCAGGGAGGCGCCAGAGAGAAGCTCCAGAGGACTTCTCCACCCAAGGACACCACAGACACCGCCGCCTGCAAAAGAGCCGCCATGGCTCCTGAAGCAGACGAAACGCCGCCAAGGCCCCCTAGCCAGAGAAACCGACGAACCGACCTCGCACCGCTGAAGAAGAAGCATAGTCTCCATCTCTCCTCCTCGCCACCACGGCCGGCCAGGAGAGACGGAGACACCGCACACCGCCCAGAACACCGCACCTCCTCGCCACCACGGCCGGCCAGGCACGGAAGAAAAAGGCCGTGGAACCTCAGCGGCGGAGGACCACCCAGCCTTATTAGCGGAGACGGCGGCTCGAACCACCACAAGCAACTCCGACCGGAGGAGGAAACCGGCGGCGGCGGAACCCTAAGATCCAGATCTGGCCAGGATCTAAATCTCGCTCCAAACTACGGGCATAAAGCCCAAAACCAACCCTAAACTACTTCCGGCGCCTCTCCTCCGCCATCTCCGGCCGGCAAAGCCGCCGGAGAGGCTCGGGATCGGCCCGGTCCGGCGCGGGGAAACCCTAGCTACTGTAGCGAAGAGAGAGAAGGTGAGGGGGGAAATGGTTCGGGCAGTTGAGATCGATCCAGGGTTCATGTATTTTTTTTTTATAGTAGGTTCATAAGCAGCTGCGAGCCACCCTCCGGTGCATACATGGTTTCAGCATCCTCACATATATGCTGAGCTGAAGAGCAGACGCTAGCTAGTGGTGTGAAAATCGGGGTCCTGATTAGTGCTAAGTGATGGGTACCACTCCAAATCATATAAGGATTCTACTCTCTCTCTCTCTCTCTCTCAGATGCACCCATCACATCACACGTGTGAGTACACACAGTTTGGTTAGAACACACTGTAACACAAAATAAAAGTTTCTTACCAATAAGTACTTGCTTTGTCAAGGGGACAAAATAAAAGATTCATGATGGATTAACGAGTTCAAGGTAAATGCAGTAGTGGTTATGATTGTGCTCTCCTACTTGTTTATAACACCAAGGGAAAGGGGGAGGAGGAGAGGACAATAAAATTGTCAAAAGCCGGACAATGTCATGAACAGTGGAGCTAGACAGCTACAGCAAAAAAGCCCAAGCCTAGGAAAATGGCTTGTATGCCCACGCAGAACTGTCGCCAAAATGTCTGCATCCCAGCCATCCCTAGTTAGCCCAGCTTCAACCGCCACTGCAGTTTTGTTCCTGCATGCACATGTTGGCTCCAGTGATCCTGTACAACTTCATGAGATTCATTTGAACAGAGCCATGACCATGAAATCAGAGCCCGCGAGCATTCTAAACTCGCGGCATCAGTTCCGTATCACCTAGTGCCAAAAATATTTTCAACACTACGAGACAGATACAAGTTCGAAACCATGCAAATAACTGACTGTATAGCATGGGAAAAATTGCACTTGAAGAAAATATGTTTGATTGTCTCATCGTAGTAAAAAAACACAACATTTCATGCTCGCGGGCTAGTTGTGTTTTGAAAGGTTATCCTTAGTTAGAAGAAACCTCTACGAAAATACCACATAAAGATTCTAACTTTAAGAGGTACCTTTATTTTATAGATTTACCTACTATTGCTCACTAGAACAACGGAATGAACTAAAGTTCTATAGTTAAATCTGCAAAAAAAATTACATTCACGTGTATATTTCATCGAAATATATCATTCTCTTTGACAGATCGATGTTTATTGACTAGAGGGGATGAATAGAAGAGTATGCAAATTACTTCAAATATGAGAAAAAACTATATGAAACATGACAATTATTGATGCACCATAGTGAGAAGTGAAGCATCATTCAGATAACTCTCGGATCCAGAAATAAACTTTAAGAAATCAAACAAGTATGTACTAGAGACACGAAGAGACATGATCAAATCTCATAGTTCAAGTTGTTTGCACTAGTCCTGCATCTTTGTTTTGAGAGGTTAGTCACCCCCCTGAAGTCCTCGGACTTGGCTTTCTTCTCCTTGAGATCAAGTTTATTGGAACTAGCTCAGTCCCTCGAGGTAGATCTTGAGGCGGCCTTTGCACATGTACAAACTTCTTGAGGAGAATCCACAACTCACATGATCTAAGTGATGCCTAGCCAGCGAGGAGATGCAAACTTTTCAAGAGTAACAAGTGAAGATGTTTAAGATTAGAACATGCTCTTGCTTGATGGTCAACTAAGATCAACTCTTTTCCCATGAAAGATTTATCAAGAAATGAGAGAGGGGAATCTTGTAACCAAAATTAAATCTAGAAATATTTCCACATAGTCGTCAACACTATCCTGCAAGGGTCGGATCCTTATATATGCAAAGACAAAAACTATCCTTTTATACAGACGATTCCACCAATGGTTGCACGTTCACACTAAACATTGTCATCACAATCCTTCAAATGTTAATATTCCTGGTGACATGGTTATACCCCGCGGGTGCCTATGATTGGCCTACCCGTCTAGGCCCAGCGGAAGCCCATGTGATGATCCATATCTGGAGGTGAAGCCCATGAAGATTTGGATGGCCCAGGCCCACGGAGGACGTGACTCTTTGGAGGATACGACAAGCTTTGGATAGAACGTTTAAAGAGCAAAACCTAATCTATAACCGACTCGGCTGCGTCATGAGACCTGGCCGCCCCATATAAAGGCCGGGAGGGAGCGGCGAGAAAGGCATACACCGCCAGATTACATTTGCACACCATCGCCATCAAGGCACCATTGTAAACCTTCAGTTCCTTCATCAATCAGGAACAAACAAGGAGTAGGGTTTTTCCTCTGGAGACCTGAACCTGGGTAAACCTCGTGTCCCCGATTTGCTTGTGTTTTAGCCAACGAAGTGTCCAGCCCCCATTCGTCCTCAAGCTCAAGTCCACAAACTATGGGCATTGACGTGTTAACCCCACGTCAGCTGGTGCTTCAATCAGAGCACAGTGACAGAAGAGACATGTTCTTAGGGACTCCTTCAAGGACAAGGTTGCATAAATCTTCTACATAACAGTGGTTATTCTCGGTAGCAGCAGCCTTAACAATGGTCATAACCCTTTAAATCTCCATAGTCAGTGCATACTCCCTCCGTCCTCAAATAAGTGTACTTCTAGCTTTGTCCTAAATCAAAGTTAATAAAGTTTGACTAACTTTATAGAAAAATGTAACAACATTTATGACACTAAATTGGTACCATTAGACATGTTTTCAAATTTAGTTTCATAATATGTCAATTTGATGTAATATATGTTGTTATATTTATCTATAAAGTTGGTCAAATTTGTTAAAGTTTGACCTTGGCAAAAGCTAAAAGTACACTTATTTGCGGACGGAGGGAGTATGCATTAAATCCACAACCGGTTATATGTACCACTGTTCTACCTGGTTGTACCGCTCATCTTGTATCTTGTCTCCTCATGGATTTCCAAAAGATGAACCTACCTAAAAAAGCAATCAGTCTTCTAGTGATTACATCTCTGCTACCTTACATTATTTGTTAGTTAACCTTGTACACACAAATATTTTTGTTGATCATATCCAATATAGTAGATCCCCATCATTAAAAACTGAAGACTTATATGATCCTTTACATCTACCTAGATACATTCGCCGGTTCATTGTAAGGTTAAAAACAAATACAACATTTCCTATCACAGTCCTCTTCCTCACATTGTCATCACAAAATTCACATTTCTAATCTTCATAGTGTCAAGAAATATGATCTTCTGAGGACCGCTAGCCATTTCTGGTGGAAGAATTAACATTACTGTTTTCCTGCAGGGGTAGAAAAGCATGGGCCCATGAATTAATCTACATTATTGTTTTCATTTATTTTTGTGAACACAATTTTCTTAATTATCTATTGACTACACATTTGGGGTCAATTATACAAGCACATATTGCATCCTTTATCCAAGATAATTATTTAAAAATTGACTACTTCCATCTTCATACCAATTGTTCTACCTAGCCTCTCAACCGTTCCATATAAATTCTAGTAGTCTAGCAATTATTATTCTTAGTTTATGTGTAGGAATTCGAGGCATCCAAGCATTTTAGTTCTAAAGGAAAAACATAATAGCTTCCGATTCTTTGGTAAGAAACATATTATTATTATTATTATGAGATTTTTGTTGAAGAGAAACGATAGGTTATTTGCTACAATTTTTTCAAATAAAATGTTTTCACCAAGAGTCGAACAATATATATACGAAGCCGCTCATTTCTCTTCTCCGCATTAAAAAAAATAAGGACCGTCTTTGCCTTCAAAGTTTGTATATAGTGATAAAAGGATGGGCCAGTTCCTTTAAATCCAGTTTGGCAAGTCTAAATACTCTAGGAAACGAAAATAGCAATCATTATGAAGAAAGGAGCTCACAAAATATGCTTGTGTGCTTAAATATTGACCCGTTTTAGATGCCTGAGGAGTGAAACCGGGACAAAGATACCCCCTCTTACCCAAAATATGTTGCATATAATTTTTAGTCAGATTCAAACTTTGCAGAATTTTCTAAAGGAAAGCGGTGGGTGAAACCCCTACAACTAGTTTGATCTTTAAATATTAAGAATCCAAATTCGTGTCCATAAGGACTTTAACTTGGACGGCTAGGTCATACATCCACTCCCCTAATCAAGTGAGCTAGTCTCATTTCTTAACTTTTGCGTACTTTGACCATGTCTAAAGACAAACATATCAATCTTTGCAATACATCAAGAAAGTATATTTCATGGTGTCTCTAATAATACAGGTTTGATATTGTAGATCTTGATAATTCTTCACATATGTTTAGTCAAACTTAAAAAAATGACTTTGACTAAAATTTATACATAACATATTTGGGGACAGAAGGAGTAGTCCGAGCATGTTCATACAAATCGGATATCCATTAACAAATGGGCGCCAATTCTTGAACTCCTTGCAGCTGAGAAAACATATTTCTGGTTCTTGGATTGTATCGTGGTACGGGGTGGCTGAGAGTTGCATCTGAGGTTTATGGCAACATGATAAAAATAGTCAACCCCTTTAACCAGAGACGTATTCATACTACGTACCTATGGAATTATAGTTATATTTTCTTGAAAATTTTCATATGCTGTGTGAGGGCACCATGCCAATTAATATAAAAACTATATATATTGATACAAAATAATATGATTTTATACTCATGGATTAGTCTCCATAATGCGATGATGATAATTACAAGCTCATTTATAAATATTAGTTGATCGAAGTTGTATGATGCCGACCATGTCAAATATCCAAAATACCATAGCAATGTGTATCAAAATTATGAAAGCAAATGCATGTGTCACCTTGCTAGCTGAAATGCTGGAAATTAGGATTGGATATTGGTACTAAGGCATGCCATAACATGACTTGTATAGAGGTCACTAGTACAAATAATGCACACAAGTTTAATTTCGGCGCATCTTTCCATTCAACAAGCACTAGGGCATTCAAACTCAAGTCAGTCCTAATCAAATTTTCTTCCCAAACCCAAATCAAGTTCTAATCAAATTCTTCCCAAACCCAAATATACCACGAGAGGTTTCCACACACCCCTATTGTCACCACAAAGAAACAGCACGTTGTCCCTCCTCCTCCCCAACAGCAGAGACAGCATCACAAAATTTGGGCCACATAGAAGGTACATGTCTACTTTTCCTTCTTTTTCTCCCTCATCCCACCTCACACTCTCACTAATCCTGTCTCACTCTCCCATCTCTCGCTCTCCTTTTCCCCTTTCTCTTTCTCTGCGATTCCCATATAATTTTTTTCCAATCCCATGAGGACCATGAGGAGGAGCCTTAGCTAGCTACCTTGCCCTCTCATCCCCCACTAGCTACCTCCAAGCCTCTATCATGCACAACCTTTAGCCACAGGGGAAGGAAACCACAAACAAAGAGGGCTGCACAAGGGGAAGGAGAAGACAAGAGCTTGCCAAACCCTAGCTAGCACAAGACTCACTTTCTCCAGATAACATCACCACCCACCAACCACCATGATCTTCCCTCCTTCCTTCCTGGATTCCTCGAGCTGGAACGATAACCAGGTAATTTCATTCCCCTTTCTTTCCGCAAGATTTTGTTGACTCTCTCTCTTTTTCGCAAAGTTGAAGAGAAATCTGTTAGGAGTATTAAAATTGATGCAAAGTGGAGAATAATATCAGTTCTCACGATATATATTCTGATTCAAATGCTACATATCTTGGTATATACTTGGCCAAATGTTTAGACTAAATTCTGGTTCTTTCTTCTGATCTCTAGCTGGATTTTCAGCAGCACGCTCACCACCAGCAGCAGGTCGCGGCGGTCAGCTGTGGTGGTGGCGGCGGCGCCGGCGACGGAAGTTGTAATAATCATGAGCTCCACCAGCCGTCAATCATGCAGCAGGGAACCCTTTCGGAAGGCGGAGACGGCGGAAGCGGCGGTGGGCAGGCGATGGGGCCGGCGAAGCCCATGTCCATGTCGGAGCGCGCGCGGCTTGCTCGGGTGCCGCTGCCGGAGCAGGGGCTCAAGTGCCCGCGCTGCGACTCCGGGAACACCAAGTTCTGCTACTTCAACAACTACTCCCTCACCCAACCGCGCCACTTCTGCCGCGCCTGCCGACGCTACTGGACCCGCGGCGGCGCGCTCCGCAACGTCCCCGTCGGCGGCGGGTACCGCCGCCACGCCAAGCGCGCCAAGCCCAAACAGGCCGCCGCGGCTGGGGCACCGGCGGCTAGCGGCGCCGCTTCGGGTGGTTCGACGACCACGACGTCCTCCGCTTGCACCCCCGCAGCCCCAGCAACCACGGCACCAGCTCTCCCGGCCATGTTGAGCAGCGGCGGTGGCGGCAACCTTTCCGGCCTTCTGCCTCCGCTGCTCCGCCTCGCCGACTTCGACGCCATGAGCCTCGGTTCCACCTTCTCTGGGATGGGGAAGCCGGCCTCCATGGATGTACCGTCCGGCTTCTATCCTGTAGGTGGCGCGGCCGCGGCGGCTGGGCTGGAGCAGTGGAGAGTGCAGCAGATGCAAGGCTTCCCGTTCTTCCACGCGATGGCCGACCAGCAGCACACGATGGCACCAGCTGCGGCGCCGGCAATGGCGATGCCTGGGATGTTGCACTACCTAGGCCTAGACAGCGGCGGCCATGGCAACGGCGAAGACGACGACCGTGCAGATCATCAGTTTCGTGCAATGATGGCAGCGAAGAGGGAAGCAGGCTACCCAAGATCAGGCAGCATCGGCATGTACGGTGGTGGTGATCATCATCTCACTACTGGGTACACAAGCGCCTACTCCAATACTACTGCCACAGGTAACCATCTCTTGTAACGAGCTAAGCTAACCAAATGCGAGCTCGGATTACAATTAGATGCATGGGGGCTTGGAGGATGTTGTGAGATATATAAATGCTTGCATTTGTTTTGCATTGTGTTTCATGCAAGAACTAGAGGAGATCATGGAGGATACGGATAGTGTTGTGTGCTTGCTTAATGATCATGGACAAGTATTAGTGTTAATTAGCTAGTTTAGCTAGCATGATCATCTGCTATGTTTCTTCTACTTCGATCTTCTTATTTTAGGTTTCTTTTGCCCATTCCGGTTGGACTTATGTGTGTACCGTACCACTGTTATTTAAAAACTCATGTCATATATCAATTCTCTCTTCGATATGTAGTTCTTAAATGTTTCATATGTGGGTTGTTCTATACAATATATTGTATGATACAAATTTGTGAACACACGTTTTCATTTCTTTCTTAAGTTCATATATAGAGGGATTCCCATGCATGCATTTTTCTTGCAACATGTGCAAGTAGTTAAATTGTTTTAGCAACAACTAATTGTTCGCTCACTTAATCAAAGGAGCTAGAAATGAACATGTGTAAGAAGAAAAGAGAAAAAAAATTCAAAGTGAAGATGGCATACATGCATAAGTAACACATAGGTTATGCATGCGTGGCTCTAAATTAACATGCAATGCCATTTATGGATCGATTTATCTATAGTGTATATTAATCTCTCTACTATTTAGTCCACAAATGCAGTTAATTAGCTTTAGCATTGCCATGTTGATCCCAAGGGACTAGTCAAAGATGGCCGTTCAAAAGCAAGGTCGGTTCTTTAGTTTCTACCCTTTACCTTTCCCCTCCTTTTTCAGTGGTGACAGAACGTACGAAACGTCAAGATATATAGACTTCTCACACACACACACACACACACACACACACACACACACACACACACACACACACACACACACACACACATGTCGATTTTGATTTGGTTATTAGTGCCATGGGATACTTCATACACACCGGCTCGATCAGTTCTGGTATATGCATGCCTTGCTATATGTGAATTACTAGGATGGACATGGGTACTTTAGAAAAGTACTAGAAATCTAAAGTATGTGACTTAGGCAAAAAATGACAAGTTCCGAATGAATAGTATGGAAGAAGTCTCCCCTCCTCCCGAATTGCCTGTAACTTAGAATCGGACAACTAAGTAATTTAGGCGCCGGATTAGTATAAACAGGTAGATGAGTACCCATGTTTTTAAAATTCACTCTCGTGCTATATAGGTTTAATCCAGTCAGTTCTTCACGAGAGATATCTACTCCTCATGCATGTGTGCATGCATCAAAGTTAAGTAGGTATGGCTACTATACAGTAAAGGTCATCTATATGGTTGGAAGAGTTACATGCATGCATGGAGATTATCGGTTACATGGAAGTTCGGGACCTCGCTCTGAGAAAGAGAAGGTAGAAGGCAGAGATGCATAGTTAATCTACAGTGCTCTTGTAGCTTGGATAGTAGCCATGGACCAAACGGTGCGCCCCAAAAGCACAGGCTGCTGCAACAAGACTGGTACTCCCCAAAAGTGAAAGAAGCGTACGATGGAATGTAGATAGAGAGAGATGACTTCCATGTGATGAGAGAGAGGAGAGGAGAGATAAACAAAATATAGTAGTAGGATAGTGCGTGTAAAAAACCGGACCGGTGACCGAGCCATTCGAGCCCACGGTTCAGCGGTCGAACCCGGTCCACCCGCTGCTTCATGGCTCAACATCTCCTTGTTTTTTTCCGGTTTGTGATAAAATTGCCGGTCCGACTAAGAATGTTCCGGTTCCCTTCTACGAGAATATGTCGGTTCGCCGGTTCGGTTTTTTCAACCGAGTACTAGTAGTTTAGAGAGAGAAGACAGTAGCTACTAGCTAGGTAGTGTTGTGGTACACACTGCTAGCTGCGTATGGGAGTGGTACGGTCCAAGTAAGATCTGGGAATTCCATGGACGATGTGGTCGATCTCACATATATTGCATCGGTACGCGCATGTTACTCTGGGAGGGGAATCAGATTCTCCCTGCTGCTTTGCTGCTTTGCTTTCTCGAAGGCCTAGGGAGGCCACACCCCAGCAGCAGAGACCAGTTCTGTATCCCCTTTGGGAGAATAAAGCACAAACATGCACATGCACTCACACCCACACAACACACACACACTCCCCTATCTCTCTAGTACTAGAGAGGGATGGAATGATTTGTAGAGAGGAGCGAGAGAGGAGAGACCATGGTGGTGCATGGGTGATTGAACCCATGCATGCAGTGCAAGCTAGCAAAGAGAGATGATGTAACATATACATTCTTTAAGGTATCTCATAGATTGTGTAGGACGTGTACAGTCTGTCCACGGCGTACATTCGTGATCCATGGCGTCACTTCCTATATGGAATCCCTGTGTGTCACTGCGCTGCCTGCTCTACACCACTGGAAAAGACATTTGAATGACCTACAACAAACATTTCCTAGTGGTCAGTAATTCGACAAGCATACATTAATTAATTTAAGAGAGTTGGTACTGTTTCGGCGGCTCTCCGATGCCAAATAGCCTAAATGAACAGAAAAAATAATCTACCCCCTCCGTTCAGAAATAACTGACTTGAGTTTATCTAGGTTCGAATGTATCTCTAGACGCATTTTAGTGTATAGATACATTCGAATTTACACAAACCCAAGTCAGTTATTCCTGGACGAAGGAAGTACAATTACGCTATTTGTGTTGGTTTGCATTTTATGGACTGCCAAATTGTGTAACCAAATCTATCCTCTTCACCACCACCTGATCTCCTTGTCAAGCACGAACGAGATCCATCGCCTAAAACCTAGAGGGGGGACCCACCAATGAAGGAGGTTGTGTAGAGCCACCGAGAGATCTCGCCATATTGGTTAAGCCGGGTTAGAGTTCTGTGATGCAGAGGATCTCGCCATGAAGGTGATGCTGTCAGACAGTTAGGTCTGACCAACGGACACGATGTCAAATGTAGCGCCGGAGAGCATTGGATGTAGCGCTGGCGAGGTGAAGAGGCGACATGTTGTGAGGGTGGCGGAACCACCTGCGTTGGTGTAGATAGATGAGTGAACCTAAGGCCAATCTAAGGGAGTTGCCGGAGACTGTGTGAGGATGGTCTGACAGAGTTAAGGAACTAGGAGAATCTAGAACAATTTAGGACTAAGATTTTGTTATCTATGATGGAAGAAATTAGGGACATTGGATGAAGCCATAGAAACGTGGCTAGCTTAACTCAAGCAAAAAAGAGGAAAACGGAAGCATGTCATTTCTAACCAAATCTTTTGTTTAAACCTGATAATAGATTTCACAAAGGCTCACAAATACACTAGTTAGAAGAAAAAAAAGGAATATTGCGGAATATTTTGGACTTTATTACCGAGCCTTTTGAAAACGAATACATATATAGTTGTACAAAATTGAAGGGAAAAAGTCATCTCTAGTGTCAACACATATTTTATATTCTAAGAAATAATAGACTTCATTATGGGTTAATCTAGAGCGAATACATACGAATATTGCTTGTTTACCTATGTTTCTTAGCCGGAGCTAGACAAGGATAATTGTGAAAAACATGTAGTCACTTATATGAATCAAACACGAAACTAACAAGCTGGTCATCCTCTGTCATGCATATTTAACAAGATATTGTGTGAATGGAAAACATAAGCTACTAATAAAAGATTAAAAGTATAACATAAGCTAAGAATAAACACATCATTCAAGTTAATAGGGCATCTATTAAAATGCATCCATGAGGTTGGGTTCAATTAAATGTGCTGGGAAAGTTAGCATCTCTTGGATCTGCTATATGTACACAATTCCCAAAAATATATATTTTTAGCATGGGCTTGTATTCATAAAGGAGAAGTGTTCCAAAATTGAATATAGACAATAGATAACGATATTTATAAGCGATATTCGCTCTATAATCTTCCGGTTGATAGTTTTTATGATAAGAGGCACTTTGTTACTTAAAAGCATTGTTCAAAAAATCGTCCGATATGTCGATTAATCGTTCGATTTATCGTTACTCGGAGGTGGCCGATATGCTGATTTTCTGATTTATCGTCCGACTTTCTGATTTATCGCCCGATAAATCAGCCGATACGCTGAAAAATCACCAATTTCCAGTCGACCGATAAATTACCGAGAAGCGATATCCTTAACATTGCTTAAAAGGTTTAATTATTACACTCCGCCTCTGCATAAGTAGGATGCGCACAACCGCAATCAGTCCAAACACAAAACACAAAAAGATAAAAGACGAATTACAAGTAATCTGGAAGAAAAAGAAAAACACCTAAGGTGACAGAGGTCCGTAGATCGCGCTCCAATCCATGTTAAATAAAAATATTCCTCGCCTTATCCTACAAGCTTATACATACCTCCGTGAAGAGGTCATGATTAAAACCGATAGATGATCCAAATATCCATTCTTTGTTTCAATCATACCGTAGGAGACCAACCCTTGTTCTTATCAACTCTTAGGGCTTGTTTGGAACATGTTTCAATCATCCAAGAATCGGTTCGTGCGATAATTGTGGAATTCAATCAAGATTCCATATAAAACATGTTTGGTTGTCATGGAAAGGGCGCAATCTCCAAAGTCAATACAATTTCAGGAGATCCAAAAGGGCACAGTCTCCGAATGTCTTACATAACGGGGACCCAAAACATGGCACAATCTCCAAAAAATTACATTGCCGAAAGATACAGGGGAGACCCAGGTTGGACACAATCTCCAGGAAGCTACGCCTGAAGAGCCTCGCAGGGCTACATCACCTCTGCAATTTGAACAACAGCTGAGGCCACCGTTGCCTTTGCCGCCGCCCTAGCTGCCGTAGAAGGAATGGCACCGAGGACGACCTTGATTCGAGCAGAAGGACAATGATGATGCAACTGGGAGAGAACCAGTGATAGCCGTGAGATTCTACACATTTTTTGATGGTTCTTATCGATGGTTTTCATTTTGATTTAATGGTTTTCTCCAAAAAATAATGATGCAACTTGGTTAAAATATTTCCGATATTTTTACAACAAGAAAAAGCATCCAAGAGATGACTTGAGTCCATGTTTAGCCTAAAAGATTTGATTTTAGAAACTACTCAACCCTATTGAGCTTAATATAAATAGACTCGATAGAACCCTTGAATGAAATTGTCTGATAAAATGGATACTTCGAAGTAGTAGAGTTTACGCCACTGCTTTTTCTAATAATTACAGTAGGATATTGCTTTACGCGTGTTACTACAAATACTGTTGTACTCCATGAGGAATTATTAACTCCGCTGGCCAACGAACGATCTAAATGTGGGAAACTACTTGATTTCGGCTATTGAGTTATGTAAACGTCTGTAGCTGCAATGCTATGATGTGTAAAAATTTTAGTCTCCTCGTGGTTTTACGTTTCATGTGAAGTTGTTGTACTCCTCTGACACACTATTGCTCAAGAACTATGTATTGACATGGTCACGAGTGCGCAACACAGCCCCAATTAACATTTTAAAAACAGTGCCATGATTTTTCTATGAAAGAGTTGATGTTTTTCAAAAACAAGTAAAGGAAAAATATGCTTTGAGAGTCTTGAAATTTTGATGTGGAAGTAGATAAGTTGTTGTTAAATTAAATGTTCTTGGTGCAAACTCGAGTACTCTTAATTTATTAAAGGAACAAAATCAAAAAGTTTTCATCTCTCAATAAGGGAGAATCCAAAAAGATTTGTTTCACTTTCCTAGCTAAACTTTTGATACTCGCTCGTGCATATGATTTATTTGCTAGCAAGATATACGTGGTTAGGAAGTGAACTCAGTGCAATCTTGTAAATATTTGTATGAGCATGTTTAAGATTGCAGGAAATATGAAGAAAATAATTTGACACCAATTTAAGCTTATAAGTTTTTTTATTTCAGTTTTGAATCTCCGCTATCCTTTCTTATTTCCTTGTCACTCGAGGGCGAGCAACATCTAAGCTTGGGAGAGTTGATAGTTGTGAGATTCTACACATTTTTTATGGTTTTTATCGATAGTTTTCATTTGGATTTAATGGTTTTCTATATTTATCTAACACTAATACTTTGGTAGCAAAGAAAACTTGGTTTTTAATATGTGTTTCAGGTTCTGAACATCACCAGAGGGATTTAACAGCAAAAACACAATATTCAGGTGAAAACAAGCATGTCCCTTTTTGGAAGCAATCGAGGGGAATTTACTACATACTTAATGACCAACTATACAAGCTGCCGCCGTATAGATGCCATATCCTTCATCTTATTAAAAGGGACAAATTTCGTGAAGAGGCAGAGGTCGAAAGTAGAACACACGAGCCTCCATCCCATCCAGAAGAGATCCGGAGAAGAAGGAGAAAACGTTCTTCATCTTGCTCCGCGATCTTCGATCTCCCAGCCACTACACCTTCATAGCCATCACTTGTACTTGAGAGAGAGAGATCTCCACCTTGCAAGACTAGGATTTGCGATTGTTCTTCCCATCTTAAATTGTGTTGGATTTATTTCTATTTCTTATTGTGGATCTCCATGGTAATATAAAAAAGAACTCCCTTTATTTAATTATATCGATGATGCTTTCTTCTCTCATGTATGAGTAAGTTATCTTGGGCGTGTGAGATGTAGGGGATTGGTGAGATGTGATGTTCCTATATATTTTCAATTAAGTTTATAATTGATTTTAATTACTATATTATATGTGCTTGACTATCTGTGGGATGCTTAATGCCTGTTGTCCAATGAAGGGCCCAAACAACATGACGCTTTGTTCTATAGAATCTTGTTTGCTAGCAGACCGGTGACCCCCGAGTGACACGGAGATATTAATGGGAAACTAGTTTAACTTGAGGATAACGAGGAACCACCGAGCTTATTGCATTAGTCCGATCCAAGGAGCTTAATTGCTAAGCAACCTGAAGGATCTTAATCGTCTAGTGACTGACCATGGTTGTGGTAAATAGGCTAGTAGGATTATTGAAGTTGGGATGAAATCTACCAAGAGGAGTTTCGGCTAATTATGGATTGCTCGCCTACACACATACTTATAAGATTATAATCGTTACACTTATCACTCATCCACCCGGCATATTCACTATCACCATGAACTAAAACTCCCTGCGCATACTTTGTCATATGTAGAAAAACAACAAACAAATCGTTCTTTACTTTTATGCATTTTATTTCTGAAGTTTACATTTTATTTTTATTTAAGTACTTCTGTTTAAATCCAAATTCTATTCTTATTCTCAACACTTGCAGTCAATTCACTCGAAGACCTGTGACAACTTCAGGTGTGACAGATACTTCACCAATAAACACTTACCTTTGGGCTCTCCGTGGGATCGACATCTTAACTTTGAAACTATCTACAAATAATCTGTGCACTTACAACCATCAACCAGCGAAGCAATGGCCTCCACTCTTCATCATAAACTCCCCGCCCAAAAGCTTTCCACACAGATGAGAGAAGAACTGGGCATGATTTTCCACCTGGGCACCGACTGTGATATGGCCAGGTGGCAGCAAAGACAAGCCAACTTCCAGCATCACATAGCGAAGACAAACCAATAGGCTTCGTCCCTGGCCCGCTCGCGGGAAAGGGTGGCCAAGGCCACCCACGAGGTTAGGGCGTCATCTTCAACAATCGCACGGGAAGCCAAGTTGTACTCGAGCTATGCCTCGTGCCACTGGATTTGGCACGAGCAGGCTTCAGCTCCCTGCGTAAGCTCACTTCACGCCGGGCTGACATGGCCATGCTTTCCACTAGCTCCTTGTACACTTTGGTGAGCTTGGTGCCGGAGTCCAGCGTTGCGCCGAGATCCCCCTACAAGGAGTGCATCACCTTCTCCTTCCCACTGAGAACTTCCTAGAAGGCGTGGTCCTTGGCATCCAGCGCCTCGGAAAGGCGGTGCTGGAGTTCATCGCAAAGCAACCGCTCTTGGTCCACCAAGTCCACGCAGTGATGCTCACGGACATCAGCAAGTTCACGGGACGCTTCCACAATGGCCCTCCTGATGGTCGCCAAGGAGCTTATGCAATTGCAGAGCCAAGTGATCCTTCTCGCAAAAGTCCATGCGAGCACGAACAAGCGCGAATCACAGCGGGATGCTGGCTGCTACAGACTCGCTGATCCCATCAGCTTGAGGCACAGAGACAACATCAGCATTGCCTTCAGCAATAGGCATGTCAAAGAGGGTGCACTCTGATGCCTCCATGCAGGCACCACAGGCGTGCAGATCATTATCAAGTATGCGGAACCGTCGCTCCACCAACTGCATCACACAGAGGTAAAGGGGTTCCATGGCAGAAAACAAAAAAAAATCCTAATACGAGAACGCACCAACCCAAGATCTATCTATGGAGAAGTACAGTAACGAGTGGAATACGGTATTCATACCTTTGAAGACCGAATACGGGACTCGGTCATATGTGTTCTGAGACCATGTCTATACATGCTAGGCTCGTCTATTTTACGAGACCATGTGTAGGGTGATGGTGCTTAGCCGGCCTAATGCAGTGTGGCTGCGTGGGCTTCACGAGCCCAACCCGGGCCCTGTCAGGCTTGTCGGGACTAGTTTGTCCTTGCTGCTATGTCCAGTCGGCTACCGCAAAAGTAGTAGAGGTAGTTCCCTCCTTCGCGGCTGTTGCGCTGCCGTCTCCATTACTTGATGTTCTTCGTCCTTTGTCCTCTAGGTCCCGCATCATTTCATAGTGAGATGATGATGTGGCGTCAAGACCGTGCCGACGCGTGTTGGCAGGCGGGATATTCGGTGGAAGACTTGGGAGCGTTTGGGGTAGTGGTTTTTTAGGGAGAGGGGGTGTCAGGGGAAATCTTGGCGGTTTTTTTAACACCGACAATGATGGGGTGACACCCGTGGGTGTCGTCGTTCCTTTTCGAAGGGCGCTGGTTGTACTCCTTTCCCACTCACATGTGCTTATGTTGGAAATATAAGCAATAATCCATATGGTTTAATCCGAATAATAAATTGATAAAGCATGATCATACAAACAGTAGTAAAACCAGTCATGCAGATCAACAAAGTAGATGAACAGATTACATCTGTACAAGACAAACCTATCACATCTACGCCAAACGCTAGAACTAGAAACTCTAGCATAATCCGAAAGAAAGAGATTGAGATCACATACGATGTAGGCTGAATAGCAGCCGCAGCGGTTGCAGCAGCGTCGCCCATGTTGAGGCTGTCGAAGAGGTCGCTCACGTCCGGGAAGAAGTCGTCGTTCGGGAACTCGCCGTCGGACGATGTCGTGGTTGCCAGTAGTCGCACTTGAGCGCTCCCCAAAAACCTGATCACCCCTCACCCGTACAGGTTCACGAGAGGCGGGGTTCCGGAGGCCTACTGTCCTGATCTGCGGTGCACGCCGCAAGCCGAGATGGAGAAGACGAAAGCGGCAGCGCAAGGTTCTGGAGGGTAGGCGCGTGTGTGAATTGATACGGGTGCCGATTACGTTTAGTCCGGATGCTTATATACAGGTTAGGAGGATCGTGGGCTCATCCCACGTCCGAGTCGGTAACAACCACGTCCATAAAAACTGGAAACGGCTGTAATTAACGCGTTCGTTAATGACTCATAATCAGTTTCCCAACAAGCAAACTAAAGCTCGGCTCGGCGAGATTCCCGCAACCCACGGCGCGCGCGCGTCGTGACGTGACGAGGCGAGGCAAGGCGGGCGGCGTCGGAGGAGGAGTGCGCGAGGGCTACTCTTCTTGTCACACCTTAGTGAGTGGTGCAACACTCTACTATATAAGGTGGTTCAACTCCTCTTCAACTAGCAATGTGGGACTAAACTTTAGCACCACTACACAGTCATATGCTTTCATATACAAGTGGGCCAAAGAGAATTTCAGAATTTGTCTAATGGGCCAACAGCCCAATATACACCAAATTCCAACAATCCCCCACAAAGTCTCATTGGCACATCACATCACTTTTCCTTCCAGAACATTGTTTTATATACCGGTGTGTAGTGGAGACTGTTAAGTTGAACTTCCACGTTAAACTTCATGCTACACTAGCTAGCAACTTGAATAGTGGACTATGCCTTGAACTACAAGTTTTCTGCGCGCTAGTTTCACACAAAATCTAGACCGGTACAGGCTACCGTCGGCTTCCCCGCGGTTTGGAGCTTATGCGTCATACTCCAGGGCCTTTCATGAGTTTATTAGAGAGCACCCAACTCTCACAGACTGCGACGTTTGACAGTCAGACTCACATAGGTGTGTTCCTCAAGAGATGTTCTGCAGGACAACATCTCCGCTTATAAAAAGCCACTTGGAACACATTAAGATAAATATCAACCTGCCATGCAGATTAAGAGAGTATTGCATCTTTATGGAGATGTAAATATAATATGGGGATACTCTCCTCTCAGCTGACCAACAGCTTGTCTCCCAGCTCTAATTAAACGGGATCTCCGATCACATAGAGTGGGTTGCCACTAGGATCAACTCATAGCGTGGGTCTCAAACCCATCTCCCTCGATGCATTATCTATCACAATGCGTGATAAACCCTTTGTGAAGGGATCTGCCAGGTTTTTAGATGTTTGGATATAATCCAACGCAATAACTCCAGAATTTCTCAGTTTCCTGACAGATTTTAACCTCCTCTTCACATGCCTTGATGACTTTATATTATCCTTAGAACTGTTTACTTTGACGATCACAGTTTGATTGTCACAGTTCATCGGGATGGCAGGTATTGGTTTTTCAACCACATGTAAGTCCATCAAGAGCTCACGAAGCCACTCTGCTTCAACAGTGGCTGTGTCTAATGTTGTGAGTTCTGCTTCCATTATTGACCTCGTTAAGATGGTCTGCTTGCAAGACTTCTAGGAAACAGCACCACCACCAAGTGTAACTTGTGGCCTTAATCTCATCAGCATCAGATATCCAGTTTGAATCACTATAACCTTCAAGTACCCGTGGATACCCAGTATAGTGAATACCATAACTCGCAGTGCCTTTCAAATAGCGCAAAACTCTTTTAAGAGCATGCCAATGATCATCTCCAGGATTTGACACAAATCGACTCAGTTTGCTTACAGCAAAGGAGATGTCAGGTCTAGTAGCACTGGCTAGATACATGAGCGAGCCAATAATTTGAGAATATCTCAATTGATCTTTAGCATTCCTTCGATTCTTTTGAAGTAGCACACTCGGATCATAAGGCGTTGGAGAAGAATTGCAGTCTCTATACCCGAAGCGACTCAATATCTTTTCCACATAGTGAGACTGAAGCAATGTAATCCCACCATTGTCATCCTTTAGTAGCTTGATGTTTAAGATTACATCAGCCACTCCCAAGTCCTTCATCTCAAAGCAGCGAGATAGGAACTCTTTGACCTCCTCGATAACAGCGAGGTTGGTCCTGAATATCAATATGTCATCAACATATAGACACATAATAACTCCCTCGCCCCCACCATGGCGATAGTACACACATTTGTCAGCTTCGTTTACAACAAAGCCTTCAGCAGTTAAAGTTCTTTCAAACTTCTCGTGCCACTATTTAGGAGCTTGCTTAAGACCATATAAATACTTCATTAACTTACACACCTTTCCTTCATGACCATCTACTACAAATCCATCAGGCTGCTCCATATAAATTTCCTCATCTAGCTCTCCATTTAGAAAAGCTGTCTTAACGTCCATTTGATGAACGAGAAGACCATGTGAGGCAGCCAAGGAAAGTAGTACTCGAATAGTGGTCAATCTGGCTACAGGTGAGTAGGTATCGAAGAAGTCTTCACCTTCCTTTTGGGTATAACCCTTAGCCACAAGACGCGCCTTGTACTTTTCAATAGTACCATCAGGTCTAAGCTTTTTCTTGAACACCCATTTACATCCTACAGGTTTACACCCATAAGGACGATCAGTGATTTCCCAAGTACCATTAGCTAAGATGGAGTCCATCTCGCTTCGGACAGCTTCCTTCCAGTAGTTAGCATCTTGAGATGCATAGGCTTCTGAAATAGAAGTGGGAATATCATCCACAAGGTACACAATGAAATCATCACCAAATGACTTTGCAATCCTTTGTCTCTTGCTCCTTTTGGGAGCTTCATTGTCATCATCCACAGGATCATCAGAGTGTTCTATCGGCATAGTGGGTTCAGGAATTATAGAAAATTCCTGACTAGATGAACTAGTCATCTCCTGATTTGATGAGCTAGACATACCTTTCATAGGAAAGATGTCCTCAAAGAAAGTCGCATCATTCGACTCCATAATTGTACCAACATGCATGTCGGATACCTCAGATTTTACTATCAAAAATCTATAGCCAATGCTATGAAAAGCATATCCCATAAAAACACAATCAACGGTTTTTGGTCCAAGCTTTCGCTTCTTGGGTATTGGAATATTGACTTTCGCCAAACAACCCCAAGTTCGTAAGTAAGAGAGTTTAAGCCTTTTCTTTTCCCATTCCTCAAATGGAGTTATGGTTTTATCCTTTACAGGAACACGATTTAGGACATGACACACAGTCATTAGCGCCTCCCCCCACCATTCCTTGGAAAGACCCGATGTATCTAACATGGCGTTAACCAAATCAGTTAGAGTACGGTTCTTCCTTTCGGCCACCCCATTTGACTGAGGTGAGTAGGGAGGCGCCCTCTCATGTATAATACCATGTTCCGCACAGAATAAATCAAATTCATTTGAAAAGTACTCTCCACCACGATCCGACCTTAGCCGCTTGATTTTAAGATCAAGTTGGTTTTCTGCCTCAGCTTTATAGATTTTGAAGTAGTTTAAAGCTTCATCTTTAGATTTTAGAAGATAAACATAGAAGTATCTAGTGGAGTCATCAATCAACGTCATAAAGTATCTTTTTCCACCTTTTGTCAATACACCATTTATCTCACAAAGATCTGAATGTATAAGTTCTAGCGGTGCTAAGTTTCTCAGTTCCGCAGCCGTATGAGACTTGCGGGGTTGCTTTGCTTGCACACAAACTTGGCACTTAGAACCTTTGACAGTGGTAAATTTCGGGATTAAACTCATATTGGCTAGCCGCGTCATGCAACCAAAGTTAATATGACAGAGTCGTGAATGCCAAACATTGGACTCATTATCATTGCAAACATGATTAATAACTTTAGTACATGAGTCTGACAAAGACAAGCGGAACAAACCTCCCCACTCATAACCCTTTCCAACAAATTGTACATATTTAGAAATTACAACTTTATTGGACTCAAAAACCAACTTAAAGCCATCTCGACATAAAAGCGATCCGCTGACGAGATTCTTATTGATAGAGGGAACGTTCTGCACATTCTTCAGCTATACGGTCTTCCCCGAAGTAAACTTCAGATTTACCGTACCAACACCATGAACAGAAGCACGTGAGCCGTTTTCCATCAGCACGGAAGAGGTCCTTGAGACCTGATAAGAGGAAAACATGGAAATATCAGAACATACATGTGTATTAGCACCTGTGTCTATCCACCAATCAGGAGAATGACATACTGAAAGGATAGTAGGTAAAATACCGTACCCAGCATCCTTCATCTCAGTATCGCTAATAACAACATTAGCGGCATTGCCGCTGTTCCCATGTTGACGCTTGTCAAAGCGATTAGGACAGCTAGGAGCCCAATGACCACGATCACCACATACGTGGCAAGAGCCTTTCCTCTTATCATTTTTCTTCTTGAAGTTGGTTGAGTGCGTGGCCTTGTTCTTGCCATCGAACTTCCCCTTTCCTTCAGTTTTGTTCTTATTCTTGAACTTGTGGGATTGGAAGTTTTTCCTCTGCACTAAATTGATAGTAGAACCTCCCTCAAGTCCTCGAGCAGTTTTGTCCTTTGCTCTCACCTTCTCTTCCACATGAAGAGACCCAATGAGATCCGTAACGGAAAACTCTTGTCTCTTATGTTTCAAAAAAGTAGCAAAGTTCCTCCACGAAGGAGGAAGCTTGGCAATAATGCCACCAGCCACAAATTTGTTCGGTAAGGAACACTTGAACTGCTCAAGTTCTTTGGCAAGTGATTGTATCTCATGAGCTTGCTCAACGACGGAGCGCTCATCAACCATCCTGTAGTCATAGAATTGCTCCATGACATACAGCTCAATGCCAGCGTCCGAGACCCCAAACTTGGCCTCGAGCACTTCCCACGCGTCCTTGACATTATCAAATGACATATAAGGGTCAACAATGTTGTCCCCAAGAACACTGAACAAAGCCGCCATAAACATGGTATCGGCTTTCTTAAAGCTCGCTTCCTGTTTAGCAGAAAGATCTCCTTCAGGCTTGCCAAGAGTGGCGCTATAACAGTTTAGGTTTTCAAACCAGAGAACTGCTCTCTTGCACCATCTCTTATAGTGCATGCCATCAAAAGGAGGCGGCCTAGTAGCCGCGGCTACACCAGTGGAATTTAGTTGCCTATAATCAGTTTTTTGGGTTGTTGGAAATATAAGCAATAATCCATATGGTTTAATCGGAATAATAAACTGATAAAGCATGATCATACAAACAGTAGTAAAACCAATCATGCAGATCAACAAAGTAGATGAACAGATTACATCTATACAAGACAAACCTATCACATCTACGCCAAACGCTAGAACTAGAAACTCTAGCATAATTCGAAAGAAAGAGATTGAGATCATATACGATGTAGGCTGAATAGCAGCCGCAGAGGTTGCAGCAGCGTCGCCCATGTTGAGGCTGTCGAAGAGGTCGCTCACGTCCGGGAAGAAGTCGTCGTTCGGGAACTCGCCGTCGGACGACGTCGTGGTTGCAAGTAGACGCGCTTGAGCGCTCCCCAAAAACCTGATCGCCCCTCACCCGTACAAGTTCACGAGAGGCGGGGTTCCGGAGGCCTACTGTCCCGATCCGCGGTGCACGCTGGGATGGAGAAGACGAAAGCGGCGGCGCAAGGTTCTGGAGGGTAGGCGCGTGTGTGGATTGATACGGGTGCCGATTAGGTTTAGTCCGGATGCTTATATAGTGCAGGTTAGGAGGATCTCCCAACAAGCAAAATAAAGCTCGGCTCGGCGAGATTCCCGCAACCCGCGGTGAGCGCGCGTCATGACGAGGCGAGGCGTGGCGTGGCGAGGCGAGCGGCGGAGGAGGAATGCGCGAGGGCTACTCTTCTTGTCACACCTTAGTGAGTGATGCAACACTCTACTATATAAGGTTGTCCAACTCCTCTTCAACTAGCAATGTGGGACTAAACTTTAGCACCACTACACAGCCATATGTTGTCATATACAAGTGGGCCAAAGAGAATTTCAGAATTTGTCTAATGGGCCAACAACCCAATATACACCAAATTCCAACACTTAGTGCGTCCAGGCACTAGCGTCATCATCGTCGTTTCCCTTCTTGAATATGTTGCTTGATACATGATATTTCGAAGCTCTAGGTGTGCGGTGGGTCATCTACGCTGTGGTTGCGAGCCATCTTTGTTTAATCGATCTAGAAGTTTTCTCTTTTATCTCTTTTTTTTTTGTTTGGGCTTAACCGTGTTTCGGCCTCGGTAGTTGTTTCAGTCGTTGTTGCTGCATAAATATAGTGGACCAAAGCCTATTTCGAGAAAAATGAAAATGATTGTTTTGAAGTAGGATATATTTTCTTTTTTGAAGTAGTTTTGAAGTAGGATATAATGCCTACAAAATGTGTATGTGAAAGAAAAATGACCATGTAGTAGGCTACCTTTTCATGTTGAAAAAAAGGTAATGACTGTGTTACTTCTTAGTACTCCATCCGTCCTAAAATATAAGACGCTTAAGAACTGGTCTAAAGTCAAACCTTACTAACTTTAAGATATGTACGTATACATTATGGAATGGATACAATAAGAAAATATACTTTATGATAATCTATTGATATTCATTTGGTAATGTAAATATTTATATTTTTGTGTATAATCACGTTAACTTTTTGACTAAACCTCAAGCATGTTACATTTTGGGACTAAGGGAGTAACTGACATGAGAGGTCTTGCCATCGGGAAATTTCCCACTTAGGTTTGTTGCGTTATGTGAGCATCTATGATGTTTGTAACGTGTTTTAGTGAAAAAGTGGACTTAGGAGGAAGTGGAATTTAAGGAAATACTACTAGTGTACGTAGGAAGAAAATTCGTGGTGGCTAAAAAAGCAAGAGTCGCCGTGACACGTCTAGAGAGTTTTTAAGGAAACTCCCGGTGCCAAATTTGTGTTAAAAATAAAAATAACTCAGGCAGTTATTGGGATAATCCTCTTATTCCCGCACGCGCAGTTCCTATGATGATGAAACCATCGCCAACGTTTCTGGAGCGTCGCATGTTGCGAACCGACTCCAAGAACCGACATACTCGCGTCTATTCACCCTGTATATAAGTTCAGATCCTTCATCAATAAAGATTACTGTTCATTCACTTGTCTCTCGTTTTCTATTCTTCACACGTTATCAGCACGCTCCCAGCAAGAGCAAACTCCGGCGATCACCGGAGTAAGAACAAGAAAAGGTAACCGATGGCTGGAAAAGAGTTTGATTCACTCGAACTTAATGGCCACAACTACCCTACATGGGCCATGGACATCAAGATCGCTCTTGCTTCCCGTGGGATAGTGCGTGCCATCCAGAACCCGGACGACCCCCTTCCGGCTGGAGCTGCACCGCTGAGAGAAGAGCAGAAATATGCTGCCTTGTACATTATAAGGCATCATATTCACCCGGATCTTAAGTCCGAGTATTTTGGAGGAGGAATCCCCATTTACTTTGTTTCAGGCCCTCAAGACGAGGTATGAAAAGCAGAAGGCAGTTGTCCTGCCCGAAGCACTTCATGATTGGACTCATCTTCGATTTCAGGACTTTAAGTCCGTCGGGGATTATAATCATGAGGTTCATAAGATAAGTTCCAAGTTGCGCTTTTGCGAGAAGGAACCTACAGATGCGGAAAAGATAGAAAAAACTCTATCCACTATGCTCCCATCTGAAAGGCTCCTCCAGCAGCAATACCGCGCTCGCGACTACCAGGTCTATTTAGACCTTATTCATATCCTACTCCAGGCTGAAAAGCATGATGAGCTTCTTGCTAAGAATGGCTCTCAGCGCCCAGTTGGTTCCCAACCTTTGCCGGAAGTTCATATGAATGTCGCGAACGGAAGAAAGTTTGGTGGTGCCTTCAACGGCAACCAATCGAACTTCAAGGGTAAGCGTAAGCGCAACCGGAACAGGAAGCCTCGAAACTCGGACCGTGGGAAAGGCACCGCAAAGCCAAAGTATGACAAAACTAGGCTTTGTGACAAGTGTGGATGCTACACGCATCCTACTAACAAGTGCAAGACCCCAAAGCATCTGGCAATACTCTATCAGCAATCCCAAGGACGCAAGGCACCTCAAGGGAAAAGGTTTGAAGCCAACTTCAACCTTCATCCAGATGGCACCAATGGAGCTGGTTGTTCGCAAGATGCTCCTCCTGGACCTAGCAACACCATGACTCTCCAGCAGCCCGAGGACCCTATGAGCACGGAGAACATGATGATTGAGTACGCCTCAAACGACGTGTTTGGAGACTTCGACTAGTCCCACTATCTCCTTAGTGATCACTTTATTTTATGTCCATTTATGATGTTGTAATAAGAACATAAGTATTGTTGTTGTCATGTATATTGTATCAGCACTTTGATATAATAAAGATTGCCCTCTATGTATCTAAATAAGGTTTTCTTATGAAAATGCTTCATTTTTATATATAGCTCTCTACGGGGACAATCCGATGGAAGAGAAATTATGCCTTGTGGACAGTGCTACCACAAACTCCATACTAAGGGAGTTGAAATATTTTCAAACTCTAAAAAAGATGAATGGAGATATTTTGACTATCGCTAGACGCGATATGGTAATTGTTGGCACTGGACGTGCCATATTTACCCTCCCAAACGGTACACAAGTGACAATTGAGGATGCCTTGTTGTATCCCGACTCGTCGCGTACCTTAATCAGTTATCGAGATATCCGTAAGAATGGATTTCACATTGAAACCCATGAAGACAACAAAGAAGAGTATCTGCTCTTCACAAAAGATAACGGATATGGCAAGCAAGTACTTGAGAAAATTCCTTCTCTGTCGTCCGGACTGTACTATACGTACATCAAGCCCGTAGAACATGTTGCTTATAAGGTAATCTTTCAGAATGTTGACGCATTTCAAACTTGGCATGATCGCCTAGGCCATCCCGGCATCGGGATGATGAGGAAGATTACTAGCAATTCCATTGGTCATAATTTGCATGAGTCCAAATTCCCTCAGCCATCAGACTTTGTGTGTATATCATGTGCCACAGGGAAGCTAATTTTGAGACCTTCGCACCTCAAAATACAAGTTGAACCACTTCAATTCCTTGAACGAATTCAAGGTGATATTTGTGGTCCTATCCAACCATTATCTGGACCATTTAGGTATTTCATAGTTTTGATTGACGCATCTACACGATGGTCACATGTGTGTCTTCTTTCCACATGAAACCATGCATTTGCCAAGATAATGAGGGAAGTAATTAAGTTACAGTCCCATTATCCAGAAAGTCGAATTAAATCAATTCGCATGGACAATGCTGCAGAATTCTCTTCACGCGCCTTCAATGACTATTGCATGGCCTTGGGGATTGAAGTTCAGCACTCTGTTCCATATGTCCACACTCAAAATGGTTTGGCTGAGTCTCTAATAAAGAGGATCAAACTCATTGCAAGACCTTTGTTAATGAATTGCAGCTTGCCAACTTCGTGTTGGGGTCACGCGGTTTTACACGCTGCTGACCTAATCCAATTGCGACCTACTGCATATCACAGTACTTCCCCTCTGCAATTGGTACGTGGAAATCCTCCCAGCATTTCCCATCTGCGTAAGTTCGGATGTGCTGCATACATCCCGATCTCACCACCACAGCGGACATCCATGGGCCCACACAGAAAACTAGGGATCTATGTGGGGTACAAATCGCCGTCGATTATTAAGTACCTGGAACCCCTTACTGGGGATCTATTCACAGCCCGTCACGCTGATTGCATATTTGATGAGGAACATTTTCCGGCATTAGGGGGAGATTTCAAGTACCAGAAAGAATGCCCAGAAATTGATTGGAATGCTATGGCCATTTCAACCTCTGATCCACGTACCCAAGAGACCGAACTCCAAGTTCGGAAAATTATCAATTTGCAACATCTTGCAAACAATCTGCCAGATTCATTTACTGATCTAAAAGGTGTTACTAAATCCTGGAAACCGGCCAGAAATGCGCCCGAAAGAGTGGAGGTACCAACAAAAACCACTCAACTCCCTGATCCTAAAAAGAGGGGGAGTAGTACGGCCACTGACCCGGAACCTGCTTCTCGCAAGCAACAAAGGAGAGAGAGGAGAAAATCCTCCAAATCAGTAAATGCAAGTCAGCTCAATGTTGACGAACACCTTATGGGTAGTATACACCTAGTGGAAGGGCAACCTCCACAACCCAGCTCCAGCTTGCACACACTGGCTGGGACATCGGAACACCTAGACTCACGCGTATTGGGAAATCACGAAGAGTCATCAAGGGTGCATGAGATATCCACCAACTATATCGATTCTGGAGAATCATTCAATCGTAAGTCTACGATTGTTGACACTTATTTTTCTGCTACAATTGCTAATACCCTTCTCAATGATCATGATCCAAGGACTATCGTTGAGTGTGAGAAACGCTCGGACTGGCCTAAATGGAAGGAAGCAATACAAGCAGAACTTGCTTCGCTTAATAAAAGGAAGGTATTCACAGAAGCAATACCAACACCTCCCAATGTTTTCCCTGTGGGATTCAAATGGGTTTTCCTCTGGAAACGGAATGAGAACAATGAGGTGGTGAGATACAAAGCGAGGCTCGTAGCACAGGGTTTCACGCAGAGACCCGGCATTGATTTCAATGAGACATATTCTCCAGTAATGAGTGGTATCACTTTCCGATATCTTATATCTTTGGCAGTGCAAAATCGTCTATCTATGCAGTTGATGGATGTCGTGACCGCATATCTTTACGGGTCACTAGATTCAGACATATATATGAAGGTTCCTGATGGAATCTCTGTCCCGAATGCAAGCGCTAAACGCAACATGTACTGTGTAAAACTGAACAAGTCTTTATACGGCTTAAAACAGTCGGGACGGATGTGGTACAACCGACTTAGTGAGTTCCTTCTTCAGAAGGGTTACTCCAACAATGATGAATGTCCATGTGTCTTCATCAAGAAGTCCTCTTCAGGATTTTGCATCATTTCAGTGTATGTCGATGATCTCAACATCATTGGCAACACACAAGATATTGATGAAGCACGCAATCATCTAAAGACAGAATTTGAGATGAAGGATTTGGGTCAAACCAAATTTTGCTTGGGTCTTCAACTCGAGCACCTTCCCTCAGGAATAATGGTACACCAAGCTGCCTATATCCAGAAAATATTGGAGAAATTCAATATGGACAAATCATATCCATCTAAAACTCCCATGGTGGTTCGTTCTCTAGACGTAGAGAAAGATCCGTTCAGGCCAAGGGATGATGAAGAAGAGATGTTGGGACCCGAGGTTCCATATCTCAGTGCCATTGATGCGCTCATGTATCTTGCAAATTGTACGAGACCTGACCTCGCATTTGCAGTGAATCTACTTGCTAGACACAGCGTAGCTCCTACCAAACGCCATTGGTCGGGAGTCAAGAATGTCTTTCGATATCTCCAAGGCACAAAGGATCTTGGCCTATACTTTCAGTTTCAGACAAATCTGGACTCCAGTATGATTGGATACACTGATGCTGGCTACTTATCTGATCCCCATAATGCTAGATCATAGACCGGCTTTGTGTTCCTACATGGTGGAACTGCTATATCATGGAAGTCTTCGAAACAGACTCTGGTTGCCACTTCTACCAATCATTCTGAAATAATTGCATTATATGAGGCATCACGCGAATGTGTGGCTTCGCAGAATGATAAACCACATACAACAGTCATGTGGAATTGGTTCTATTGAATCACCTACCATTATCTATGAGGATAATGCGGCTTGTGTTGCACAGATGCAAACAAGATACATCAAGAGCAATATCACTAAGCATATTGCTCCAAAGTTGTTTTATCCTCATAAACTCCAAAAGAGTGGGGAAATAAACATCTTGCAAGTCAAGTCATGCGATAATCTCGCCGACTTGTTTACGAAGTCTCTACCAACTTCAACATTCCAGAAATATATTCATGGAATTGGTATGCGACAGCTTCAAGATTTACAAGAATCAGGGGGAGTATCTTCCTGAACTATTCCTGTTCAAAGCATCATATTACACTCTTTTTCCCTTAAATGAGTTTACTTTATAGGTTCTCATTAAGGTTTTTAATGAGGTAATATTAACATAAGATTATATGTCATACTATCCGTTTTCCCCACCGGGGTTTTTAGGAAGGTATAAACGACATATTTATTGACCTCTATATTCTAGGGATTTACTTCATATTGAGTTAACAGAGGCAATAATCATTATATGCTGTGTCATTTTCTCCTTATTTTCCCAATGGGTTTAAAGGAGTTTTTAACAGCATATCCTACTCAACTCCTCACATTTTTCTCACCGGTTTTTTGGAGGAGACCATTATAAGATGATGAAGATACACAAGGACAAGCATAGAATAGGGGTGTGTGTAGTCATGCGGTGATTAGGGGGAGTGTTAAAAATAAAAATAGCTCAGGCAGTTATTGGGATAATCCCCTTATTCCCGCACGGGCAGTTCCTATGACGATAGAACCATCGCCAACGTTTCTGGAGCGTCGCATGTTGCGAACCGACTCCAAGAACCGACATACTCGCGTCTATTCACCCTGTATATAAGTTCAGATCCTTCGTCAATAAAGATTACTGTTCATTCACTTGTCTCTCGTTTTCTATTCTTCACAATTTGGACGAGAAAAAACCAGCTTCGTCTACGCGTGCGCCTACGCAAAAAGTTTTTAAGTAAGTAAACGCCCGCCGGAATATCTTCCTTCCGGTTCCATTTTTTCCCTTGGCCTGAAAGGTAGTAACGGAAGAAATCCAAATCAAATCCGTGCGCCGAAGGAAACGCAACGACGTTTTCCAAAAACGCGCCGCAGAAGAATCAACGGAGCTCCCTCGACGACTCCGCGTCCGCCTGCCGGGCCCCCCACGTCAGCGGCCGCCGGCCACCCATTGACTCGGCCCTCCAAAACCCATCCCAGCCGTCCGATCCTATTCCCACTTCCAAAACCGCGTCGCCTCTGCCCCTCTAAACCCACCGCCCGCCTCCTCCTCCTCCTCCCCGTCGTCCCAGAACCAATCCAAAACCAGGCATCGATTCCATCGCCGGAGATCCGATCGGCTCCGTCGTCGCCATGTCGATCCGCAAGGCGCTGGGCGCGGTCAAGGACCAGACGAGCATCGGCCTCGCCAAGGTCTCCACCAGCGCCGTGGCGCCCGAGCTCGACGTGGCCGTCGTGCGCGCCACGGGCCACGACGACGCGCCCGCCGACGACCGCCACGTGCGCGACGTGCTGCGCCTCACCTCGGGCGCCTCGCGCGCGCACGTCGCCGCCTGCGTCGCCACGCTCTCGCGCCGCCTCGCCAGGACCCGCGACTACGTCGTCGCCGCCAAGTGCCTCGCGCTGCTCCACCGCCTCCTCAGCGACGGCGACCCGCACTTCCGCCACGAGGTCCTCCGCCCCTCCTCCGGCCGCCGCGGCCCCGTCCTCGCATCCCTCGCCGACTTCCGCGACGAGGCGCACTCCGCCTCCTGGGACCACTCCAGCTTCGTGCGCGCCTACGCGCTATACCTCGACGACCGCGTCCGCTTCCTCCTCTCCCTCCTCCCCACGCCCCGCACCGTCCGCTTCGACTACTACGGCGGATACGAGCGCTCCGCCGCCAACAACACCTCGCCCCCGCCCGACATGACCGTATCGGTCCACGACATGGACGCCGAGGCGCTCCTGGCGCGCGCGCGCCAGCTGCGCCTGCTCATCGACCGCTTCCTCGCCTGCCGCCCCACGGGCGCCGCCAGGCGCAGCCGCGTCGTGCTCGCCACGCTCTCCCTCGTCGTCAAGGAGAGCGCAAGGTTGTACGACGACGTGGCCGTCGTACTCGCCGTCCTCCTCGACCGATTCTTCGACATGGACTACCCCGACTGCGTCAAGGCGTTTGAGGCGCACGTCAGCGCCGCCAGGCTTGTTGATGACCTCCTCGCCTTCTACTCCTGGTGCGACGACGCCGGGGTCGCCAGGGCGTCCGACTTCCCGGACGTCAAGCGCATCGACGACAGCCTCCTCGAGACGCTCGAGCAGTTCGTGCGGGAGCGAGGCAAGGCCGTCCAGACCCAGTCCTCGCCATCGCCACCTCCGCAGCTGCCTCTGCGGGCACAAAGAAGCTATAGCCCAGCAGCCGAGTACGAGATGAATGGCATCAAGGCGCTTCCCGCGCCAGAGCATTACGACGCTGCGCCGCCCCCTGCCCGGCCAGAGCCGGCGAAACCATTCGCCCCCACGCCGGTGGCCAGGGCGGCCCCTGAGCAGAGTGATCTGGTCGACTTGAGGGATTCCACTACCGACGAGCAGGGGAACAAGCTCGCCCTCGCGCTCTTCTCCGGGACACCAGCGGCGAACGGCGCCGATGGCGGCTGGGTCGCGTTCCCGACAGACGACGGAGAAGCTTCCAAGACGATGACCTCGGCGTGGCAGACGCCGGCGGCAGAGCCTGGGAAGGCGGACTGGGAGCTAGCGCTGGTGGAGACGGCGAGCAACCTGTCGCGGCAGGCGCCAGCGATGGGCGGCGGGATGGACCCTCTGCTCCTGCACGGGATGTACGACCAGGGCGCCGTCCGACACCACGTGAGCGCGCAGGCGTCGGCGTCCGGGAGCGCGAGCAGCGTGGCGCTCCTGCCGAGCACCCCATTCCTGGCGCTCCCTGGCCCAGACGGCTCGGTGGTCGGCGGCGGCGACCCGTTCGCTGCGTCGCTGGCGGTGCCGCCGCCGTCGTACGTGCAGATGGCTGAGATGGAGAGGAAGCAGGAGCTGCTGGCCCAGGAGCAGAGGATGTGGGCGCACTACCGGCAGGGCGGGATGCAAGGGCAGGCCGGGCTCAACGGGGTGGCCGTCGGCGGCGGCGGAAGCGCGTTCGCGTCGAACACCTCCGTCCCCATGCCCATGGCGTACCACGGAGCCGGCGGCTACTACTACTAGCACAAGCTGAGAAGCAGAGCAGCCTCTGTCCCGTCCTGCATCGCTGCATTCTTCAGTATTGTCGCTGCATTCTTTAGTATTGTCTGTGAATAATACTCTGATTTGATCAGGAGAGTGGAGTGCCCCCCTTGATTTGCCAAAAAAATTAAGTATCGTATTATTACTGATTTGATCATGCTCTATGGCTGAGTAATCTCGGCGAGATCGATCGTGAGAGAAGGATTGGAAATATATAAGATGCCATAAACTACTGATATGGTATCCGTTTCTTCTGCATTTGAGATTGATGGATCATCCTCGTCTCCTTTGACTCGTGGAATTTGCTGGTGCAATCTTTATGCATGTTTGTTATTGTTTAGCTAGTGATAGATTTTGTTATGATTTCTATCGTTATTTCCATCATCTTCCCATTGATTCAGAGGAAACACCAAACTGAATGCCAACATTGTTAGAAATTTGCTACAAGATCAGCATCTAATATGGCATTTAAAAAACTTATGACACAGTTTCAGGTTTGGTGCAAAGCCAGAAGATCTTATCAGCAGTGTGTTGCATTTCAGCCAAATTATCTCATTTTCATCCTTTTTGCATTTAAAGGTTCTAACTAGTTTCGTATTGTTGTGATATCGATGGAGCATGATATGGTGGTGATTTTGTTAGGTGCATCAAGATAATCCACTTCAGAGGGGGTTGAATATTGATTAGTTAATGTTATCAAACACACCTGGGATATGCATTACCCATTCTGATGCTGGTTTCATATATGTCTCATGGGATTTGACGGTGATAATATGCTGCCACCACATTTCCTTCAAAAGAATAATAATAAGCTGCCGTCTCCAAGATGTCAGCAGAATGATGTGCACACATGGTTGAACACTACACATTATGTATTGCCAGTAGTTTTCATGAATTTGTAATCCCCTTAATTTTGGGACTGCAAATTTAGTTGGAACCACGCAGGTTTCTTGCTCGATTTGTGGTGTGTTAGCCTCTGCTCCCGTCACTTTCGCTTCAGAGCTGTACACATATCTGTGTGGAGAACCTATTGCTTTCTCCAACTAGTTTTGGATTGTCTGATTTTTCTTTGTAGATCATGGCGTCCAATTTTCGTTTTTCTCTGACAAGTCTAGCATCTTTTCTTGCTTTATTCCTGATGCATCACATCACTCTCAAAAAAAGAATATTCAGAAACAAAAATAACTTTTGTAGTTTTCCCTTTGATAGAATGCTTGTGCCAATATTGCTATGTAGCCAGAGACTCCCATCTGTCAACAGCACACGAAATTGGCATTTTATGCAAGGCCAAACTGCTGATATGATATCAGTTCCTTCTACATTTGAGTTTGATGGATTGTCCTTGTCTCCTTGACACTTAGAATTAGTAGCTGTGTATTGCTAGCCTCCGTTCCCGTCACTTTCGTTTCAGAGAGCTGTTAATATGTCTGTGTGGAGAGCCAATTGGTTTCTCCAACTAGTTTTTGGATTGTTTGATTTTTCTTTGTAGATCAAGGCGCCCAGTTCTCGTTTTTGTCTGACGAGTTTGGTATCATTTTTTGCTTTATTTCTGATGCGTCACATCATGAATATTCAGAAACAAACATAACTTTTGTTGTTTTTACTTTGATAGAATGCTTGTGCCAATGCGATGTAGCCCGAAACTCCATTTGTCAACAGCACACGGCATTGGCATTTTACCAAAGGCCAAAGTACCGCATGAAATATATCACAGACTCAAGGGAGTATTATTTGAAAATAAACACCCCTCCCGGGCAAATGTTTCTTCAATCAACAATGAAATTAGATGAAGTTCTTATAAATAGACAACAAATCCATGCACTTCCCGTTGCCGTTCACCGTATTCAAGACATCAACCGTACATAGTTGAAGGTGAGGAAGATAAACAAGTCCAAACTGTGATTGACACATGGACTTGATTGTGTTTCTGTTCATCGATCATCATGAAACTGTAAGCGCACACACCACCACGGGATGATTCAACAAGCTACTATACAGCCGTCTTGCCATAGATTGAAGCATCCCTCCTACGGGATGGATATTTCGTTTTAGTAATACACACATGGCATTATTTTAATGTGTATTTACTCGGCTCGTTGACTTATAAATTTAAGTAAAGGTGATTCATTTCCTAGCATTATTTGGAGAATTTGCTTTGTAAGAAGACAACCTTTTGAATGTGGCTCGAGGCGTCGTACGTGATGGCGGAGATGGAGCTGCTGGGCCAGGAGCAGAGGATGTGGGCGCACTACCGGCAGGGTGGGCTCAATGGGCTCGTCGCCGGTGGCAGCAAAAGCGCATCCCTGCATCCTGCATTCTTAGTATTGTCTGTGAATAATACTTTGATCTGATCTGATCAGGAGAGTGGAATGCCCATGATTTTCCATGAAAATTATCATATTATTACCGAAAATGATTTGACCATTGCTCGATCGCTAGAGCAATCGTGGCGATCGAGATCGATCCTCAGAGAGGGACTGGAAATATGAAAAGCTCTCTGTTTCTTTTGCATTTGAGTTTGATGGACCATCCTCGTCTCCTTGACACTTGGAATTTGCTGGTGTAATCTTCACGCTTGTTTATTATTATTGTTTTGAAAGTGATAGATTTTGTTATGCTTTCTATCATTACTTCCACCATCTTTGCATAGATTGAGCATGATCTGATGGTGATTTTGTTGGGGTGCAGGTTAATAGGTATCTTGAAATTCAGGTGGGAGCATCGAGGTATCCATTTCTGATGGTTAATTAGTGATTAGTTAATGTTATCAAACAAACCTGGAATGACGCAGGACGTGTTCTATTGCTGGTTTCAAATGTACTATACCTCTGCAAATGTCCCATGGGATTTGGCGATGATAATATGCTGCAGTACAGTTCGTTCAAAAGAATAATAGTAGGCTGGTGATGTCTCCAAGAGCATTCAGGTGAGGTGAAGTCAACGCATGGAGTGCACACATGGTTGACAAGTGTATATTCTGTGTGCTCACCGACTTTCTTGAATCTGCAACCACCATCTAAAATTTCTAAATGTCAAATTCAGTTAAATAATCCTCCTGCTCAAAAAAAAAAATCAGTTAAATCCTCCTGCTCAATGTGCAGGCTCAGCTGTGCGTTTTGCTAGCCTCTGTTCGCGTCAATTAAATTTATCTGTGTTGATTTTTCCAGCTCTTTTTTGGATTGTCTGATTTTCCTTGTAGACCAAGTCGTCTAGTTTCTTTTTCTCCGACTAGTGTGGCGTCATTTTGTTTTATTCGTGATGCGTCACATCTGAAATATTCAAATACAAACATTGTCTTTTGTAGTTTTGCATGTGACAATGCCTTGTATCTAGAAACTCCATTTGTCAACAACACATGACATTTTGGCTTTTTATCAAGAGCCAAACTACCGTTTCACAATATTGTTCTTAGAATCTGTTTTATCATACATACTCACTTGGACGGCGATGGCAACGGCAACGGCTGCAGCAGAAACCAAATGTCACTGTCCAACTAGGCAATCTACTACTCCTTTTTTTTTGCTGTGCGAACTAGTATAGAGAAGAGATAGAGAGGCGCTTAAGGAGGCTGCGGCTAAAACCTATCCAGGATTCCTTCCCTCCATCGGCGACGCCAGCGGCCCGTCCCGTCTCCGGCGGTCTTAGGGGCTCGGAGGCGTGGCGGACCACGACCTCATGCCAACGGGAGGTCTTAGTGTTTTGTTTAGACTCTTCAGTGTCTTTTTTAAGGTGTTGAGGCAGTGGCTACATCCTAAAGTCAGAAGGTCTTCCCCGCTCTAAAGTTTCTGAATGTCAAATTTAGTTAAATCCCCATGCTCAATGTGCAGGCTCAACTGTGTGTTGATAGCCTCTATTCGCGTCAGTTTCGTTTCACAGCTGTTAATTCATCTGTGGTTGATTTTTCCAGCCCTTTTTTGGATTGTCTGATTTTTCCTTGTAGATCAAGTTGTCTAGTTTTTGTTTTTCTCCGACTAGTGTGGCGTCACTTTGTTTCATTCGTGATGGGTCACATCATAAATATTCTAATACAAAATTGCATTTTGTAGTTTTGCCTTAGACTGGAAGCATGTGCCAATGCCTCGTAGCCAGAAATTCCATCTGTCAACAACACACGACATTGGCTTTTTATCAAGGGCCAAAGAACCGTGTATTGTTTGTAGAATCTGTTTTATCAGACGCAAAGGAAATTCGGCTAAGGCCAGCCCAAGCCTACAGTAGCGAAGTGAGGACAATGGTTATTTTGAGTTGGTTAGCATAAAACTACCACTTTAAGAGCGAAATTTTAAAATTCCATCACTTTACGTTTTTATAGCAAAAATCTACCACATTTTCAGTTGGTTTTCTCAAATCACACTAAACTCGCATTGACCGCGAATTGATACGGGAACTGACATGGCTGACCCACTATAAACGCTGACGTGGCAAGTCTAGACCATCGCCGACACGGCCTTTAACGCCCGTTGGCAGGAGTGGGACCCACCACTTGGCGTTGTCCTAACGCGCTAGGTTTCAGTTAGTGGTGCGTGTCTGAACCTCACTCCCCTACCTCTACCTTCGGCGATGGCGGCGACTCCCGGCGGTGCTGGCAGCAGCAATGGTGGCGGCAAAACAAGCGGCAACGGTGAAAGTGTCGATTAGTTCGCGGGCGGCGCAGGCTCGATTCGTGGTGGCGCAGGCTCATCCGCGATGGCGCATGCTCGACTGATTCGTCACCACCGGCGGTGCTGACCCTGGAGGTGAGGTCAGCGGCTGCACTGGCGCGGGCGGTGATCTCCTCTCCGTCGAAGAGCAGCCATCAATGGGCTTCCCCTATGGGTGGAGTCGAGTAAGTTTTAGTTCCATGTTTCTCTCCCCATTTCCCCCCTCTGTCTACTTATCATGCATGTGTTGGTGACTATGAACCTGAAAATTGTTAATGCCAATTATGTGATCAACAGTTGATAGTACTGAATGTGATGATACATGTGTTAGTCATTTAATTTTGTGCCTTTGATATGGTTGTCACCTTGTCGAAAGTAGGTACTAAATATGCTACATTTGTAATCTTTTGTAGCCAAGATGATGACATTTGGGAGATAAGGTTTCATTTTTATGGGGAAGATAATCTAAAGAGGACACTTTGCAGACCTGACATAACAGTGTTGAATCTGCTAGCTCTAATAGAGTGTCATGGGTATGGACATAGGGACAACATGTATTTTGTGAGGGAAAAGGGAAAAAGACAGGATGGGTTGGTGGTAATTGAAAACATGGCTAATGTAAGGGAGATGCTGACCATTTATGAAGATGATAGTGTTTTGAATATTACTATGCTTAGAAAAAATATAGAATGGCCGGCCGCATACACGCATCAACTGGCCGCATGCACGCAGCAAGGGCGCATGCACCGCACGCATCAGCTGGCAGCTCGCCGGCCGCACGCGCACGCGCGCACGCAAGGGCTATTCAGTGATGGGGCTGGGAAGGGTTGGGGGCCGGGCATGGAGCGTGCACCAGGGATCTACACGTTCACGAGGAAGATGACTCTGCGAAAAAGACGATGAAATATTTCTGGAATATTATTCCGTTTTGCAGTTGAAATATGTGGGATGTTTTTTACCGAGTTTTGCGGTATCTGATAGAGATGCTCTTAGCCTGTCTGGATTATTCACTTGTCATGCATGTGATGTCCTCATTAATTAACCTCATGATTTTGTTGTGCCCTCTATTATTGCAAGATCTGAACTGGACGAATGGTTAAAGTTGCGCATTTGGTAAGGTGAGATTCTGTTGCAAGAATTTTCTCATGGGATAGAAGTCTTTCTTGGGTACAAAGTTAAGCATATATACTTTGTGTATTCATGTTAACTATGGTTTCGATTTCAACGCTATTGAACTGATTGATTTAGAGGAAATATATCTATATAGCAGTAATTCTTATTCTAGAGTAGCACTGAACAAACGAAGTACTTGTGGATCTATGCATTAGACGAAAATAGAGCATGTATTTGGCATGAGTGTGCCCAAACCTAGGGGATCATATTTTATTGAACATGTACACGGACGCATTTGACCGAATACCCTGCCTTCATTCAGAAGCATTCAAGGGAACACACTTAGGGCATGTTTAACGTAGACGCTAACGGTAGACGCTAGGAACTAATTCCCGGTAGTTAGCCCCGATTCCCATCCAATTTCGGGTTTCTGGCTTGCGTCGATGCTTTGTTAATCGCTGGCGCTAAGGATTTTTTTCTTCTGCAGGAGGCAGATTCATCGCTGCGGGACTCTAGCCTGGATGCTAAATCAGCGACCGAGATAAGCGCTCCACGTTGTAGGCCAAGAGGTTAGCGAATAATTTCAGTTTTTTCATTTATTTTCAAATCATTTAAGCGCTTGGATAAACGCCTAGCGGTATACATGCCCTTACAATGAGATGCGATGTGGTCGCACGGCACATAGACATGGAAGAAACTAAGCAAATAACTGATAGAGCAGAACTAAGTTCTCAATCTCGCATCAAGGTGTCCACAGATCCATAGTCTCATGATCTACTTCCTCCGACCCATATTAGTTGAATCTAATTTGTCTAGATTTATTCATTATTTAGTATATAGGTTCATTTAAATTTTAATAAATTCAAGTCAATTAATATATGTCAAAGGGAGTACATGAAATCGAATGGTAGAGATACAAACCTGGTCGCGCCGTCACGGGAAAAGAGGATCGGGGAGGCGAAGAGGCGGCGCAGTTCCTTCCTCAGGAGGCGACGCGGGGCGGAGTCGGGAGCCAGGAGCATATGTTTTATTTCCAGCCCATTTAGTACATCGCTAGATCAAAATACTAACTAGGCCCTGAGCCTGTTTCCTTACAAATCGAATCTGGCCCATGCCATTTTGTTTTTATTTTAGGGCGAAGGCTTCTGCGATATTTTCTGAAATGCGTCCGATGTTTCTTCGATTCAGTCACTTTTTCCAAACAGTGTTTAATTCATTTTTACAAAATTCTGGACGTAAGAGGAAGCCACCCCTGGCCCTATATTAACTCAGAAAATTTTACTCACCATAGTAAGCCAATCCTGACATGCACACGAGAGCAACTCTAGCGGATACTATAGATCACGGTACCGTAAATTGCATATAACATAAATCGTAGAACGATTTTTCCGATTGAAAAACGTTTGGCGCACACCAAACCCCGCATATTTGATTTTGCGGTATAAGTTTGCGGGATCTGTTCCGTACCTCGTCACGCGATGGCGCAAAACAGGCTTTACGGTATCTTGGATTTCTGATTTGAGACCAAAAGATACAAATATGAACAATAGAACTAATAAAATTTATTAATGTTTCAATATAGTAGAATACAACAACAATCCAAATTACAATAAAAATTCAAATCCAAATAATTAAACAAAGAAATGAATCATCTCGAATGGAAATAATGTTCAAATGGGCATGTTAGTTAGTTTGACTGATCCTAGTGGGCTATCTGGGCCCGACCGTCACTCCGACCAACGAGATGGAAAGAGAGCACTCCAACACGCGGGCATCGGGGAGGAGGATCCAAGATATGTTTTAGTTTCTTCTAGTTGCGCTTAGCTATAGGGTTGGCCATGAATCCTCAAATTTATCAACAAGGGCCTATGGGCTTCTCTGTCGACGACAAGACAATTTAGACGACAATGATCATCTCCGTCCTGACTCCTCAAATTTTGTCAACGACCTATGGGCTCCTCTGTCGATGAAAAAATTCAGATGACAATGATCATCTCCGTCCTTCTGGATTCTTTGTTCAATAGTGCATATTCTGCAATGAGATGGAGCGAACCCAATATACTACTTTGTAGGTGTTCTTATGAAGTTATGTTCTATTCTATGCCACGATAGCTCTCCTTAAGACATGTACAGTGGTTGATAAGATTGTCTTTCTTATTTGTTCCACGTCACTTAGGTAAGACGAAAAAGTATAGCATACAATTGATCATCTTTTATATCTCTAGGAATTATTGCTTGTGTGCTCCTAAAATTATAGGGTTATGAAAATTGAACAAGAAAACATGTGAGTAAGAGAGGCATCTTGTACAAGAGTGAAATTGTCTTATCTGATTTGATGCAGAGATCATCTTTTAGCTAAAGAAAAACAAACATTTTCTTTAGTTCCTCTCTCTTTCAAATTACCAATTACCATACGTGACATTGGTAATATAATACCTTTGTAAAACTGCAGGGAATCTGATCCTAGCGCCCGTAGAGTCTATCCCAGATGAAACGCCGACCCTTGTTTTCTCACCGACGCTAGCTATTTTTCTACAATCGGCCAGAATCTTCGTAAAACTGCAGGGAATCTGATCCTAGCGTCGGTGCTTAGTGCTCGCACTGTACGTGCCCTAAGTACAACATTGATACAGACCGTCAATACAGACACAAACACAGACACATATAGAGCACGTGCACGAAATCCAGGCTATGGGAAGATTGACCAAGTCAATGTATGTGACTATGTTATCGATGGCTACGGCATAGATAGCACATGCACACTCACGCATAGCCTAAGCTAGCTGAGATGGCAAAAGATTCAGATCTTGAATATGACGCTGGGCTCGAGAGAAGAAGATTTTTTCATAAGAAAACACGGACAGGGAAACATGGATTGTTTTTTTGTTTATTACACGTAAATAATCGAAACATGCATGCATGCATGCATGCATGTGGCCGCTGAAATTATTTAGATTCTTCGCTAGCTACAAGCTAGCCACGCACTAACAAATGGATCCACCACCACCACGTACATACAAACAGATCGACACCCATCACGGATGATTCAAGATGATCTTGTCTTGGTGGCCGACCTGGTCCTGGTCGGGCGCCTCCTGGCTGCCGCCGTCGATGGGGAAGAAGAACGGGTAGGTCTCGTAGCGCGCCATGCAGCTGCTGTAGATGACGCGGCAGCCGCGGCGATACCGGCAGTAGTTGGGGAACTCCGCGACCGCCTGCGCCACACAGAGGCCGCAGTCCGCCGCCGTGATGTCCCTGGTGCACCACCCGAGCCCGTAGATGGTCGTCTTGGAAGCAGCTCCACCACCGCCTCCTCCAAGCTTCGTGGTGTCGGTCGCCAGCCCCTTGCGCGATGCTTCCCCGGCCTCGGCAGCGACGCGGGACATGAGCTTGGTCTGCGCCTTGTCGAAGGCGGCGAGGTCGACGCCGGTGGCGTTCTGCGTGTTGAGGAGGATGAGCGTGTAGCCGGTGTCGGGCAGGCCGAGGAAGTTGGCGTCGGAGTAGCGGAGGAGGCAGTAGTCATAGAAGACCCGCGCGTCGGCGCTGCCGCGGCAGGAGGAGGCCAGCTCCTGCTCCGCGGCGGCGACGCAGAGCGCGCAGTCCTGCTTCGGCACGTCTCCGCGGCACTGCGCCAGGCCGTAGATGGTGGACGGGGACTTGCCGGCGGTGGCCGTGGCGTAGTAGGCCGCGGAGGCGCGCGGGACGAGCGAGGCCAGGACGGCGTCGATGCTGGCCTGCGTCTGTGCGCTCGTGCCGTTCTTGGAGCAGTCCGTGGCTATCGGGTCCACGCCGGCGCTCGGCCGCGCCGCCATGAGCAGAAGGAGCGGCAGCACGAGGAGGAGGAGCGGCGAGGAGGACGCCATTGTGGGATCTGATTATTGACGTCTGGCTAGCTAGGTAGTAGTACTTTGGTTGCATGCATGGGTGAGATTCTTATAGAGTGAGGCGTTGGAGTGATGGGAGCTTGGTCGTCCATGGCTTCAAGCTAGTTGCCAAATTGCGCAGCCAGGATTGACGAGATGCAAGTCGCTTGTGTTTTAATGGATGGAGACTGTGTCTGTGTGCGTGGCAGCACTTGATCCTGTCATGTCACCCTCTAGATAGATCCATGCATGAAAAATTATTGTTGTTTGGGTAGTGTACGTGGTTGACTTGTCGACGATGGATCCATCCATGCCGCATCTAGCTAGGTCATGTTTGTAGCTGCAAGAGAACGACTGAACCTATATATATACTTCTAGAAAGTTAATCAATTTCAGCCTTAGGTCCATGATCTCCATCCATCGTAATTGTTCAACCATTGTTTAGTGAGGTTAATTAAGATCAATCCGTGGACTGGGCTAGTGTTGGAAACGGCCGGAATGTTAGGACCGGGTCTCCATCGCCCGTGCGGCGCCGACAAACCAACGCCGCCCATTACTTGCTGGTCAACGCTTTCTGGATGGATGTGTAGAAAATAGATCAAATCGATCGCGGTACTGTACTAAAATTAGGTCGCCGCCTTGCTCTGTCGGGCACTCAGATGCCCCCACCTTTGATGAGATCGAGCAAAAAAGACATGGATTTCATTTGCCAATGTCTAAGTTTTCCCATCACGCCAGGCTGGCACTCATCGAGTCGTCTGGGTTTGCCTGGATCCAAGCTTGTCATTTTCTTTACTTTTAGATTTCAAGAAATGGTTCAGTATTATTTTAAAAGGTTTTGCTAATTCCTAGTCGATCGCGAATCAAGTTAGAGATCATTCCACTCTAAATAAGTTGGATTTGCATCAAGATTCGTGCATCATGTAAGTTGCAAATGTGTTGGATCTGAGATTTTTTGTTGCAACTCAGATTTTCGAGTAGCAAGTGAGGTTGCACTGTAGTCTTTTTTTTTGACTGCAAGTGGGGTAGCCGCTCGTGCTACTTCTGGCCCGCCTAACCGAAGTTGGGCTACATGCCTCTGTGTGCAACCGATCATTCTTCGCCATCGTCGTTGCTTCACTCATCTAGCGATACTGCTTCTTCAAAGAAGGGAAGCCTCGCGAACGGCGGCAACTGCCCCATTCTACGCTATTGGACTACATCAGATGAACACAGTCTTTGGAGCACGAAGCTAGGCGCGGATACGTCTTTGGGGCCTTACTTACCCCCATAGCGATCCATCTCACCGCCCTCCACCACCGTGTCGTTGGTCCGAGTCTCCTACCCTCCTGTCCACCTATCCCGCCCCTCCATGTATCCACCGTGCGATCGCCCTCAGCCACCAACAGGCTAGGAAACCACTGATAGGAACTTTAGTTGTGCAGGCGCCTAAGTGTCTAAGTGGGATCCCATTAGTTATTGCATCTCTAAAGGTGGCCAACCAGTATCAAATTAATGGTTAGACACTGTAGGTCCTGGCTGTCGGATCTGATGAGTCTTGTGGTGTCTTCATCCATCCATGCTCGGATCGTCAATTGTTGTCCCGACCGACCAACATGAGCTCCACCGGGTGACATGGTTATACCCTACGGGTACGTAACTTCAGCATACCTGGTCCAGCCCAAGGAAGGCCCACGGCAGATATACGCCGGCCCATGAAGATTTTCGGGTGGCCCAGGCCCATGACGCCTTCGGATCCTTGGAGAGCAAGACTAGAGTTTGAATACAACTTGTAACCTAATCGTATTGGCACCCGAGACCTATAAAGGCTAGGAGGGTCCAACGACGAAGACGACGACGATTACACACAACAGACACACCTCCACGCCAGATCGAATCTGCGCACCTTGTAATCTTCGGTTCCGCCGTAATCAAAGAGCAGACAAGCAGGAGTAGGGTTTTCCCTCCGGGGGCCTGAACCTGGGTAAATCTCGTGTCCCCTGGTTGCTTGTCTGTTAACCGTGCCACGACCTCCAGCATCCCCATCTTCTCCAAAACCCAAGTCCATAACAATGGGCATTGATGAGATTAAACCTCGTCAATTGGCGCCGTCTGTGGGAATCGGGGCTGCTGATTGTGCGGTCGTGACGGTTCCGACCCGATCGACATACAACTCCGCGGCGACGGAGAATCACCTCCTCTTCGGCGCTTTCGACTTCACCGCCCACTCGCCGGATACCATGAAGGATTTCGAGCCCGTAGGCGACGAACTCGAAATTCTGTTCGGGAGCTTCTGCTTCCAGGTGGGACAAACTGGCACTCTCCGCCTCCCTGAGCGGATGCCCGTGCCGCCAATCAGGCCCGCTTCATGGGCTCCACACCCCGTGCTACGCACGTCACCATCAACAGATGAGTTCTACATCAGCAGCAGCTGCAACTCCGATCTGTGCGATCCACCTTTGGAGGAAGGGACCTACGGCTCCGGATCCGAAAGATGCGGCAGCAGCCAACCAATCCGCAGGCGCTATCTGTGCGCCGCAATCATCCAAACCGACGAGGAAACGCCTAACCCGCCGCCCAACCCCAACCCGCAGGACACAAACGGCGAAAACGGGGACAACAGGGGCCACCTCATCCAACTTAGCAAAGAAGGATGGGCCGAAGCACGCCGCGCCGTCGCAGGCGAAATAGTCCTACCTCTGGACTCCCCACGTGATCTACTGATGGCATACCACTACCTCCTCATCGAGGAGCACAAGAAGCAAGTCAAGATGCAGGAGACGCTCGACAAACGCAAGAAAGCAGCCTCTGAGTCCAGTGCGCGACGAGCTGCGCTCTCCGCCATGGGACCCGGCTCTAGCACGAACGGAAACCAGGGAAACAAGCACCACTCTCGGGTGGAAAACATGGACCCAAAGGAGCGACGTGACGTGACCCGAACCCTCCACACATCGTTCATGGATATGGACGCCGACGGCAACATCACTCCAAAGACGCCACAAGCTGCGATCATGGCAGCCACTGCGTATCTCGCGGCTCACCCACCTCCGGAGGGGGACCCGAAAAGGGCCATGCATAGGTCCGCACTCACCGGACTAGGACTAATCGGAGCTGCGCTCCACGAAGACGCTCCTACGGAGCCGAAGAAGAAAGCTCCGGCCAGGCGCGACCGGAGCCCCACTCCCTCATCCGAAGATGAAGAAGAACACGACCTTCCTCGAAGGAAGAAGAGCTCGCACCGCCATAAACACGACTACGACGCCAGAGACAAGCTTACACAGCGCAAGATCGACAAAGCACGCGCCAAACGCGCATGCTCGTCTGAATCTGAGATGGATGAAGACGAAGGAGAACTCTGCGGGGCCCGATGTTTCAGCAGATCCGTCCGGCGAACACAGATGCCACGCAACTTCAAGCTTCCTTCGGATACTCCGAAATTCAATGGCACGCAAGATCCAAAGTCCTGGCTCAGTGACCATCTGTCATCCGTTAAGCTTCACGGAGGCAACAAAGAAACCGCCATGCAATGCCTTCAGCTGCAGCTGACAGGCGTGGCACGGGTCTGGCTTAGCAGCCTATCATTAGGATCCTTCCGAAGCTGGGAGGAGCTCGCTTATAGCTTCATCCGAAACTTCAAAGGCACCAGCAAGAGGCCCGCCTCAATCGAAGAGTTGCGAGCCTGCACTCAGAGAACGGGTGAATCTATTCGCTCGTACATACTACGCTGGTCTACAACCAAGAACTCCGCAGCACACATCTCCGAAGAGCGGGCCATCGACGCCTTCAGGGACGGCGTCAAACGCCCAGACTTCAAGGAAAAACTTGGACGTGTAAAGCCCAAGACACTCGACCAGCTCATGGAAATCGCCAACAGTTGGGCAGACGGCTAAGATTGCATCCAGCGAGCACAATCAGATGAAGAGGACGACTACGGCCGAAGACGCGAACGCCGCAACAAGAGGAGATCGCGCGTCTACGAAGACCGCGACGGACCCGACATGGTCGCAGCCGGCTACGCCGACCGCCGTAACGACAACAGCCGCAACAGCGGAAGATACCGCAGCGGAAACTTCCGCGACAACGGACGACCAACGCAGTCGTGGCAACGCCGCGACCGCGATAACGGACCCTCAGCATTCGACAAACTTTCGGGTCCATGCACCATCCACTTCTACATCGACAAACAAGATGGCAAAAAGAAAGCCAGCCACATGCTCAAGGACTGCCGCGAGTTTCAGAAACTCAGCGAAGGCATGATGCAGATGAGGCAACAAGCTCCAATTCCTGCGTTCGGAAACGCACCTGCGCCAGGTGAAATAGCACACGGAGCTCCTCCACCACCGCCTATTGGAGGTCCACATCAATGAAGGGTTTCGCAGCATAGTAAATCAAAATTTTCTACGAAAGCGAACAGAGGGAAAGCCAAGATCTAATCTAGGAGATGCAAACAACGAGAGAGATTGAATTAGATCTTCATACCCTTGAAGATTCGCACAGCGGAACGTTCGTCGGAACGTGGGTGATGTAGTCGTACTTGCTTCTCCTCCTCGCGATCCGATCCGATCTAGCACCACAAGTGGCGGTGCCTCCGTGAGATGCACACGTGCAGCACCTCGACGTCTCCTCCTTCCTTGGACCAGCAAGTATGGTGGAGAGATGGATTGGATCTACAACACGACGGCGTGGTGTATTTGGTGGAGAATTTCTGCAGCAGGGCTTCGCCTACAAACAGTCGGGAGGGAGAGAGGAGGGCAGCAGGGCAACTAGGGTTTTGGAGGAAGGTGTAGGTTGGGGGGAGGGGGCGCACCAGCCCTCTATATATAGAGGGGGGGTGCGGCCAGCCCTTGCCTATCCTCCAAGCCTATCTCTAGTTTAAACAATTTAAACTCTCCCTTATCTAGAAACCCTATCTTATCTCTAGTTTAAACGATTTAAACTTATCTAGGATCGGCTGGGCCCTATGGGGCCTTGTGCCCCTGGCCCAATGCGGCCAGGACACTCCCTCATAGGCCCATGCCCCCTCCCGGAAGGTGGGGCCACGTTGGTCCCCTTCCGGAAGGTTCTAGAAGCTTCCGGTACAATACCGATTAATCCGGAACAATTCCGAACTCCAAAAACTGCACTGCCTTATATGAATCTTATTCTCCGGACCACTCCGGAACCTCTCGTGCTGTCCCGGATCCCATCCGAGACTCCGAACAAAAATTCATAAACCAATTATCCAATCTATCCTAGCGTCGAGACACGTTAAGTGTGTGACCCTGCGGGTTCGAGAATATGCAGACATGATCTTCTATCAATAATCAACAGCGGGGTCTGGGCACCCATATTGACTCCCACACATTCATCGATGATCATATCGGATGAACCACGATGCCAGGATTCAATCAATCCCATATATATATTCCCTTCGTCTCGCGACATTTTACTTGCCCGAGATTCGATCGTCGGTATCGTCATACCTAGTTCAATCTCGTTCACAGCAAGTACTTTACTCGTTCCGTAATCCGATATCACTTTGTGATTAACTCCTTAACCACATGCTTGCAAGCGGTGTTGATATCGATTACCGAGTGGGCCCGAAGTATATCTCTCCGACTTGGGAGGGACAAATCCCATCTCGATACATACAACCCAACAGATACTTTCCGATTACCTGAGAGACACCTTTATGATCACCCTCTCATAGGATAACGTTTGATGACCTCAAAGCTTTCTTCCGATACCAGGGAGTTGTATTATCTCATGGTCTAAGGAATACAATATTTGACATAAGAAAAACTTCGCAAAGACGAACACGATGACACGATCTAATTGCTTCGCTTAGTTTGGGTCTATCCACCATATCATTCTCCAATGATATGATCTCATTATCAATTGACAACTCATGTCTATGGTTAGGAAACCTTAACCATCATTGATCAATGAGCTAGTCCATAGAGGCGTACTAGGGACACGGTGTTGTTCACAAACCACACAAGTATTAAAGTTTCCGCTTAATACAATTCTAGCATGGAATATAAACTTTATCATGAACAAGAATTATAATAATAACATCTTTATTATTGCCTCTAGGGCATAATTCCAACAGTCTCCCACTTGCACTAGAGTCAATAATCTAGTTTACATCTGGCAACAATCTCACACCCATGGCACTGAGGTGCTGATCATGTTTTACACGTGGAAGAGGTTTAGTCAATGGATCTGCGACATTCAGATCTGTATGTACTTTGCTAATCTTCAGATCTCCATCTGCTATATAATCTCGGATTATATGAAACTTGCGGTTGATATGCTTGGTCTTTGGGTGATATCTTGGTTCCTTAGCGAGTGCTATGGCGCCAGTGTTGTCACACAATATCTCCAGTGGGTCCAATGCACTTGGAACCACGCCAAGCTCAGTGATGAAGTTCCTGATCCAAACTCCTTCACTTGACGCTTCTGCAGCAGCCATGTATTCCTCTTCTACTGTAGATCCCGCGATCACGCTTTGCTTGCAGCTTCTCCAGCTCACAGCTCCTCCATTCAAAATATACACGTATCCTGTCTGAGATTTACAATCATCCTTGTCGGTGTCGAAACTAGCATCGACGTAACCTTTTACGACGAGCTGTTCATCACCCCCATAGACTAAGAACATTTCTTTAGTCCTATTTAGGTACCTTAGGATGTTCTTCACGGCTGTCCAGTGTTCCACTCCTGGATCACTTTGATATCTGCTCGTCAAACTAAGAGCATTGGACACATCCGGTCTAGTACACAGCATGGCATACATGATGGAACCTATGGCCGAGGCATAAGGCACTTTGCTCATAGCTTCCCTATCATTTACCGTAGCTGGACACTGAGCCTTGCTCAATATCTTACCTGACAACATAGGCACTGAACCTTTCAATGCCTTATCCATTCTGAACCTTTTCAGAACTTTGTCTAGGTATGTACTTTGGCTTAAAGCTATCAGGCGTCTTTGTCTATCTCTATAGATTTTGATGCCCAATATATAAGCAGCTTCACCTAGGTCTTTCATTGAAAAACACTTGTTCAAATAACTCTTCACATCGTTAAGCATGTTGATGTCATTTCCAATAATCAATATGTCATCCACATATAGTACCAGAAACGTCACCGAGCTCCCACTCACTTTCTTGTAGATGCAAGCTTCGTAGCAATTTGGAACAAATCCAAAGCTCTTGATCACTTGATCAAAACGAAGGTTCCAACTCCGAGATGCTTGCTTCAGTCCATAAATGGAACGCTGAAGTTTGCATACTTTATCAGCATCCTTAGGATCGACAAAACCTTCGGGTTGCATCATATACAACTCTTCATCAATGTTGCCATTGAGGAAAGCAGTCTTGACATCCATTTGCCATATTTCATAATCATGAAACGCAGCAATTGCTAATAAAATCCGAATGGACTTAAACATCGCTACGGGAGAGAAAGTCTCATCGTAGTCAACACCTTGAACTTGTCGAAAACCTTTCGCAACAAGCCGTGCTTTATATACGGTAACATTACCATCCGCGTCCGTTTTCTTCTTGAAGATCCATTTGCACTCAACGGCCTTTCGGTCGCTAGGAGGGTCCACCAAAGTCCATACTTGGTTTTCGCTCATGGATCCCAATTCGGATTTCATGGCTTCTAGCCATTTCTCAGAGTCTGGGCTCATCATCGCTTCCTCATAGTTCATAGGTTCGTTGTCTTCTACTAACAAGACAGTCAAGACAGGGTTGCCGTACCACTCAGGAGGGGCACGCGACCTTGTCGACCTGCGACGTTCAGTAGCAGCATCGTCCGAAGCTTCATGATCCTTGTCATTAGCTTCCTCTATTGTTGGTGCAGGCGGCACTGGAACAATTTCAGGTGCTGCGCTACTCTCCAATTCAAGAGAAGGTTCAATAACCTCGTCTAGCTCTACTTTCCTCCCACTCACTTCTTTCGAGAGAAACTCCTTCTCAAGAAAGGAACCGTTCTTTGCGACAAACACTTTGCCTTCGGTTCTGTGATAGAAGGTATACCCAATAGTTTCCTTAGGGTATCCTATGAAGACGCACTTCTCCGCTTTGGGTTCGAGCTTGTCCGGCATCAACTTCTTGACGTAAGCTTCGCATCCCCAAACTTTAAGAAACGACAACTTAGGTTTAGCACCAAACCACAGTTCATACGGTGTCGTCTCAACGGATTTAGATGGAGCCCTATTTAAAGTGAATGCAGCGGTTTCTAATGCATAACCCCAAAATGATAACGGCAAATCAGTAAGAGACATCATCGATCGGACCATATCTAATAGGGTTCGATTCCGGCGTTCAGACACACCATTGCGCTGTGGTGTTCCGGGTGGCGTGAGTTGTGAAACGATTCCACTTGCTTTGAGATGCGTGAGAAAATCATAACTGAAATATTCGCCCCACGATCGGATCGTAGAAACTTAATCTTTCTGTTACGATGTTTCTCCACTTCATTCTGAAATTCTTTGAACTTTTCAAACGTTTCAGATTTATGTTTCATTAAATAGATATACCCATATCTACTTAAGTCATCGGTAAAAGTGAGAAAATAGCGATATCCACCGCGCGTCGAAACACTCATCGGTCCGCATACATCGGTATGTATGATTTCCAACAAGTCCGTTGCTCGCTCCATCATACCGGAGAACGGGGTTTTGATCATCTTGCCCATGAGGCATGGTTCGCATGTGTCAAATGATTCAAAATCAAGAGACTCCAAAAGTCCATCAGAATGGAGTTTCTTCATGCGCTTTACACCAATATGACCTAGACGACAGTGCCACAAATAAGTAGTATTATCACTATCTACTTTGCATCTCTTAGCCTCAATGTTATGGATGTGTGTTTCATCCCTTTCGAGATTTAGAAGAAATAAACCATTCACTAGAGGTGCATGACCATAAAAGATGTTACTCATATAAATAGAACAACCATTATTCTCCGATTTAAATGAATAACCGTCTTGTAATAAACACGATCCAGAAATAATGTTCATGCTCAACGCAGGCACATAATAACATTTATTAAGGTTTAAAACTAATCCCGAAGGTAAAACTAAGGAGAGCGTGCCGACGGCCATCACATCAACTCTTGATCCGTTGCCAACGCGCATCGTCACCTCATCCCTCGCAAGCCGCCTTCTATTCCGTAGCTCCTGTTTCGAGTTACAAATATTAGCAACTGAACCGGTATCAAATACCCAGGCACTACAACGAGGGCTAGTAAGGAAAACATCAATAACATGTATATCAAATATACCTTTGATGGTGCCAGCCTTCTTGTCCGCTAAGTACTTCGGACAGTTGCGCTTCCAGTGACCCCTATCCTTGCAATAGAAGCACTCAGTTTCCGGCTTGGGACCAGACCTGAGCTTCTTCTCAGCAGGGGCATTGCGCTTGCCGCCGCCCTTCTTGAAGGGCTTCTTTGCACCTTTACCTTTCTTAAAGGAGGGCTTGTTGACCATCAACACATGATTATCCTTCTTGATGTCCACCTCCGCAGCCTTCAGCTTTGCGAAGAGCTCGGTGATCGTATCAGTGGAACCAATCTGATTATGAGTCACTACAAAACTTTTGTAGCTGGGAGGGAGTGATTGCAGAACCCTGTCAATCTTGAGCTCCTCTGGAATCTTGCAGTTCAGTTGCTCAAGGCGTTGAGTGTAGCCCGACATCTTAATGGCGTGCTCACTAACGGAACTCCCTTCCTCCATCTTGCAGTTAAAAAACTTCTCGGAGATCTCATATCTCTCAGAACGGGCCTGAGTCTGAAACATGGTTTTCAGCTCTTCGAGAATCTCAAAGGGCCCGGGATAGTTTTCAAAACGATTTTGAAGTTCCGGTTCCATAGCAAACAACATGGTGCTCTTAATCACACCATAATTATCTTTGCGTGACTGATAGACAGCTTTCTCATCAGTCGGCGCAGTTGTAGCAGGGGGGTCACCTAACGCTTTCCCAAGGACATAGTCCTTTTGTCCGCCAGACAGAATGATTCTTAGATTGCGGAACCAGTTGGTGAAGTTAGACCCATTGTTTCTAAGCTTTTCTTTCTCAGCAAAAACGTTGAAGTTGAAGTTGGACTTGGCCATGTGATCTACAGTATTTGCAAGTACAATTTAGACTATGTTCATGATAAATAGTTCAACTTAATCAAATTACTAGATGAACTCCCACTAAATTCAACATCCCTCAAGTTGTTTAGTGAACACGATCCAAATTCACCACACCTAATCCGATCTTCACGAGAAGAGATGTGGCTTCAATGGTGGACAACGAAGTGTCGATCATATCATTCATATGACTCATGCTTAACCTTTTGGTTCATGTGTTCCGAGGCCATGTCTGTACATGCTAGGCTCGTCAAGTCAAACCCAAGTATTTCCACGTGTGCAAAACTGGCTTGCACCCGTTGTATGTGAGCGTAGAGTCTATAGCACCCGATCATCACGTGATGCTTGGACACGACGAACTTTCGCAACGGTGCATACATGGGGAGAACACAGTTTTATCTTGATCTTTAAGTGAGGAATCATCTTATAATGCTACCGTCGCGATCTAAGCATAATAAGATACATAAAAGGATAAACATCACATGCATATAACTTTATGTGACATGGTATAGCCAATCTTCGCGCAATGATCTCCATCTTGTGCGTTCCGGCATGATCTCCATCACTCCACCATGATTGCCTCCACCACGAATAGCAACTACAACTATTGCTAACTACTTAGCGATAAAGTAAAGCTATTACATGGCGTATAAGAAGTTGACTCGCAGGTCATACACAATTATAAAGACAACCATATGGCTCCTGCCGGTTGTGTACTCATCGACATGCAAGTCGTGAAACATTACAAAACATGATCATCGCATACATTATACACATCACATCTTGGGCCATACCATATCACAGAAAACACTCCCTGCAAAAACAAGTTAGACGCCTCTACTTTGTTGTTGCATGTTTTACGTGGCTTATGGGAGTAGATGCTAAGAACGATTCTTACCTACGGAAAGCCACAACGGTGATATTATGGTTGCCAAACTCCGGTGTTAATCCCATGACAACTATAGTGAGAGAAACTGACATCCACCAGCCGCATGTATGGTACAAGCCACACGTCAAGTGCGGAGCCGGTCTCGCGAGCGACGTCGCGTAAGGTTGGCCTGGACCGCTTCAATCTCACTATCCCGCGTCATAATAAGAACACAAACAAGAGGCTTGCAACAGAAAACATCAACACCCGCAACAACCATGTTGCGTTCTACTCGTGAAACACATCTACGCATAGATCTAGCTCTGATACCACTGAAGGGTTTCGCAGCATAGTAAATCAAAATTTTCTACGGAAGCGAACAGAGGGAAAGCCAAGATCTAATCTAGGAGATGCAAACAACAAGAGAGATTGGATTAGATCTTCATACCCTTGAAGATTCGCACAGCGGAACGTTCGTCGGAACGTGGGTGATGTAGTCGTACTCGCTTCTCCTCCTCGCGATCCATTCCGATCTAGCACCACAAGTGGCGGTGCCTCCGTGAGATGCACACGTGCAGCACCTCGACGTATCCTCCTTCCTTGGACCAGCAAGTATGGTGGAGAGATGGATTGGATCTACAACACGACGGCGTGGTGTATTTGGTGGAGAATTTCTGCAGCAGGGCTTCGCCTACAAACAGTCAGGAGGGAGAGAGGAGGGCAGCAGGGCAACTAGGGTTTTGGAGGAAGGTGTAGGTTGGGGGGAGGGGGCGCACCAGCCCTCTATATATAGAGGGGGGGTGCGGCCAGCCCTTGCCCATCCTCCAAGCCTATCTCTAGTTTAAACAATTTAAACTCTCCCTTATCTAGAAACCCTATCTTATCTCTAGTTTAAACGATTTAAACTTATCTAGGATCGGCTGGGCCCTATGGGGCCTTGTGCCCCTGGCCCAATGCGGCCAGGACACTCCCTCATAGGCCCATGCCCCCTCCCGGAAGGTGGGGCCACGTTGGTCCCCTTCCGGAAGGTTCTAGAAGCTTTCGGTACAATACCGATTAATCCGGAACAATTCCGAACTCCAAATACTGCACTGCCTTATATGAATCTTATTCTCCGGACCACTCCGGAACCTCTCGTGCTGTCCCGGATCCCATCCGAGACTCCGAACAAAAATTCATAAACCAATTATCCAATCTATCCTAGCGTCGAGACACGTTAAGTGTGTGACCCTGCGGGTTCGAGAATATGCAGACATGATCTTCTATCAATAATCAACAGCGGGGTCTGGGCACCCATATTGACTCCCACACATTCATCGATGATCATATCAGATGAACCACGATGCCAGGATTCAATCAATCCCATATATATATTCCCTTCGTCTCGCGACATTTTACTTGCCCGAGATTCGATCGTCGGTATCGTCATACCTAGTTCAATCTCGTTCACAGCAAGTACTTTACTCGTTCCGTAATCCGATATCACTTTGTGATTAACTCCTTAACCACATGCTTGCAAGCGGTGTTGATATCGATTACCGAGTGGGCCCGAAGTATATCTCTCCGACTTGGGAGGGACAAATCCCATCTCGATACATACAACCCAACAGATACTTTCCGATTACCTGAGAGACACCTTTATGATCACCCTCTCATAGGATAACGTTTGATGACCTCAAAGCTTTCTTCCGATACCAGGGAGTTGTATTATCTCATGGTCCAAGGAATACAATATTTGACATAAGAAAAACTTCGCAAAGACGAACACGATGACACGATCTAATTGCTTCGCTTAGTTTGGGTCTATCCACCATATCATTCTCCAATGATATGATCTCATTATCAATTGACAACTCATGTCTATGGTTAGGAAACCTTAACCATCATTGATCAATGAGCTAGTCCATAGAGGCGTACTAGGGACACGGTGTTGTTCACAAACCACACAAGTATTAAAGTTTCCGCTTAATACAATTCTAGCATGGAATATAAACTTTATCATGAACAAGAATTATAATAATAACATCTTTATTATTGCCTCTAGGGCATAATTCCAACAATCAACCTGTCGCACCAGCGCAAAACAACGCCGGGGCCGCATACCCCCCCACCAAAGGGAGCACTAAATATAATACAGAAGGGACGCCCAACCAACAGGGTGCAGAAGAAAATCACCCGACAAATCAATATGGCCGTGGCAACTCCGCCTGCAATCCCTGAGTACCTCAGCGGATCGGAGTCCTGCATCACATTCACCCGCGCGGATCACCCTTGCCATATCCCTCGCCCAGGTCATGCTACCCTGGTGCTGGAGGCGCAGATCGGAGGCTTCGAGATGAGTCGCGTCTTCATGGACGGTGGCAGCGGCATCAACCTAATGTTCGCAAGCACTCTAGCAGCTATGCAGATCCCGCAATGCAGCCTGGAACAATCAGACACAACGTTCCACGGCATTGTCCCAGGGAAGGGCATCTTCCCCCTGGGCAAAATAGGGCTCGACGTCATCTTCGGGAAGCCGGACAACTTTCGGCAGGAGCGCCTAGAATTCAAAGTGGTGGACTGGCCGTCGCAATACCACGCCATCCTGGGACGCGTAGCATTCGCAAGGTTCCTGGCCGTCCCACACTACGCATACCTACTACTCAAGATGCCAGGACCAAGGGGCGTCATCACAGTCCACGGGAGCTTCACCCGATTGGACCAATGCGACAGAGATTTCAACAAAATCCCCAGTCTTTCGGCATGCAAGACGAGCTTGTAAAGCTCCGCGAAGTGACAGACAACGGGCTACCCCCAGTCACCAAGCAGAATGCACCTGACATGTCTTTCGACTCCACCATCAACACCAAAAAAGTGCAGGTCCATCCAACGGATGCCTCCAAGACGGCGCTGATCGCCAACGACCTCAGCACCACATAGGAAAGCGCGCTCGTCGAATTCCTCCGTGAGCGCTGGGAAATCTTCGCCTGGTGTCCTGCGGACATGCCAGGAGTTCCCAGGGAATTCGCCGAGCACGCACTCAATGTCTTCCCAGACACCAAGCCAGTCAAGCAGTCCATCCGAAGACTGTCAGAGCCACGAGCCGAAGCTATCGGCAAGGAGATCAACAGATTACTCGCAGCAGACTTCATCCGGGAAATCAAGGAAAGCGAGTGACTGGCAAACACGGTGATGGTCCCGAAGAAGGACACGGAGATCCTGCGGATGTGCGTGGACTTCACGTCACTAAATAAACACTGCCCTAAAGACCACTTCCCTCTTCCTCGGATCGACCAGATCATCGATTCGACTGCAGGTTGTGAGAAACTCTCCTTCCTCGACGCCTACTCAGGCTATAACCAGATTCGACTCAAGATCGAAGATCAAGAGAAAACGGCGTTCATCACACCGTTCGGAGTATACTGCTACAACACAATGCCCTTCGGGCTAAAGAACGCGGGTGCCACGTACCAGCGATGCATGCAGGCCTGCCTCAAGGACCAGATCGGTCGCAACGTCCAAGTCTATGTCGACGACATAGTCATCAAAACCAAGGAGGCAAGAACACTTATCGACGATCTCTGCGAGACGTTCGACAACCTCGATCGCTACAGGATCAAGCTCAATCCAGAAAAGTGCGCCTTTGGCGTCCCCTCGGGTCAGCTGCTCGGGTACTTCATCTCTCAACGAGGGATAGAAGCAAACCCGAAGAAAATCAAAGCTATCATGACAATGGAGAAGCCGAAAAACCTCAAGGGCGTTCAGCAGCTCGCAGGGCGAGTAGCGGCACTAAGCAGGTTCATCAGCCGCATGGGCGAAAAGGCCCTACCATTTTACCAGCTACTGCGCAAAGCAGACAAGTTCGAGTGGACACCAGAAGCCAACGACGCATTCGAAAACCTCAAGCGGCTCCTCTCCACCTCGCCAGTTTTGGTCACGCCAAAAGAGTGCGAGCCCCTGTTGCTGTACATAGCAGCCACACACCAGGTGGTCAGCACAGTACTCGTGGTCGAACGACCCGAAGAAGGCAAGACCCACGGGGTACAACGCCCAATTTACTACCTCAGCGAGGTTCTCACTCCAACAAAACAGCGGTACCCGCACTACCAGAAGCTGGCCTACGGCGTGTTCATGACGGCTCGGCGACTGAGCCACTACTTCCAGGAGCATCAGGTGATGGTCGTCAACGAGGCACCCCTAAACAGCATCCTAAATAACCCAGAGGCCACAGGACGTGTGGCCCTGTGGGGCATTGAACTATCACCCTTGGACATCATCTACGAGAAGCGACACGCAATCAAATCTCAAGTTCTTCCGGACTTTCTGGTGCACTGGATGGAGCTGCAGCTGCCTGACACCCCAGACATGTCGCAGTCCTGGACAATGCATTTTGACGGCTCCAAACGCGAAGCCGGAGCAGGGGCAAGAGTCATACTGACCTCCCCGCAAGGTGACAAGATGAAGTACGTCCTTCGGATGAAATTCAGAGCCTCCAACAACGAGGCCGAATACGAAGCCCTCATCCATGGCATGAAGATGGCAAAAATATGCGGCGCAACGCGCCTGGTCATCTACGGTGACTCCAACCTTGTCATACAGCAGGCGATGAATGAGTGCGACGCACACGCCGAAAACATGATCGCGTACCGCGCGCTATACAACGCACTCGAAGGAGAATTCGACGGCTGCGAACTTCGGCACGTTGGAAGAGAGAGAAACGAGGAGGCCGATAGACTCGCCAACATCGGCTCCACTTGTGCAAAGGTACCACCAGGTGTGTTCCTCGAACAGATCTGCGTGCCATCCATCAAGCGGAAATTCCCCAAGGGATCACCCGAAGAAGCAGAACACTCGGGAGCTACGCTACCCGAAGATCATGAAGGACCCGAAAAGTTGGACACCGAAGTTGCCATGGTCAACCTGATGCAGGTCATGGCATTCGAAGAAACTTGGACACGTCCATACGTCCAGTTCCTGATAAACGGAGAATTGCCAGACAGCCCGACAGATGCCCGGCGCGTATCCCGTCGGTCGAAAGCCTTCACCATCATCAACGGCGAGTTGTACAAACGCAGCATTACGGGCGTACTACAACGATGCGTCACCATCCATGACGGCAAGGCCATACTCCAAGATATCCACGAGGGCATCTGCGGCCACCACGCAGGCAGTCACTCCCTCGTCGCCAAAGCTCTGGGAGTAGGATTCCACTGGCCAACGGCCATGAGCGACGCGAAGGACATCGTCCGAAGATGCAACGGGTGCCAACGGTTCGCCGACAAACCGCACGCACCTGGGTCCGAACTTCGACCCATACCCATAGCCAGGCCTTTTGCCCAATGGGGCCTCGACATGATCGGCAAACTGCCAAAATCCTCGAAGGGAGGACACGTCTTCCTCCTGGTCGCGGTCGACAAATTCACCAAGTGGATCGAAGCCATGCCAGTCACCAACCAGAAGGGCAAAACCGCCGTCAAATTCTTCGAATCCATTGTCTACAGATTTGGCGTACCGCACAACATCATCACCGACAACGGATCGAACTTCATCTCAGAAGAATTCCAGGACTTCTGCGAAGGCCTTGGGATCAATATCACGTATGCCTCAGTGGCGCACCTGCAAACAAACGGGAAAGTGGAAAAGGCCAACGGCCTAATCGGCGCTGGCATCAAGAAACGCCTCATGAGCTCACTCGAGCACAAAGCTGGCAACTGGACGAAAGAGCTACCGTCTGTCCTGTGGAGCTTACGGACTACGCCAAACAGCTCCACCGGTTACACACCGTTCTTCATGGTGCACGGAGCTGAGGCCGTGCTACCAGCCGAAGTACGCCACCAGGATCCACGAGTCGTCGCTTACAGCGAAGCCGAATCCACGGCTGCACTCGAAGATGCCGTCGACACACTCGACGAAGCACGAGATATAGCAGCAGCTAGATCAGCGGTGTATCAGCAAAGCCTCCGCAACTACCACAGCCGCCGGCTGCGCCCAAGGTCCTTCGTCGAAGGAGACCTCGTCTTGCGACTTAAGCAAAAGCGACCGAATAAACTCGAGTCGCCATGGGAAGGACCCTATGCCATCACCGAGGTCATCCCAGGTGGCGCCTATCGCCTCAAGCATGTGGAGTCTGGAGTCGCATACTCCAACCCATGGAACATCTCGCACCTGCGACGATTCTACCCATAACAATGGGAAATGTACCCCCTTTTTACTTTCAATAAGGCTTACGGCCAAGGCTACTCAGCCGAACCATGTACCTCCTCCATTACGATGCAAATAAAGCTAAGTGCCTCGCCCTAAACCTTCGATTCACTATTTCCTGCATATCTACTATATACTACAAAACGCGCTCGGGGGCTCCCCCCCACCTCACGATTTCGTCGACTGAGGACAAAACGCGCTCGGGGGCTCCCCCCACCTCACGATTTCATCGACTGAGGACAACACGTGTACACCTGAGTAGCTGACCACGTCAGGCTAACGAAAAGGGCACGTACTAAATCAAAGCACTGCGTGCTCGCTAACAAGCAAACCTTTACAACAAAGGGCACATACACGCCCAGCTGCAATATACAAATTTTACATCTATCTGTTTATTTTCAGGTACTACCTATTCTGAAGAATAACCTGAGCACGCTGCTCAAACAAATCTACAATCTTTTCGGCATACTGCCTTACAGCCGCGTAATGCGGACGCATATTCCACTCGCCACCATCTGGTCGAGGAGGTGGCCCAGTCGCCACAGCAGCCAAATCTACATCAGGGCGATGCACCCTCACAAGAGAAAAGGCAGCCTTCACCCCTGCGACGAGCTGCTGCCGCACCAGCTCCTTGACATTGCTGGTACTCCGAAACTTCGCCAGAAGACCTGCAAGGGTCGTCGGCACACCATCCAACGGAAACATGACGTGCAGCACCGAGGACAGCGATGTCTGCACCTGGCGGAGCACCCGCGAAACCTGGTAGACACGATCCTGCACCGTCGCCAGAACTATGGCGCGATCGCGATCCATCCAGAAGAAGCCGCCGGCTTCCATGTCCTGTTGAGTCAAGCAATTGACTCGAACAGCAATGCGCTCCTTTTCTTCCCTCGGAGCAAGATTCGCACCTGCGACAACAACACATAACAAGAGTAAGGCCAGCAGGCTCACCCGAAGGACTGAGCTACAGCCCGAAAGACGGATCAACTTACATTGAAGCTGCTCGGACAACCGACCCAGCTCCGCCATCAAGTACTCCTCTCTGGCTGCACTACGATCTGCTTTGGACTTCCAAACATCAGCGCGACCGCGCAACCCAAGCAAATCTCTCTCCAAGCTGCGCACGCGATCTCGAAGAAACGCGAGCTGCGAGGAATCATCCAATGATGCTCGCAAGGGCCTTTCGGATGACGTGTCAACCGGGTCAGCACCCGAAGGAACCTATAGCAGCAGAAAAAAGAAAGCACACAGACATTCAGCCAAGGGAAAAGCTCAACTCGGAGGAATTCATTAAAATAAGGCCACTGCGTGGCACAAGGATGGTGCTACAAAAGATATTTACAGCAAAAGTAAACTACATACTACCCTACATCTCTTATGCCTAAGGCGTAGGACACCGAGTCGCCTCAGAGCCAGACTGCCTAGCTTTGGCCTCGCCCTGCTGCCGCAGCGCATACTCAGACAGCAAGTCAATGAGCTTGGGCCCATATCGTCTGCAGCGAGCGGAGTAGGCAGCGAAGGCTACATCTGATCCATCCGCAGCCGTCGGCATCCGAGAAGTGATCTGGGGCAAGTCCAGCTCCGCCCCAGCCGCCATGGCCATCGCCAGCCCGACGGACGCGCCGATGCCCTTCTGCTTGCGCTTGTACGCTGCAGGCGCTTCGGCTGACAGAGCCTCTGCCAGGGCACCCACGTCTTCAAGGGATGCGCCCTTCGGGAAGAGCTCCTGGTAAAAGCGACCAAGGACCTCTTTCGCCTTGGCAAGGGAGTTGACGACGGTGCTGCAGCGGTCTTCGACCGCTACAGTGGCATCATCCAGAGCACTCCCATGCTCCAGAGCACCGCGGTCAAACTCGATGCCTGCGGCATCTGAGACAAAACAGAAGAAAACATGAAGAAAGGCAACGTAGAAGAAGACCCGAAGAAAAAGAAGCAAGTACAAAAGCTAGCACTCACCCGAAATAGCCTTGGCAGTAGCCATGAGCTTCTCCGCCACCCCTACTTCACGAGCAGCCGCAACGGTGGCAAGATGCTCCTCACGACCTGCGGCTTCCTGCTGTAGACGCTCTTTCGCTTCGGCTGCCTTCGTCAGCTCCAGCTCAAGGCGCTCTTTCGCCTCAGCGGCAGCTTCGGCCTTCTGCTCCGATTGGCCAAGGCTCTTCTTCAGAGCATCAACCTCACGGAGAGAGTCGTTATGCTCCTCTACATTTACAACAAGCAAGTGTCAAAGAACAAGACCAGGATAAATAAGCCAAGTACTACAAGGCAGACGAATACCTTGAAGCTGCCGCAGTTTCGCCTCCAGCGTCAGGCGTTCCTCCACCAGCCGCTTGGCCTCTTGGACAAAAGGCTGCAGCAACAGGCAATAATAGTAAGAGCAGGACTTGGGGGCTACGCCCAACACAAAGAAGCATAAACAACATCAGCATACGAAGACACTCGGGGGCTCCCCCCATCAAGCAGAAAAACTTACGTGCTCCGAAGGCGAACCCGTAGGCCCGCCTGCAAAATTCTGAGGTGCAACCACCAGCCTCTCCTGCACAGGAGGATCTGGAGCAGCGCCACCCGAAGTAACAACCGTCTGAGGAGGAGGCGACGCAATGTTCGACTCCCCCATCATTTCCCCCGCACCAGCACTGGAGCCGTCGGAGGATTGCCTGCATACGAAACCAATCAGCACAGGTCATAAGAACAGACGAACAACAGTACAACAAGAACAACTTACGAGCCCAGTGCGCTCAGGTCGAAGATAGGAGAAGCCCTTCAGGCCCTCTTCTTCTCCTTCTTCTCCTTCTTCTCCTTCTTCTCCTCCTTCTTCTCTTCCTTCTTCCCCTTTGCTGGCGGGTGCGGAGCAACAGCTCGCACAGGAATGGCAGGAAGGGGAGAGGAAGAACCCCCAGGAACATCATCATGACGCTCAAGGCCCAGAGGATTTCTGGGAGTCGGAGGAGTTGAAGCATCCGAAGACTCACTCGAGCTCCGTGATCTCTCGCGCGTATGGTCCTCACTCGACTCATCAGCATCCTCCGCTGGGGATCGCGCTGACGGCAGCTCGGACACGGAGTCCACCACTTCATTATCCGGGGCATTCGGATACCTTTCGGGCAACGGTGGTGCCATGCCTGGCACTTTGAAGATCTACAAACGGAAAAAGAACTTTGTTAGCAAACAAAGGACACAAATAAACACCCAAACAAAAAAGGGAAGCACCACGTGCGCAAATCTACACCTTTGGCACGGCCAACGCTGAAGAAAACGGAGGAGTCAGCGACTTCCCCGGGATTTTTTCGTCGACCTTGAACTTCAACAGCGCGCGAAGATCCTTGTCAAGTTCCACCTCGGAGATTTTCTCACTTGAAACCCTCGTCGGATCACGGCGCCCAGAGTAAAGAAACATCGGATGCGCCCTCGCTTGAAGGGGCTGCACCCGACGCTCAAGAAACGTCCGGATGATGTCGACACCGTTCACTTCCTTCTCAGGAATCAGTTGGAGATCCTCCACCCGACGGTACAGGGCCTCTATCTTTGCCACCTCACCATCCAAGATTTGGTTTTTCCAGGATCTTTTCTTCACAATCAACTGGGAGGGGTCAAAAGGAACGAGACCAAAATCTTGCCCAGGCAGCACGGAGTCACGGATGTAAAACCATTTCCTCCGCCAGTACTGGACAAATTCGGACATGGAGAAGGAAAAGAATTGCACATTGGGACTGAGGGAGATGATGAAACCCCCAATGGGATACACACCATCCGAACCAGACTGCCTCTTCACGGAATAAAGCTTCCGGAAGAGGCCAAAGTGCGGCTCAATGCCAAGCCAACACTCGCAAAGCGTGATAAAACACGCAATGTGGAGAAGGGAGTTGGGAGACAGATGATGGAGTTGAACCCCATAGAAAAAGAGAAGTCCACGAAGGAAGTCATGGACAGGAAAAGAAAACCCGCGAATCACGAAGGCAACGAACATAACCCGGAACCCAGATGGGAGACGGGGGATTACCTCATTGCCGGGGAGTATCACGGCCGTCGTGTCTTGCGGGATCAGGCTCCGCTCGCGCAGCTTGCGGAGATCGCTCTCCCGCGTCTCTGATCGCCGCCAGCCACCATCGGTGACACGAGCAGCGGCGGCGCCCTTCTTGCCTCCGGCGGCGCTGGTCCCAACCGCAGATGAAGACTTCTTTGGTTTCCCCATCACGCTACGGCGGCGCCGGCGTTGCCAACGAAGAACGACAAGGGCAATGTGGAGAAAACTCTCTGGCGCAGCAAGAACAGCTCAAGAACGAGGGAGCAGTAAAACACAAGAACTGGTGCGGTGAAAATAAACCACGATTTCACCACGGATTATAACAGCGAAGACGACGCACGCTGGCCGTCCATCGAGAAGACCTAACGACAATGGTAGATCTGGCCGTACACGTGTCAGCACCAAAACGAACCGTCGTTACCACGCCGTCCACTACGCGCGGAAATCGAGGAGACGCCGTAATCATCTCCACACCGCGCGTGACCGGTCAATTCAAAGTCAGGAAATGGGACCCATGCTTCGACCAGTCAAGTCACCCCTGGCGTAGCAGACGCTTGAGGTCATCGATCGTCAGCACTGACGTCATCAAAAGCTATACTAGCACCACTTCGGCTCCAGAGCTAAAAGTACTCACTCGAATCTACGATTCGACTAATTACTTGGGGGCTACTCCTATCAGGAGCGCTGGTCGCGCACCCGATGTACTTCCGGGTCAGCGGTACGCCCACGAGATTTCCTACTACAACTGTACGATACCAGACTCGTGTCTCTGCCCGAGTCTACGACTCCACCAGACACTTGGGAGCTACTCCAAACTGGAGCGCCGGTCGCTCACACACAAGATCTTCGAGTCCTACGTCGAGTCTACGACTCCACTACGGACTCAGGGGCTACTCCCATAGGGAGGATGGATTCACGTATCCGAACATTTTCGAGTCCTTTGGACTTAATGATTGAAACAATGCTTGAACTAAAAGTCTCCGTTTGAGTCTACGACTCGAACAGACACTTTGGGGCTACTCCCATAGGGAGCGCTGGTCGCGCACCCTATGAACTCTTCGACTGTGATCCTTCGGATCAGCATACAAACTTTTTCGGCAACTCTGCCCTAATTAACGCTAAGTGAGCAGCGACCTCCTTGGCCACCCGAAACACCTCCGCGGTGATAAACATTCGGATGCTGCGTCTGCGACGCAAAGATAAGACCTACAGATATCATCTGATGGCCTGGCAACGCACACGACTGCGTTCTGCTAGTATAAATCCATGCCAACAGGCGTGATGAAAAATCCCGACGGACGCGTTGGGTACACCAATTAAAATCACTGGAATTCCACTCCTGTAAGTCCTCCGCGGCTTGAGTTGAATTACGCCAGCATATGTTCCAGTTTCGAGTTGAGGGACTCGAACCTGAAGAAGATCGTGTTGTTTTGTCCTAAGACAGTTAACTGACCCTGATCCGTCGGGAGAGTCGGGCACACGCATCAACAATCCCTACACATTCTCTTGAAAGACAGAGCTACACCCGAAGGATTGAAGAGTCCTCAGCCAAATCTACGATTCGACTGAACACTCGGGGGCTACTGACATGGTTATACCCTACGGGTACGTAACTTCAGCATACCTGGTCCAGCCCAAGGAAGGCCCACGGCAGATATACGCCGGCCCATGAAGATTTTCGGGTGGCCCAGGCCCATGACGCCTTCGGAACCTTGGAGAGCAAGACTAGAGTTTGAATACAACTTGTAACCTAATCGTATTGGCACCCGAGACCTAGCCTCCTCATATATAAAGGCTAGGAGGGTCCAACGACGAAGACGACGACGATTACACACAACAGACACACCTCCACGCCAGATCGAATCTGCGCACCTTGTAATCTTCGGTTCCGCCGTAATCAAAGAGCAGACAAGCAGGAGTAGGGTTTTCCCTCCGGGGGCCTGAACCTGGGTAAATCTCGTGTCCCCTGGTTGCTTGTCTGTTAACCGTGCCACGACCTCCAGCATCCCCATCTTCTCCAAAACCCAAGTCCATAACAATGAGCATTGATGAGATTAAACCTCGTCACCGGGTGTAGTGCTGGTCCCACAGTGCGCCTCCCATCTTCTCGGCCGACAGTGCACCTCATCGCCCGCTCCCAACCTCTGATAGTCCCGCGCCACTGCACCAAGTTGTCCCGCTGTGTTCCCTAATCCTGCCACATGGCGCGTTGGGAGCGTTCCCACGGATTTGTGAGAGAAGAAGGCGTCACTTGACAAGTAGAAAGTGAGGAAGAAAAGAGGTGATGACACCTTGTGAGATTTTTTCGACCTTTTTCTTTTACTTGAGTTTGACCTTTTTCTGGTGATTCCAAAGAGAACCTTAGATCTTTGCTCAGCTTCTTTCTCCTGTTTTATGTTCGCTTGGCCTCTTTTTTTTTTTTGAACTATTCGCTTGGGCCGGTGTGTGAGCTGCTCATAGAGAAAGTGAAACAAGCGGGCTGAAAATTAGGCGGACCGGATGAGGCCCAATAGGGTAGCCGTGTGTATATATGTAAGCAAAAAATAATAATACTGGGGCCAAGCTCCGCCGCTGCAGGCTTCAGTGGCGGAGCTAGAAAAAAATCTTGGACGGGCCAAGCTACACAAGAGCACAAACAAATGTAATTCTACACAATATATTTCAGTACTAGATAGATTTGGTTCAACGGATCATCATTTATGTTGAATAACTCCAAAACAAAATGAAGCATACATACCAAAGATTCAGTTTGACCAAAAGATATGGAGACATGGAGTTTCATACTAAAAATCAGCCTTCCGGTATTTTTTTCTACTAAAATCATCAATAACATCTCCGTAGCTGTAAGTCTCCAGAATTTCTCCCTCTATATTCACTAGCAAACTATTGGCAAGATAGTCGTCTTCCATCTTATTGCGCAACCTTGTCTTGATGATCTTCATGCTAAAAAATGCCCGCTCGGCACTCACAGTTGAAACTGGAAGAGTGATGAGCAAGCGGAGTAACCTTTCAAGCAAATTAAAGATAGTGTGTCTTCCAGTCTCCACAAGGCATCGACAAAGACCGATTAAGGTTGATATGTTTTTCAACTCTTCATCTTTCGAAGCATGTGAAACAAAATGTTTTAGTTGAAGCTGCAATTCATAAATATCTTGTTGGGGAAAATCTGCTGGATAGTACTTTTTCAGCATCTCACATATATCACTAACTTTGAACCCTCTAAATCTGTTTCTAAGAATCAAGGTGGCACTAGTAGATAAAAGATCCATTACCTTCTTATTGAACCTGCGATTTAGTTCAAATAGTTGAGTGTCTAATGTTGCACGGAATAATTCCACTCGAAAATAATGCTCCTTGGTGAACTGATCTGGCTGATGGCGAGCACGACCACCCCGCATGATGTAAATTTCACCAAAGTCTGGAATCTCAATGGAATGGTTTCCACAAAACTCAACCACCATGATAATAAATTCTTCGTAGCCATCATTTGATCTCAACTGCTGGAGACACTCTTTTGTTGATGACACTAGATAGCGTTCACAATATCTCGTGACTTCTTCTGTAAAGCTTGTCCAAGCAATTCAGTTATCTCAAATATTTCTTTCATCAAACATAAGGACCTTTTTCACCTTAAGGTTCATAGTTTTCTAAATGCGGTTGCATAGGACCCAACATTAGATAAGCTCGCCGCATGCTATCTCTCTGGTCTGGTGGATATTGTCAAATTTGCGGGCGTAATCCTGGGTCTCGCTGCAAGAGCTCAATACCTTCAAATGTAACGGGTTCATTTGAATGATCTTCATCTCGAATGTGTGGTGGCTGCTGTTCTAATTCGAGCAAGGGTAACGGATGATCTGCTGGTACTGACTGGCCCTCCATGGTATCATCTCTTTTTCTTTTGAAAACCAAATCAATTCTTTTCTGATTGGCCTTGCCCATGGTACCTAAATTGCAATCTGTAAAGTGTAAACAACGATGGATTTAATTTTCATAACAGATAGTTTTAGTTTCCGTAGACAATAGAGAAATTGGTAACGAGATAAATTGGTACTGACAAAGAGTTGCAGTCAACTGAACTGAAAAAACAAAATTACCTGTTCCGTTTGTGTGTTCCTGCAGGCTTGCGGTAGGAAAATCAATGAAGATGGGCAAGACAATATGCCAGCTTCCGGCGGAGCGCTGCCTCTGCTAGCTGTCTGGCCGGCCGCCGCTGATGTTGTACGTGCGCAGTCTACTGCCTAGGGCTTGGCTTGGGGGTTTGGGGACAGTCGCTGAGCGCGCTGCTGAACTCGCCGCTAGATCGACTCGCTCCGGTGGTCCGCCTGCTATCTCCGGAGCTCAATCACCGGTCGGAGAAGCGAGGAACAGCAGCAGCCCTAACAATCGCCATGGATGCCACGACTAGTAGGAGCAGCCGCAGAGGTGAAGCGAGGAACTGAATCGAATCGGGACCAAAACAGAGCTTCGTCCCGTGTAAACTGGTCTGGACCGGTGCTTTAGTGGGCCTTCCACGTAGATGCACAGGTATGAAAAGGCTCCGAAAGAAACCCCCTTCTAAGCTTGTCACCCCCGTCTCGCGTCTCTCGCCCCCCCCCCCCCCCCCCCCCCCCCCCCCCCCCCGAGGGCGACGAGACGCCGCCGCCTCCTCCGGCCGTCTCCCTCCCCCCTCACCGCCCCTCCTCTTCGCTGCTGCAGGCTTGATGGCTTTCTTTGCCCACAAGTCAGAATTTTTAACCAAAAAGTCAGAAAGAATTTTGCACACAAGTCCAGCACTAAAGCGGGATGGATCGAGATGAGTATAGTTGTTGGTTTCCTTGTCCACGTACGTTTAGCAGCAGTCCTACGTACGTACGTGACGTCGGTTCGATCGTACGCCTATAAATCCAAGGGAAAAGATCAAAAACGTCCGAAGATCTCATCGAGTCCCTCCCAGAGCGATACACACATCGATCGCGCTCGTCGTCGCCATGGGTACCGCATCATCATCGATCGTCATCAACCTGCCGCCGACATCGTCTCCTTCTTCTCAGCCGGATGTGCCGTCTCCTTCCTCTGAGCCGGTCATCGACGGTGCTTCCAAGCCGTCGTCGTCTTCTTCCTCTGAACCAGCTGTCATCATCAGCAACCCTGCATCCTCGCCGTCGTCATTGTCTTCAGGTGACCCGCTCGTCGAGGGGATCATCAAGAGATTTTTCTGCGTCATCGGGTGCGAGGACAAGTTCAAGAAGGTGGATCGCTTGTGCGGCGTCAAACGCGCCGACGACGACACGGCGCCGGTGGCACCACCGGCGGCATCGGACGCCGCCAGGGAGTGCGCCAAGGCGGTGGCGGCGATGCGCAAGTGCGTGCAGGACAAGGCCGCCGTGTACGACGGCTACGTCCGCGACACCGACGACAAGCAGCAGCAGGAGGATCCTCCTGCTGTTGAATCCAAGATCGAAGCCTAGTTTCCTACTGCTAGTACTACTATATATTTAGTGCTCTACTGCTATCTAGTACTACTATGGGTTTAGTGAGCTATGCAAAATTCAATATGCTTTTACGATGGATTGATCGGATCTTTGTTTTAAATTTTGACTTATGTGTGTTACTTTGATTTGATCGTCCCTTGTTTACGGTTGATTATGCATCGATCAGCTCACGCGTTTGTTCTACCGGCCGTTTCATCGCCAGCTCCAAACACGTGTTTTCATTGCTGTGTTATTAAACCCTACAATGTTGCAGCTAACTTCTGCGTTGACGAACTTAACCATGATGACTACCGGTATATATGTATGTACTAATTATTAATATTTTATGGAAGCTTGAAAAATATGCATGTTGATTTTACCCTGAAATTACTTAAACCGTACGACAGTTTCCTCGTCGGTACACGCGCCGCTGAAAGCGTGGCCTTTGCTCCGGCCTCGCCCGCCCTCGCCGTTGCGCCTCGTCGGTCTTGAACAGCGATGAAGAGTTGTTGATGTAGATGGATACAGTCCGGTCGGCTAGGACTTCTTGACGACTTAACGGCTTCGTCGGGATGTGCAACGGGTATGCCTCACGAAAGTATTTTATAAGGAGAACGATATCGCTCATATCGGCATGGCCGGCATGGTCGATCCTTCGTCTCGACGTGGCGCCGATTTTACGGCAGCCGGCGTGACTGATGGCACTGTCTCACTGCGCCGCGAATAGTCGAGCGGCAGTGGACGCCGTCGTACACCGCGTGCAAGACTGGCCACTCCGCTAAACCTGTACGTCAAAGGTGGAGTTGCGCCGGTCCATCCAAGAAGAGCATGCTTGCATCACGTCGGGCTTCTATGGCGACATCTACATGATGTAGTCTCCATCTCTTTTCATAAGACAGCGCGTGAAAGCACATCACGATTAGACCGTGCAGCTATGCACAACCGTATCGTTGCTTGTATTTGCTAATGCTTCTTGACGTGAACGTCTAGCTAGACCGATTAGCAGCTCCTCTACCTGTACGCCAGTTTACTTTGCTTCTGAACTTGTAGTCCTGTACATCGGCATCCATGCAACTCATCGGAGCCGTGCTTGTGCGTCGAGTGCCCGAGCGCTGCTCCAGGTCACCGGAGAAGAGTTGTATATATGTCGAGTGCCCGAGCGCTGCTCGCCGCATTGGTCCGCCCCTGACGCGGACAAGCGGTAGCAGCAGCAAACAGGGGAACTCGAGCTTATTACTCACTGGAGTAGATACTGCTAGTACAAGTACACCGAAAACTTTGTTGTGTTAATCACTCGATCGTGTCGTACCACTCGATCTATGCGTGTGTTACTTGTCTTTGCAACAGATTTCTTGTATCCAAACATTGGAGAGCTGATTTTCGTTAACGCACTCCTGGCTTCGATCGGCCCGCTGGTAGGTCCCCTGGCTTCACGTCACGCGTGTGGCCGTCCCAATACAACACCATATATATACTGGATCAATTTTAGGCTACAGTACTTGCAGGAACCAATGGATACATCAATGGCGACTGACCTGGCCTCCGGACTCAGCACAACCTTTTTACAAAGTACACGTACTTCTCCATACCAACTCATGGTGGCAGGGGTTATTAGCAAATAGACATGTATTGTACGGTACACACCCATATACATGCCGTGACTAGCTAGGTACTGCCATAGGCGGACCCAACAGTGTCGCCGGCGCCGGCGCTGCCGATTCTCCCTGACGTTGCTGGTTGCGTACAGGAATTCACCGAGCCGGGGTCTAGAAGATCACATCCATCCCGGAGGCGAAGAGAAAAAAAATAACCGTCGATGAAGCTCCTTGACGATCTATGTATCCTCACAGCTAGAAGATGTCCCTTTGATACACACTTTAATTGCCAAGATGCGAAAAGACACCCTTTGTGGTGTGCGTCTCCATGTTACGTGCCTCCTCCGCTTTCCTCAGTCACGTCCTCTTCCAAGGCCATAGTAGGCTCAAAAGCGCCCTGTTTCACGGATCCCATCGATGAGTTCCAATTGTGCTAGGACGGGAGTTCAAATTGTCCACGAGGAGCGATTAAGCCTGTTATAGAACGACAGCCACGAGGGAACAAAATGCGCAGAATGAGATGGGGGAAGTCCATGTACCTCAACCCCGACGAACGGCGAGCTTCTGCACGAGGAAATGGCGGCCGGAATCACGCCGGTGACCGCTGGAACCGCAAGGGATAGGGAGGCGACGAACTCGACGGAGAGGAATCAGGTGATAATGCGCGACCAACCGGCCACGTCGTGCGCGGCCATGTCGGATCCTACGTGGCAGGAGCGGGCACGGTTGCACAGCGATCCAGCGTGCTGAGATGCGAGCAATGGGAATCGGACGGCCAGGAGCACGTCGCGCCGCAAGACAAGTTTCCTCACGTTCGCTCTTTTGATTTTAGGTTAAAAAAGGATCAGTGGTTTATATCCATGAAGTGCACACCACACGTTTGACGAAGAATAATTATGTCGATGGTGTTATATATGAAGTTCAACTCAGCTCTATGATGGATCGGCTTGCATTATCTTATGGAACGGTTCGTAAACTAAACATAGAAAATCATTAACAAACTCTAGCTAGGTGGCCAAACCATAATCGAAATAGAATTCACGGCAGCATCGTCTAGAGTTCGACAAGATCATCATCAAGGGTGTAGAAAAGAAGGAAGAAGTAAGCATCGGATCAAAACCAGATAAAGCTAGAGTCTAGACGTACAGGGTAAGCTAGGTTTCAGTTCGTGGCCAGGCCGGCCGAGCTATGTGATGCCTTGTCGTCGTCGACGAGGCTTGCCGTCGTCGCGAGCGCCTTGATCATGTCGACGTTGAGCTGGAGGCACCCACGCAGCGCCTCGGCCGCCTTGTCGCACGCCTCCTTCTGTGCAGGAGTGGTGGCCGACCTGTCGTAGCCAGAGCATGCATGATTCCCCTCATCTACCTTCTCGGAGCATCCTTTGAACAGGATGTTTAGGCCTATGTGGATAGACGGGGACATGATTTCGAGCACGGCGGCCTCCGTGACCTTTTCAATTGGACCAGACCAGGTGGTGGTGGTCGTTGATGCTTTCTCGGCCATGGCTGGTGACCGAGGAGCTGGCTTCGATCGTATGGAGGAGGAAGGCCGAGGACGAGGAAATTGTGATCGGTCGTCGGTTCTACTGCCGTTGATTGTGCGTGGAACGTCAATCAAAGCTCTGGACGAGCGCGAGTCGATGATTTTACGGGCCTGGCTCCTCTGCCTTGATGAAGTACTTATTAACACTTGTACCTACGTGTGTGTGTATACGAATTGGACTCCAACTCGCACTTCGTATCAATCCTACCAATTAACACTTGTACCTCGATCGAAACTTAGTATCGGCTCAACCATCTTCATAAATCTTAACTACCGAACCGGTACGTGTACCTAAGGAGTAGCCGCCAGCGATTGGCAAGCAACCAGCTACCCATATAGGGTTTTGTCCCCTCGCCGGCGACGTCGGCGGTACGCTCCGTATCCGGTGGCTTTAGGGCCTTGGAGGTATGGCGGACCATGGCCTCTTGCCGGCTTGAGGGTTTTTGTTTTTATTTAGCCTTTTTTCAGTGTCTTCTTCGGGATATTGAGACGAAGGGTACGTTATAAAGTTAGAATAAGGTCCTTTCTGCCATATTCTCGCTTCGGTGATGCATCTAGCGTCGGTGGAGGGCGAGTGGAGCCGTCTGTCTGACGGATATATCCGATCATTTCCGTATTCGTTTATGTGGTTTGAGGTCAGCCTCTTCCGATTTACGGCTGTCATCTTCGACGATGGTAGCTGCTTTGGTGTGCTGGTCCTATGAGACCTTAGCACGACGAATTTCCGTTTGTCTACTCCAACAAGCTCAGCTACGACAAGCTTTGCCCGTTTCGGTGATGGAGGGACGAAGTCGGTGACGCGCCTTCGGCTTGTACAAGTGTCTATAGTCGTGCTAGGTGGTCCAATGACCTATTTGTTTCTATTGCTTTTAAGGCTCTTTGTACTGCTGTTGATGATTATTAATAGATCGGTGGAATTTGGAAAAAAAACTAAACAAAATGTGGTAGAAATAAAATCTTTTAGTATTGAAAGTAAGATGATATCATAACCCTTTTTAATTTAATCTCTACATCTTTTAAATATTGAAGATTGAACAAGGACATCGCGACCTCCACCACAAAAAAGGAAGGACAATATTTTCATAATCAAAAGGCATGAAGACCTTGTGCTCTCATTGTTGTGAATAGCCATAGGGATAGGCGGCGGCACGCTGCGCCCGGCGATAGCCCCGACAGTTCGAAGCAATAGGTCTCTAAACACTAATTTTGACTTCCAAAGACTCTAATGCCGCTGGGTAAGACTCGTCGTGTCCTAACAAAATCAGACTAGAAACCTAAAACAAGACAATAAAGTAGTATAAAGCAAAGTTCCCAATGTTTCCAAATTACTACAAGTTCATACCCATTATGGTATAAACCCTATAAGGGGATAAATACGACAAGTGTGGCGGCAAGGGGAGTAGACGGTGAGTTACTGACATGGATATGCCCCCTATGGGTACCTAATGTTATCCTACCTGGTTCAGCCTGGCAGAATCCTATATACTCACCCGCTTCAGATGGCAAGGCCCAGGAAGGATTCAGATGACCTAGGTCCATGAAGGATGCGACTCCTTGGAGAACACGGCCAGCTTTAGATAGAAGTGCAAAGGGTTAAACCCTAATCTGTAACCGACTCGACCTATCCTCGAGACCTAGCCTATCTATATAAAGGCATGAGGGCACATCGAGGAGGGCAATAGGTAACACTATCATACACCTCACGCCAGATCTCATCTACGCACCTTTGTAACCTTCGGCATCGCCATCAATCAAGAACAGACAAGAAGGAGTAGGGTTTTCCCTCCGGGGGCCTGAACCTAGGTAAACCTTGTGTCCCCGTGTTGCGAATCTGTTATTCGTTCCTCGATCTCCAGCGCCCCTCCTTCTCCAAAACCCAAGTCCATAACAGTGGGCATTGATGAGTCTAACCCTCGTCAATTGGTGACATATGTGGGAATCGGGGGTGCTGATCGTGTGATCGTGACGGTCTCATCCGACACGATCTTCGACTCCTCTGCGATGAAGAACCACCTTCTCTTTCGTGTCCTCGACTTCACCAGCAACTCGCGAAGATTTCGATTTCGTAGGAGACGGAGTTGAGATGATGTTCGGGAGCTTCGCTACCAAATGATCCAGATCGGTACCCTTCACCTCCCTGAGCGAGTGTTGCCTTCGGTTGTCGTACACGCTTCATGGGTGCCACCAATCGGTATCCTACACGCACCGTTACTGACGTACTTTTCGGATGACAGCAGCAGCTGCAACTCCGATCTATGTGATCCTCCTACGGATGATGGAACCTACGGATCTGTGATGTGCTCAGATCACTGTAGAGCTTCGTTGGGAAACCCCAAGATGAAGGTATGATGAGCACGACAATAAGTTTTCCGTCAGTTATGAAACCAAGGTTATTGAACCAGTAGAAGGAAGGAAATAACTCCAAGGTGTTGCTAGCAACTTGGAATCCTGCACAACACAAGCTCAAGACTTTGCCCCAACTTACAGTGAGGTTGTCAATCTCACTGGTTTGCTGAAAACAAAGGATTAAACATATAGTGTGGAATGTAAAGGTTGCTTGTAGAGAGTAAACGGTAACAATAGATGATGTATCAATGGTAAAGATTAGACCGGGTTCCACAGTTCACTAGAGGTGTTCTCCTTAAAAAAGATAACATAACATGCTGGGTGACCAAATTACAGCAGGAAAATTCACCGAGCGTGAACACCGCGACTCGGCCGAAGAAACCCAGGTTCACAACGATGTACCGCCCCGTCGCATAATCGTGCGTGAATCCGTACGCCTGGGGGCCCCACTGGTGATGTGCCAGGAGTCTCGGGATCTCCAGGCTATCGCAGGTTAACGGTTTATGCAAAACAACAACGGTAAAGGTGTTGCAGACGCGGATGATGCCGTTGCAGGTCCCTACCACCTCGCTCTCGTCCCAGTATGGAATACCCCTTGCTACATCGCTTAGTAGTAGACAGGTTGTCAAATACGTAGGCGGTCTCCACGGTGACGACGAGTGTCTTGGCGCGGTTGTGCAGGCTTGTGGACGTGCGCGTGTCGATGACTTGCCGCCAGTATCGGCAGACGAGGCAGAGCCGGCGGTGGAAGTTGGGCTGGACACGCTAGAGGATGCATACGAGGATGTCCATTGGGAAGTCTATGCCGTCGGTCATGATGGCCATATCTTCAATTCTTGATCCTTAGCTCGATTTGCCAATTTCGTAGGGAAGTCTGTCTGTTTGGACACGGTCAATTTCGTGGTGTTTTAACGAGCCGGTTGCGAGTACTTGACCTCCACGAAACCGGCTTCCTATGCTTATTACGGCCCCGTTTGGTTGCACTTTTGCGGTAGCTTTCAGGGCTTATAAGTGAAAGCCCAACCAAACGACCATATGACCGAACGCGCTTTCTATGAAAATCATCCTGAAACCAGCTTCCCGGGCGAAGCGCGCGCCGAGGTGCTTTTCCCGCGGTGGCTGCGCGCGCATTTACCAATTTCCGTTTTTGCCCCGAAATATGTGGTAAAATTACCCACCACGTGCCAGAGGGCTCTGGAATGACCTCATATTTTCCCCCAATTCGGTGTCCTAGACCAATATTTTCCTCACCCGAGCTTGGGCGGCGCCTCTGCCTCGAGGTCGGAGGCGAGCTCCGCGGCCACCGCCCGCCGCCTGCCCCATCCCGCCCGTCCCTGCCCCATCCCGCCGCCTGGCCCATCCATTCCCACCGCCCTCCCACGTCCCCATCCATTCCCGCCGCCCTCCTCTGTCCCCATCCATTCCCGCCGCCCTCCCCCATCCCCATCCCGCCCGTCCCCGCCCCATCCCGAAGCAGCTCGACGCGCACGAAGCGGCCGCCGAAGGACCTCCATCACGGCGACCGGCCGCCACGCCTGGACCTCGAGCACGACGGGGAGGCCTGCTGGACCTGGACCTCGAGCACGCCTGGACCTCGACCTCGAGCACGGCTGCAGCACATCTTGGTCGACCTCAACTTCCTGCAGTCAATAAAGGTAGTCCTAGATTACTAGGATGTGGTGATTTGCCAGATATTGCAAATTAGATTTTGGTTTGTATGTGAGATTACGAGGATGTGCTGATTTGGTAGATACTTGCAAATTACTAGGATGTGCTGATTTTGGTTTGCTAGATACTTGCAAAATAGATAGTGTGTATTTGAGATATGCCCAGATTATGTGCATCACCATTTATAATTGTTCTTATATGTTAGTTCTTTACTGTTAAATAGATGGAAAAGGCAAATTGGGATGAACATTATACCACTGTTTTTTGTGAGATATGCAAAGAGGAGGTGACTGCGGGAAATAGGCCACTGGGTTGTTTGAACCAGAGAGGTTACAAAATCCTTGATAAAAAGTTCTTTGCACGAACCGGGAAAAGATTGACGCAGAAGCAATTTAAAAACAAATGGGACTTGTTGAAAAAAGAGTATACTCAGTTTATGGAGTTGAAGAATGTGGCAACAGGGCTAGGGTGGGACTATGTGAAGGGAACAGTCGAGGCCGAAGAATCTTGGTGGCAGATTCATCTGCAGGTTCGATTGATGGCTATGTAGCATTATATATATATTCTTCCATCATAATATTTTTTTGATTGGTAACTTCTACTCTACATTTCAGAAATACCCAAAGCATGCAAAGTACAAGAAGAAGGGATTGGCCAACTTGGATGATTTGGATGCCATGTTTGACAAGGCACATGTTACCGGAGCTACATCATGTATTCCTGGGGAGATATTGGACAACACCGATGATGAGGATGTGGTTGAGGTTCCAGAATCCGAGGAAGATGAGGATTCAAAGGATGGCAAGTTAAAGGATGTCTGTCCTAAGGAAGATAAGGAGGGCAATGCGGCTATGTATTGCAAGGTAAAGGATGAGAAGGTGAAGGTGAAGAAGAAAAGTGTGAAGCGCAAGGCCAAGTACATAAATGAGTCAGCTAAGGAGGACAAGAACGGATTTTTGCGTGAGTACAAAGTCACACTCGGGAAAATAAATGAAGAGATAGCAGCAACTCGTGCTCCAACAAGTTCTGCTCCTACCATGAAGGAAGTACTTGCTTTGATGAAGGAGTGTGGGGCTGAAGAGGGCACTCCTTTGTACTTCACAGCTACTGACCTTGTCATGCAGCCTAGCTACAGAGAGTTATTCATGCTAATTGAAACAAAAGAAGGGAGGCTTGATTGGCTTCAGAGGAAACATGCTCAAATGAACAAGTAGAGCTATGTGTATCCTTTATGTATGACCAAGTAGTTTGCTGTTAGGAAGTACTCGCTTTGATGAAGTAGTTGGTAATGAAATATCAATATTGTAATGAGCAAATATTCGTGACTTTGCTGCTATATTTTGTAGTCAGTTTGCTGGCATATATTGTATGTGTTTGTAGACCTATTTTGTATCCAATTTGCTGTCATGTTTTGTATCCCATTTGCCGCCCTGTTTTCTATCCAATTTGCTGCCCTGTTTTGTATCCAATTTGCTACCATATTATATGTGATTTGTACCATATATAATTATGTTGTTGTCCTTCTTGTAGATGAATGGTGTTGATAAAGATATGGACGATGAGGCTAGCGAGAGGAAGGAAAGGCTTGCACGGTTGGCATTTTTGGCTTATCAAGTTGGATGTATGGGCCAGATAGGTAACCGCTACACCATGACTTATTTAATGAAAGAGACTTATAGGATTCCTCAACAAACTGGGCATGAATGGGTTATGGAAAAACTTGGTCACAAAAGAAGTTGCTATAAGATGTTTAGGATGAATAGAGATGTATTTGAGTCATTGCATAATGTCCTGGTGTCTCATTATGGATTAGAGTCCACTAGATAAGTGACATTAGTGGAGTCATTAGCTATGTTCTTGTGGATAGTTGGAGGTCCACAATCATTCTCTCAAGTTGAAGATCGATTTGCGAGATCAACTGAAACGATCCATAGGAAGTTTAATGAAGTTTTGCTTTGCTTGTGCAAGTTAGCATGCGATAACATAACACCTCGAGATCGTTCTTTCAAAACCGTGCATGCACGAATTAAAGAAGAGCCATTTTGGCCTCATTTCAAAGATGCAATAGGGGCAATAGATGGTTGCCATGTCCCAATTGAAGTGCCAGCGGATGAGGTTATGAACCACACTGGTCGGCACGGGTTCCCATCTCAGAACGTGATGGCTATTTGTGACTTCGATGTGAGGTTTACTTTTGTTGTGGCTGGTTGGCCGGAATCTGCTCATGACACGCGGATCTTAAATGACATGTTGACAAAGTATGCACATCGATTTCCCAAGCCTCCTGAAGGTACTAGTTGTATTAGCTGCATGTAATTGTAGATGTTTCTATTATTTTTTATTTACTTCCTGACTTGTTTTGTTTATGTAGGTAAATAGTACCTCGTCGATTCGGGCTATCCAAATCGCAAAGGATATCTTGCTCCTTATAAAGGCCAGATATACCATCTTCCGGAATTCCGTAATGGACGAAAACCGGTTGGGAAGCACGAGGTCTACAACTATGTCTATGCTAAAGGGAGAAATGTCATTGAACGCAATTTTGGAGTGCTCAAAGCTAAATTCCGCATTTTGAAGGGTATGCCCAGTTTCAAGCCTCGTAGGCAAAAGAAGATTATTATTGCTTGTATGTCGCTACACAATTACATTCGTGAGACCAAGCTGCCTGATAAGGAGTTCGACAAATGCGATGAAGATGAAGACTATATTCCAGGAGGGGGAGACTATATTCAAGGGGATGAGGTTGCAGCGAAACGTGACGCTGTTTACATGAACTCAATGCGTGATATAATTGCCGACACCTTGTTCAGCGCGATGGAAGAATGGGTTATGCGTTCATCGATGCGACGGACTAGTATATTTTATGATACGTGTCATCTGCACATAATATTTTGCGCCGTAACTATAAAATTAGTTGCTGGGCCGTTAGCTTGTGAAAATATCAAGCATTCAAAAGAGAGAACTTTTATATTTTGTAAAGGGGAAGGTTCGAATGATAACCCTGTTGCCTGGCTACTATAAACTTGGTTGTTGGGTTACTTTTTCTTGATCCTTTAACACCTCAGTTTGTTAAACATGTCTTAATTAGTTGAACAAAAACTCGTAGAAAATTATGTACACAAGGTCCCAATTAGTCAAAAAATCCATCAATTAATTAACTAGATAATATAATAATTAACTACAATATGATTATCTACATACAAACTAATTATTAATGTGATTAATATCGATAAAAGTAAATTAAAAAGTGTCTTGGATGTTTAGGGGTATATCAGACATTTATCTTTACACCCACAGTTCAGACAGCTACTTGCCAAATGACTTTTACAGCTTTTTCACAGCACACAGCAGACAGCTATTTTTCCACAGCCCACAACCCACAGCTGCTTTCAGATAACGTATTCCTGATACCTACTCTGGGGGGTTTTCTCGGCTATATAGCTGATCCCTATGTCCGTACGTGTTATCAAATCTGTCTTACCGTACGTGGTGGACATATTATCTAGTGAACTATACTGTAGTAGTCCCTTCTTCTTAAAATAAAAGTTTCAGTTTTTTTAAATTTATATAATAAATAGTATCTATATTCATTTAAGTTTTTACAAATCTAAAATATCTATTTTAAAACGGAGAGAGTATATATTTCTGAAGATGCGTCTCTCTACTTAGTCATCCATGCCAGGGGAGCAGCCGTGTGCTGCCGCCGGATGAGCCGGTTATGCGATGATGACAATGGCAGCGACTACACCGTCTTGTACCGCTGCCTCTGCATGAACTGGCTTTTTTTTCCTGTTTTAGTTATAAATTCCATTTTAATTTATAAATTCTGTTCAAATTCGCGTGTATTTGTATCGTTTCGCCGGACTGGCCTGGGGACACAGCTAGGAAATAGCCTTCTCCAGGTCCAAATAGCGTCGGCGTTCGAGGGATGGAGATGCTCTAACCGACCTAGTGCATGTACCATAGCAACTAAGGAACCAACACGCTAGACAACTAGATGGACACTAATTAGGTAAAAATATGCCAACATCGTCTGGCCTCTTTATCTGTGTTTACCTTTCCGGCCTTGACGCTTTTGCTTCGGCCCACCCCTCTCCCTTCTTTTAAATTTCAACAAATAAAAACTCGATACCGATTGTTGAGAGAACCGTATGAACCCATCCGAAGTTCGCACTACAAGAAGACCCCCTCTACAACAACACACTTATGTGTATCTAAATGCTTATATAGGCGTTGCTAACGAATTTACCAACGGATAAAAATGTGTTGCGTTTTTGGGTGTTGCAAGGGTATAATGCAACGTATATACATGTGTTGGTAAGGAATGGGACAGGCGTTGCAGAATTGCTACAGATTCCAAACATCGTCTATATGCGTTGGTAGAGGTATAATATACAGGAAATTATAATTTCACAAAAACAATTTTCCTGAATGGATGGATGGTTTGGTCGCTCTAGAAGATGGAACATTTTTTCTCACTTAAAGAATATAGTCCACATAACACATACCACATCACAATTGATTCATTAAATAAGAATGCATTGAACCACGAATAATTCAATATTTATTATATGAACACCATTACATGATTTGAAATTATCTGAAGAGTAGAAAAATTACAATCTTACATCAAAACATGATATTCTACTAGTTCTAAATATGTTCTTTCTAATATTTGTCATGAAATATCCAGAGCCGATATCCCAATAGCAAGTCTTTTGATGTATCGGACCTGCAAATAGAAATTAGATTTTAGTACTCACTTTGGTAACATGACAAAGCTAGGTTAGTAAGCAATGTGGCAAAAGTAGCTTGAAGGGTATCGTGAATTCTACCTAGTATTTTCTTGAGAATGTTTAGTTATACTCACTTTGGTAACATGACAAAGCTAAGTTAGTAAGCAATAATTGTTGCTACGATTTTCATTTGAAGAGCTAGTCCAACATACAAATCATGGTGGTTGCCACATAAATGGAAATACAGGCTGAAGTCTGAAAAAGAAATAACCACACCAGGATCTAAAATATCCATCTTTAATCCTTTAATAACTACACTGTTCATGCAACAATAGAGTGTACAGATTTTGAGGCCTATCAAGAAAATTCAACCTTTTTTGTGCATTATTCAGGGTTAAAGCTACATCAGTCCAGTGACGCAAACCCCTCACTGCTAACCTTTGCCCATTGGCTTAATTCCTGTAAAAAATGGAGTTCTTTGGACTCAAGAAAAGCTATGAAACAAGGAAATTAGAAACCACTCCAAGATTTGATGAAAAAATAGATCCACCTTACCTGAAGAGACACTGAACGAACATGATTGACGATGGTGATGTTATCGCCTGAATCTGGCAGTGCATCAAACTGTCAGGTATAGCTCCCTGCATCACCAACTTCAAAGGACAAACTTTCGTCTTAACTTCAACTACCAGATGCAAAAATTCTTGACTGATCTCTCTTCACAAAGAACCAGAACGAGTGGTCTGCACTACTATTGTGCTTCTTGTGTGCTTCACCCTAGTGAGCATGAGACATAACATGAGTGATAGCAGTGCGGCAAAATCAGCTTCGAAATTTGACAACAAATTTGATCCACCATACCTGAAGAGACTCTGAACCAACGTGATTGAGGATGGTGATATTATAGCCTGAATCCCGCAGTGCATCAAACTGTCAGTTATATCTCCTGCATCGCTAACTTTAAAGGACAATATTTCGTCTTAACTTTACCTTCCAGATGCAAAATTTCTTTCTTGACCGATATGAGATATCATGTGGCAAGAAACCAGAACGAGTGGCCTGCACAAATCTTGTGCTTCTTGTCTGTTCACCCTTGCGAGCATCAGGCATGACCTGAGTGATAACACTATGGCAACAAGAAAGATTTCGACTTGATTTTTCATGCAAGACTAATTCTTGGCAGAACCTCCCCTCTCACACATGATTGAATATCTTACCTGTGGTAATAGGAAAAGTAGTCCATCCTAAACCTCTTCATCTCCATGTCATCCAAAAAGCTTGATGTCACCGTCGCATAATCGTCCACATCAACATTTATTGTCGTCGTGGAATTGTTGGTCTCAACACAGATCAACGCGAGACGCTCTTCTCGACGCCTGTGTGCCCACCCCTAGGAGAGCCAGGACGCCGCCAGTGTGGCAGAATTTCGTCGTACAAGGAACCCCAGCGAGGTGCTCTGGACGAGCAGAGGGAGGCGACTAGGTTTTGGGAGGAGTGGGACTGTAGGGTGCGGCCATGCGTTCATGTTGACGGGGCTTACAGGAATTAAGGGACTCGTGGTTAGTGGGCTGGGCTCTTTTTCTCACACAATTGGATCTGTATAATGGACAACGGATATTCCTACCACACATATATGCGTATCTATGACCGAATTTTTGCAACGAATATTTAGAGCGGTGCTAAGTATACATTGCTATACAGAGGTTCTTCTTGTAGTGCCGTATGGTCCTTTTTAGACGTATACTCACCATATATGTGTACTCATGCATGTGTCTGTGGAAAACGAAAATTGGAAGTTATATAACGGCAATATTTTTTTTTTAAAATATAGCATGTAAAGACGTAATCGCGATAATGGGAGGTGGGCTTAGCCGACCAAAACGTGAATTATACCCAGTTCGACCAAATACACATATATGAAGATATACGTGGTCTCGATATGGGTTTCGACGGGTCAAAAAAAATAAAACGACCCATGTAGCTTAAGTTTAGGAGGGAGGGGGGGGGAGGGACCGAAGCACACCTCGTAAAACAATAGTATAGGAGTATAATTATCAGGCCAGTCTCGGCCAATTTGCATTTGGTGAACTCAAAGTTAATATGCTTCTTCAACCTGACATTGAATGAGTATATTTATTTTAGATAAAAGATGGCAAAAAGCCGCGAGACTTTAAATTAATAAAGCCTAGAGTTTGACATTAAGACATTACAACTTCAAACAGACATAGCCACACCGGTGAGCACATTCAGAATAACAAAGTTCAGGGTACTAGAATCCAATACACATCCCTAATCGTCATTACTTCCCTAAGCCGTACTAGAGTCCAATGCACATCCCTAATAGCCCTAATGGCAGCACACCCCATCTGGCGAGGTCTTTACTTCTGCACAGAGGCCTCCAAAGCGGCAAGAAGATTAAGGATTTGGAAAATCAATCAGCCGGTTGGTTAGGGAACTTGTGCTCAACAGTAAATTTATTTCTAATCCAAACGGCTTGACTAGCTTTTGGAGAAAGAGATTTTAAAATATGCAGAAAATCGTCGGAGGATTTTGGATTCCAAGTTACATTCATCATATCTCTAACTCCACTCTAGCAGAACTAGGCTAGTGCGCATTGGAAGATAATATGTTTCCATATTTTTCTGATATTTTTCTGATCTTCGCGAAATTGCACCGAAATGACTTCTTTTTCATCAGAATCCAGACTCCGGCAGTCCATCCTCCAGGAATCATCCAACATGCATAAACAGATGAAAAGTCATAAGTAATACCTCATAATAAGACAAATATCAATGAACAGAGGTAAATTATGATATAGAATGATGATGCAAATTGGGCGTATCACACGTCGATCGGCAGGCGCCTGTGCATGCACCGGCTCCCGATTCCGCCTCCCGAGCAGATCCTGCACCTGGGCCGGATCCCACACCGGCTTCCCCCGAGCGGCCCACGTCTCCGCCCCCTCGCCCGGACTCCCCACCGTCGCCGCCCACATTGCCCGCGTGAGCGTCCTTGCCGCCCACCTCGCCTGGGTCGGTAGCATAGCTCGGTGCCGCACTCGGCACCTGGGCCCCCGACGCCAGGCTCTCCCCTAGGTCAGAGTCGCTCGGCCCGTCCTCGCTCGACCCGTTGTCGCCAGAGTCCTTTGGGCCGGCCTCGCCTGCTCCTGATGTGCCGCTAGCCCCTGTGCTCGCGCTCCACGGCGTCCACACACGCGCAGTCACAGCGGTATTGCTTGTCCCAAGAAGCGCTGGTGGCACAGTTGCATACTTGACTGCTTGTCTGGCTCATTCTGTTGAAGATCCAACCGCCGAACCCCGCAGTTATCAAGCCGCTATGAGTATCCCACACTGGAGGACTGCTATGGAACAAGAGTATCATGCTCTTATGTAGAATGTGACCTGGACACTTGTTCCCCCTTGATGGCTAGTGCTGACGTGGAGCACTTCGTTGGAAACCCCAAGAGCAAGGTGTGAAGCAGCAAGCAGCAAGTCTTGCCTCAGTTGAGACCGAGGTTATCGAACCATAAGGAGGAAGGAAATGTCACACAGGTGTTGCGAGCAACGCGGAGACCTGCACAACACAAACTCAAGACTTTGCCCCAACGAATCAGTGAGGTTATCAAGCTCATCGGTTTGCTGTAACAAAGGATTAAACGTATGGTGTGGAAGGCAATGCTTTGTAGCAAGTTAACAGGTAATAGTGGAAGATGTATCAATGGTAAAGATTGGACCGGGGTCCATATTCACTAGAGGTGCTCTCCTTAGATACACAACATGGCATGAAGGGTAAACAAATTACAGCGAGGCAATTGACAGGAACTGAGCAAGGCATAACAATGCAATTACTAGCCAGAAAGATCCTATGAAGTTGAATGGGCAATACAACAATATACATAGACTGTTATCCAACTGCATCTATGACTAGAAGTCCACCTTCAGGTTATCATCTGAACCCCCTCCAGTATTAAGTTGCAAGCAACAGACAACTGCTTTAAGCAAAGTGTGTAAGGTAAGCAGTCCACATGTTCCATGAACAAGAGACCGTTGTTTTATCCCTAGTAGCAACAGCACATCTACAACCGAAGATATTTCTGTCACTTCCCTTGAAAACTAGAGGCATAAACCGACTATCGAGCATAAATACCCCCTCTTGGAGTCACTAGCAACTACTTGGCCAAGATAACCACTAGCAACGGAGAGCATGCAAGATCACAAACAACACAGACATGATAGAATCATAAAGATAAAACCATTAATCAAACCAACATAATAATCTCAATATCCATCGGATCCCTGCAAACACAACATGTATGATTACAAATATATTAGATTTTGATCATGAATGGAGCTCACAAGATCTATACATGAAAGCACAAAGGAGGAGATACAACCATCTAGCTACTACATGGACCCATAGTCCAAGGTGGAACTACTCACGAATCATACTGAAGAGAAGGCCTTCGGGATGATCTCCCCTCCGGCAGGGTGCCGGGAAGAACTTCAGATCCCCCCCGATCTAGGGACGGTGGTGGCGGCGACTACATACGGTTTCGTGAATTTCTGATCGGGTACTCAGGGTTTCTGCATTAGGGGCTTCTTATAGGCGAAGAGGCGAGACCGGAAGGCGGCCAGGGTCACCAAACCCTAGCTAGGCACGGGCCCACCTGCCCCCGCGCCTGGGGTGGGTCTGCCCCCCCTAGCCAACCCTTCCAGCTCTCCTCTAGACTTTTTGTTCCCCACGGAAAGTAATTGACTTTGACGTTTGTCCCATCCAATTCCGAGAATTTCTTTACTAACTTTTCTGAAACCAAAAACAGCGGAAAATAGGCATCTGGCACTGTTGCAACTTGTTAATAGGTTAGTACCAGAACATGTAAAAAGCACCTTAAAGTGTGGACAGGTAAAGCAAAGTAGATACTAAACAAGCATGGAACATCAAAAATTATAGATACGTTTCCAACGTATCACCCCTCCGCCTCGCGTCAACATAATTGATTCGAAGTGGGTCTTTAAGGTGAAGAAACATGTTGATGGTTCTATTGAGCGCTATAAAGTGTGTCTTGTGGCTAAAGGTTTTAAACAGCGTCATGGACTAGATTATGAGGATACGTTCAGCCCGGTTGTCAAGCCTACCACTATTCGGCTTCTCCTGTCACTCACAGTTTCTCATGGATGGTCTCTCCGCCAGCTTGATCTGCAGAATGCTTTTCTTCATGGGTTGCTTGAAGAAGAGTTTTACATGCGACAGCCACTGAATTTGTTGACCACACTCAGCCTCATCATCTCCTGTCGTCTGACGACGGCTCTATATGGACTGAAGCAGGCGCCTCGTGCCTGGAATGCTTGTTTGGCTTTAGCTCTTCGTGCTCATGGCTTCGTTCCATCCGTCGACGGCTGACACTTCACTGTTCTTGTTTCAGCGTTCGAGTGTGACTATGTACCTGCTCGTGTATGTGGATGACATTATCCTGATTAGCTCTTCACCTACTGTTGTTGATGCTCTTGTGACTGCGCTTGGTCAAGACTTTGCAGTAAAGGATTTGGGACAGCTACACTTCTTCCTGGGTATTGAGGTTGCTCATCAGGCCCATGGCAGCCTCACTCCCACTCAGAAGAAATATTCTCTTGATCTCTTGCGCTGTGCTGGTATGCTCAAGTGCAAGACGTCTCCTACGCCCATGTCCTCCACCGACAAACTTTCAGCTACTGATGATGCTCTTCTGTCTCTCGAGGATGCGACTGAGTATCGAAGTATTGTTGGTGGACTGCAGTATCTGACTATCACACGTCCGGATCTCTCGTTTGCGGTTAACATGGTGTGTCAGTATCTTCATGCGTCTACTAATGTGCATTGGTTTGCTGTGAAACGCATCCTGCGTTATGTGCGTCTCACTGTCTCCCACGGTCTCCACCTGCGCCCCAGTCCCTCCGGAGTGCTCGCTGCATTTTCAGATGCTAATTGGGCTGGGTGTCCAGATGACAGACGATCCACGGGGGGATATGCAGTGTTCTCGGGTCCTAACTTGATCGCCTGGAGTGCACGCAAACAAGCCACTGTTTCCCGCAGCAGCACAGAAGCCGAGTACAAGGCAGTTGCCAATGCGACGGCTGAGCTCATGTGAATTGAATCCCTACTTCGAGAGCTAGGAGTACCTCATCCACATCCTCTGATCCTTTGGTGCGACAACATCGGAGCTACGTTTCTATCATCTAATCCGGTGTTCCATGCACGGACCAAACACATTGAGATTGACTATCATTTTGTGAGGGGACGTGTTGCACAGAAGCTACTACAAATTAGGTTTATCTTTTCAAAAGATCAACTTGCAGACATCTTTACCAAGCCTCTACCTTCACCGATGTTCGAGGTCTGTAGGCACAATCTCAACCTTCTAGATGTTTCAGGAGTGAGTTGAGATTGATGAAGGGTGTAAGACTTTATATTGTAGTCCAACTGTATATACCTATACTGTACTATTTGTACACCATTATATATATGAGATAGACCACACATAGAGAGTCGAGCCAGTTCCCCCAAAACTCTTTGTTTTACAACACACATGGTCACACTCACTCACGTTACCTAGCGTAAACACATTGACAGTAATAGTGAGGGAATATATTGCAGAAACACACAACAATTGGAGTCGTCCTACCCAGTCAATCGTCCGACTATTGGGGATTCTTTAGAAAAATCAAACACCATGGTGTACAGTACTACTTCCTCAGTTTCAAAATACTATTCCTTCCGGCCCATATTAACTGACTCAAATTTGTCTAGATTTGAATGAATCTAGACACTATTTTATATAGGTTCATTCAAATTTTGATAAATCAAAGTCAATTAATATGAATCGGAGGGAGTATAAGATATTTTAGCTTTATGAAGCAAATGAAAGAAACCCAGTTAGCTCGATCAAGACCGATTCGACTGTATATTTAATCTTACATACAACTTAGACGTATATTTGGAGCTTTTCTAGTATTAGAACATTGGGTCTTCGTGCATATATACATGACTGTACTGAGTTTTGTATCAGAAGTTGTACCGTAAGTTGAGAAGAGAAAATAAAGAGAAAAATAAAGGAAATATTACGTGCCTTGGCTATAAGATTTATGTTTGTCTCTGTTCGTCTAAATTGATATGATCAATCTATGGGCGAATTTCAACAGCAACCTAACTCGAATTCAGACCGAAGATCTCGACAAGAAAACACGGGAAGGTATAAGAAATTTTTCATCTATAGCACGTCCCTGGGTCGTGACACAAAATTAGCTTACCGATTTCTAGACCAACAATAAGATCAAGATACGTTTTCGCCACGTCAAAAGGTACGTACTAGCATAGATTACCTAGACATACTACTAAACGCTATATATAGTTGGATTCGAACTCGTATGGAGTACATACAAACGTCGGTCCCTATATATGTGCCTTATAAACGAATATATTCAACGGAATTGCTAAGACACAGCTAGCTGTGTTTTAAGATACGTCACAGTTAACTCGTCCACCGTCAGATTGCCTCCGCACGATTAACTAAAGTTGGTTAGGTGGGCCACGTTTGTTTGTTCGTTGCGTCCTTTTTTTTTTGTTCAGGCTGTTCTCTTGTTGTTTGGGCTCTTGTACTAACCTTTGGCGTTGATTTCTTTTCAGGGCTTTGATCCAGTTCGTTGTGGGCTCAGTTGTAAACGTGTACGACTGCTTTTTACGGCAGAAGCAGACAACAACAACTTTGTCTGGTTCTTTTTTTCCTAATAAGAATAAAATTGTTTTATTAGGGTGGGTACTAGATTTGTATAGGCTGCGATAAAATGTTTTTTTAAAGTTTTCCAAGGTGAAACATTTCCCCATAGTTGATTTTTTCTTTTAATTTTTTTGCCCTTTTTATGTTTTTCTAGTAGGGAGGTGTTTCGTGATTGTATTTTTTTTATCCCATCAATAGGATCGATTGGATAAAATTATAGTTTCACTGTACTTATGCGTTGATTTTGTGTCCCACGTGTACTCATAATTTTTTGTTTAGTGATCGGTAATATTTTGTTCTATTATATCTAAATTTTGTTTTTCAGGAGGACTCGTCTTGCGTGTTGACGACGCAGCGAAAAGATCCGTGTTTTTTTCGGGCTCCTTTCTGGGATGCTGCCGGGTGTTTTTGCCGGGCTATGTACTATTAGCTAGACATGTTGTCCCATGTTTTTTTTCTTTTTTCCTTGTATCTAGTTTTGTTTTATGTCCGCGGCTCGTGTTTGTTCTGACCCTAGTTTTTGGTTTCTCTCGTTTGCTATGAGCTACGTTGGTGCGCTGATTTGCTAGTTGAGCGGCAAACAACGGGTTGCTATGTATAGACTGCCAAAAAGTAATGTGTGGACGTGCCTTTCTGAACTTTTTTAGCCTTTTTTTTCATAATTGGCTTTTTTTTCATGTTGTAACTACGAAGACACTCTGTCATTCTCTTGTTTATGCTATACTTTGTTGCATTTTTAGAGTGAGATAGAGAAGGGTTGGAGAGGTTGCTTATATATATTTAGATGCAATAGAGGCGACTGCACCGATAGAGAAGGATTTTTTAGTTTGTTTTTTTGTTATTCTTTTTCTAGTCATTTTTATTCAATAGGTGATTTTCGATAACAAATAACCATTTTTTAGTGAGAGAGAAGGGGCAGAGAGTTGCAATTGGACTCGCAACTGGCTTTTCTCGCGGGAGTTGCAACTAGGATTGCATTTGAAGATTTTTTTGTGATCCCTTCTCACTACATGGTGTAATTGCATTTGCTAATTGCGTTCTCGCGGGAGTTGCAACTAAACTTGCAACTAAAGATTGTTTTCATGATCCTTTATTTACTATGAGTTGCAACTGTACTTGCAACTGGCTTTCTGAGGAAAGTTGCATTTCAGACGCAACTGGGAATTATTTTCATGGTCTCATGGTCTTTTATTTTCTATGAGTTGCATGTAGACTTGCAACTAGTTTTCTCACGCGGTTACAACTAGGCTTGAAACCGATATTGGTTTCATGGCCCCTTCTTTTTTGTAGGTTGCATCTGGACTTGCAAATGACCTTTTCTCGCGGGCTAACTCATGATTGTTTGTGTGGTCCCTTCTTTTACTTTGAATTGCAAGTGGACTTGTAACTGGCTTTTTTTACGGAAATTGCAACTAGAATTGCAACTGAGAATTTTTGTGGTCCCTTATTTATAATGAGTTGCAATTGAACTTGCAATTGGCTTTCTCACGGGAGTTGCAATTGGGATTGCAACCGGGGTTTTTGTGGTCCCTTCTTTATTACGAGTTGCAATTAAACTTGCAACTCACGGGAATTGCAATTGGGATTGCAACCGGGGTTTTTGTGGTCCCTTCCATCACAAGTGAGATTTTTTCTAGTTGCAGCGAAGTATTTTTTTGTTTCATATTAACTACTGCGAATTTGTCTAGGCACACATCCATTTAGACGTGTTTTATGTGTCATGTGAATCTAGACAAAACCATAACCGTTAATGTGGAATGGGGGTAGTTGTTATAAATAGGTCGTAGCTATTTTTTCTAGTTAAGAATTATCAAAATTGTTCCCTAATGTCTTTAAAGGTGGAGGGACGATTTTGTCTTTACGTTCTTCCAAAGCAGAGAACAAAGCAGAGAACGTAGATGTATATGAATATTAGTATAGAATTGAAAGCAGCAAGCCAAGTGATCAGAAACGGTACACCACATGATAGACACTTTACACGCATAGTCAAATAAATATCATGTAACGCGACCAGAGCGAAGCTCCTCTTTATACAAGGCAGGGCATCTGCACTAGCTTAATTTGTGGCAAAAAATCATATATATATATATAGCATTTATCTATATATGCATATAAGTTTCTGCAACTCCGTTTATTCTCAAAAAAAAACAAAGGAAAAGAGCCAAATGGGCCACGTTGGGAACAGTTTCTGCTGAACTGGGCCTGCTGCATTGTTAGGGTGCGTGGAGGAAATCTCCAACTGTGCGTCTGCTGCTCGCCTGCTCTGATGGTGTTGTGCTGCCGGAAATTGATTAATGATAGGCTTGAATTTTTTCAAAAAATTAAATCAGAGGACGGCTGACGTCAGCTGACTGTGACGTATCTTACGTCGCAGTCAGCTGAGGCTTAGAGATTCCGCAAAAGATATATAGCAGGTCAGAAAATCATCAAATCGTCCCTGCACCATCATCGAACAGACAGTTCGTCCCTCAACGATCCTGGTCATCATGGAGAGCACCGCAGCATCATCATCCTGTTCCTCGCCTCGTGATCATCCGCAGCCACCGGCCGTGGGTGACAACCAAGCACCAGCCACCACCGACACGAGGTTTGGTCCGGTGATCGGGATCGTAGTAGCCGCCGAACGCGAAGTGCTGGACCCATCCAAGGACATCGGGATCGCCATGGGGCTGACAGCTCTGTCCATCGGGTGCGCGCCGGAGGAGGACGCTGCGCTTCACGCGTGCTACGACGAGGGGGCGATCACGCCTGAGAAGCAGGAGGCGTGCGACAAGGCGGCCGACGCGCTGCGCAGATGCTTGAAGGACAAGGTCGACATGGTCAAGGCGGTCGCGGCATGGGCCAACGGCGGCGAGGAGTGGCTCACCTGCCGGGGCCGGGCGAGCAAGTACTGAAGGGGTTTCGTACCATAGTAGGTCGTCATTATATATGCATGTTTTTTTTTCTCTTCTAGTATTGTCAGACTCTAGATTCTAGTCTTGATTCTCGATCGTAAGAACATTGATGATCGGCCTCTGGGCTTAAACATAGTACTGAAGGTTTCCCTCCATGGCTTAAACATAGTACCGGGGCCGGGCGAGCAAGTACTGAAGGTTTCGTACCGTAGTAGGTCGTCATTATGCATGTTTTTTTTCTCTTCTAGTATTGTCAAACTCTAGATCGTAGTCTTGATTCTCGTAAGAACAGTGATCGGCCTCTGGAAGGCTGTTATCGTGTTTCCTGATTTTCTTTTCTGTAAGATCATGAGAGAGAAGCTGCTAAGAGCTGAGTTGAACCAACGGTTCTAGTTTGTTCGCCCTCCATGACTTAAACATAGTTTGTCCTAGATACTGCAGCTGCTAGCTAGTTCATCGTAATTATATACTTACTCTCTTCTAAAATATAAGAGGTTAACTTATTCTAAATACAGAAAAGGCACTAGATACGTATGTTTCAGAAAAAACCTAAACTTTATATATATATAAACCCTATTCAGCACCTAGGGTGCAGAATAGTTATTTTGCACCCAACATATTTTTACGTTGTTAGATTGAAAAAATTATATTTTGTATACGAATAATTATGTTTATATATTCACCACAACCAAAAAAATTGACACAAAAATGAAGTTTATGAGTCATTATAGTGAAAAAAACACCAAAAATATGTATTTTACATTGAATTTTTTTACGGCATGTAAACAAAAAAAATTATGTCATTTCTAAATTTTATTATGTTCTTCTCGACTTATGAAGTAATATAAAATTTATGTGCCGTAAAAATATTATACGGTTCTAAAGATAGAGGTTGTACATACCTAAATTTTACATACCTAAAGTTTACATATCTAAAATATACTTATCCAAGTTATATATACCTAGGTATTGAAGGGTTTCGCAGCATAGTAAATCAAAAAAATTCTATGGATGTGAACGGGAAAGCCAAGATCTAATCTAGGAGATGCAAACAACGAGGGGGATAGATGAGATCTTCATACCCTTAAAGATTCGTACAGCGGAACGTTCAACGGAACGTGGTTGATGTAGTCATACTAGCTTCTCCTCCTCGCGATCCGATCCGATCCAACACCGCAAGTGGCGATGCCTCCGAGAGATGCACACGTACGGCACCTCGACGTCTCCTCATTCCTCGGTCCAGCAAGTGGGGTGGAGAGATAGATTGGATCTACAACACGACGGCGTGGTGCAAAGGTGGAGAGCTTCTGCGGCAGGGCTTCGCCTACGCGCATTCGGGAGAGAGAGAGAGATCTGGAGGGCAGCAGTATGGCGGCTAGGGTTGAAGGAGTGGGGAAGGAGGGTTGCGCCCCTGCCCTCTATATATAGGGGGCTGGCCGTCCCCCTAGGCCCCTCCTCCAAGCCCTAGGACGTCGGCCCCAAGGGTTGGAGTGGGGGGCAAGTTTTCCCCCTCCTTCTAGAAGGTTTCTCTAGGGTTTCCCCTAGGGTTTGGCCGGCTGGGCCTATGGGGCCTTGTGCCCCTGGCCCAATGCGGCCAGGGCACTCCCTCGTAGGCCCACGCCCCCTCCCGACAAGTGGGGCCACGTTAGTCCCACTCCAGAAGGTTCTAGAAGCTTTCGGTATAATACCGAACAATCCGAAACAATTCCGAAATAAAAAAACTGCTTTCCCTTATATGAATCTTATTCTCCGGACTATTCCGGAACCTCTCGTGACGTCCTGGATCTCATCCGAGACTCCGAACAAAAACTCATAAACCAATTATCCATTCTATCCTAGCGTCGAGACACATTAAGTGTGTGACCCTACGGGTTCGAGAATATGCAGACATGATCTTCTATCAATAATCAACAGCGGGGTCTGGAAACCCATATTGACTCCCACACATTCATCGATGATCATATCGGATGAACCACGATGCCAGGATTCAATTAATCCCATATATATATTCCCTTCGTCGCGCGATATTTTACTTTCCCGAGATTCGATCGTCGGTATCGGCATACCTAGTTCAATCTCGTTCACAGCAAGTACTTTACTCGTTCCGTAATCCGATATCACTTTGTGATTAACTCCTTAGCCACGTGCTTGCAAGCGGTGTTGATATCGATTACCGAGTGGGCCCGAAGTATATCTCTCCGACTTGGGAGGGACAAATCCCATCTCGATACATACAACCCAACAAGTACTTTCCGATCACCTGAGAGACACCTTTATGATCACCCTCTCATAGGATGACGTTTGATGACCTCAAAGCTTTCTTCCGATACCAGGGAGTTGCATTATCTCATGGTCTAAGGAATACAATATTTGACATAAGAAAAAGCTTCGCAAAGATGAACACGATGACACGATCTAATTGCTCTGCTTGATTTGGGTCTGTCCATCATATCATTCTCCCAATGATATGATCTCATTATTAATCGACAACTCATGTCCATGGTTAGGAAACCTTAACCATCATTAATCAATGAGCTAGTCCATAGAAGCATACTAGGGACACGGTGTTGTTCATAAACCACACAAGTATCAAAGTTTCCGCTTAATACAATTCTAGCATGGAATATAAACTTTATCATGAACAAGAATTATAATAATAACATCTTTATTATTGCCACTAGGGCATAATTCCAACAGTCTCCCACTTACACTAGAGTCAATAATCTAGTTTACATCTGGCAACAATCTAACACCCATGACACTAAGGTGCTGATCATGTTTTGCTCGTGGAAGAGGTTTAGTCAACGGATCTGCGACATTCAGATCCGTATGTACTTTGATGATCTTCAGATCTCCATCTGTTATATAATCTCGAATTATATGAAACTTGCGGTTGATATGCTTGGTCTTTGGATGATATCTTGGTTCCTTAGCCAGTGCTATGGCGCCAGTGTTGTCACACAATATCTCCAGTGGGTCCAAGGCACTTGGAACCATACCAAGGTCAGTGATGAAGTTCCTGATCCAAACTCCTTCACTTGACGCTTCTGCAGCAGCCATGTATTCCGCTTCTACTGTAGATCCCGCGATCACGCTTTGGTTGCAGCTTCTCCAGCTCACAGCTCCTCCATTCAAAATATAAACGTATCCTGTCTGAGATTTAGAATCATCCTTGTCGGTGTCTAAACTAGCATCGACTTAACCTTTTACGACGAGTTGTTCATCACCTCCATAGACTAAGAACATTTCTTTAGTCCTATTTAAATACTTTAGAATGTTCTTCACGGCTGTCCAGTGTTCCACTCCTGGATCACTTTGGTATCTGCTCGTCAAACTAAGAGCATTGGACACATCTGTTCTAGTACACAGCATGGCATACATGATAGAACCTATGGCCGAGGCATAAGGCACTTTGCTCATAGCTTCTCTATCGTTTACCGTAGCTGGACACTGAGCCTTGCTCAATATCTTACCTGACAACATAGGCACTGAACCTTCCTTTGCCTTATCCATTCTAAACCTTTTCAGAACTTTGTCTAGGTATGTACTTTGGCTTAAAGCTATCAGGCGTCTTTGTCTATCTCTATAGATTTTGATGCCCAATATATAAGCATCTTCCCCTAGGTCTTTCATTGAAAAACATTTGTTCAAATAACTCTTCACATCGTTAAGCATGTCAATGTCATTTCCGATAATCAATATGTCATCCACATATAGTACCAAAAATGTCACTGAGCTCCCACTCACTTTCTTGTAGATACAAGCTTCGTAGCAATTTGGATCAAATCCAAAGCTCTTGATCACTTGATCAAAACGAAGGTTCCAACTCCGAGATGCTTGCTTCAGTCCATAAATGGAACGCTGAAGTTTGCACACCTTATCAGCATCCTTAGGATCGACAAAACCTTCGGGTTGCATCATATACAACTCTTCATCAATGTTGCCATTGAGGAACGCAGTCTTGACATCCATCTGCCATATTTCATAATCATGAAACGCAGCAATTGCTAATAAAATCCGAATGAACTTAAACATCGCTACGGGAGAAAAAGTCTGATCGTAGTCAACACCTTGAACTTGTCAAAAAACTTTCGCGACAAGCCGTGCTTTATAGTCAGTAATATTACCATCCGCGTCTGTTTTCTTCTTGAAAATCCATTTGCACTCAACGGCCTTTCGGTCGCTAGGAGGGTCCACCAAAGTCCATACTTGGTTTTCGCTCATGGATCCCAATTCGGATTTCATGGTCTCTAGCCATTTCTCAGAGTCTGGGCTCATCATTGCTTCCTCATAGTTCGCAGGTTCACTGTTGTCTACTAACAAGACAGTGAAGACAGGGTTGTCGTACCACTCAGGAGGGGCACGCGACCTTGTCGACCTGCGACGTTCAGTAGTAGCATCGTCCGAAGCTGCATGATCCCTGTCATTAGCTTCCTCTATTGTTGGTGCAGACGGCACTGGAACAATTTCAGGTGCTGCGCTACTCTCCAACTCAAGAGAAGGTTCAATAACCTCGTCTAGCTCTACTTTCCTCCCACTCACTTCTTTCGAGAGAAACTCCTTCTCAAGAAAGGATCCGTTCTTTGAGACAAACACTTTGCCTTCGGATCTGTGATAGAACGTATACCCAATCATTTCCTTAGGGTATCCTATGAAGACGCATTTCTCCGCTTTGGGTTCGAGCTTGTCCGGCATCAACTTCTTGACGTAAGCCTCGCATCCCCAAACTTTAAGAAACGACAACTTAGGTTTAGCACCAAACCACAGTTCATACGGTGTCGTCTCAACGGATTTAGATGGTGCCCTATTTAAAGTGAATGCAGCAGTTTCTAATGCATAACCCCAAAATAATAATGGCAAATTTGTAAGAGACATCATTGATCTCACCATATCTAATAGAGTTCGATTCCGGCGTTCAGACACACCATTGCGCCGTGGTGTTCCGGGTGGCGTGAGTTGCGAAACGATTCCGCTTGCTTTCAGATGCGTGAGAAAATCATAACTCAAATATTCACCTCCACGATCGGATCGTAAAAATTTAATTTTCCTGTTACGATGGTTTTCCACTTCGTTCTGAAATTCTTTGAACTTTTCAAATGTTTCAAATTTATGTTTCATTAAATAGATATACCCATATCTACTTAAGTCATCAGTAAAAGTGAGAAAATAGCGATAACCACCGCGCGTCGAAACACTCATTGGTCCGCATACATCGGTATGTATGATTTCCAACAAGTCTATTGCTCGCTTCATTATTCCGGAGAACGGGGTTTTGATCATCTTGCCCATGAGGCATGGCTCGCACGTGTCAAATGATTCAAAATCAAGAGACTCCAAAAGTCCATCAGAATGGAGTTTCTTCATGCGTTTTACACCAATATGACCTAGACGGCAGTGCCACAAATAAGTCGTATTATCACTATCTACCTTGCATCTTTTAGCCTCAATTTTATGGATGTGTGTTTCATTGCTTTCGAAATTCAGAAGAAATAAACCATTCATAGCAGGTGCATGACCATAAAAGATGTTACTCATATAAATAGAACAACCATTATTCTCCGATTTAAATGAATAACCGTCTTGCAATAAACACGATCCAGATATGATGTTCATGCTCAACGCAGGCACATAATAACATTTATTGAGGTTGAAAATTAATCCCGAAGGTAAAACTAAGGAGAGCGTGCCGACGGCCATCACATCAACTCTTGATCCGTTGCCAACACGCATCGTCACCTCATCCCTCGCTAGCTGTCGTCTATTCCGTAGCTCCTGTTTTGAGTTACAAATATTAGCAACTGAACCAGTATCAAATACCCAGGCACTACAACAAGGGCTAGTAAGGAAAACATCAATAACATGTATATGAAATATACCTTTGATGGTGCCAGCCTTCTTGTTCGCTAAGTACTTCGGACAGTTGCGCTTCCAGTGACCCTTGTCCTTGCAATAAAAGCACTCAGTGTCCGGCTTAGGTCCAGACTTGAGCTTCTTCTCTACAGGGGCAACGCGCTTGCCGCTGCCCTTCTTGAAGGGCTTCTTTGCACCCTTACCTTTCTTAAAGCTGGGGGGCTTGTTGACCATCAACACATGATTATCTTTCTTGATGTCCACCTCCGCAGCTTTCAGTTTAGCGAAGAGCTCAGTGATCGTATCAGTGGAACCAATCTGATTATGAGTAACTACAAAACGTTTGTAGCTATAGGAGGGAGTGATTGCAGAACTCTGTCAATCTTGAGCTCCTCTAGAATCTTGCAGTCCAGTTGCTCAAGGCGTTGAGTGTAGCCCGACATCTTAATGGCGTGCTCACTAACGGAACTCCCTTCCTCCATCTTGCAGTTAAAGAATTTCTCAGAGATCTCATATCTCTCAGAACGGGCCTGAGTCTGAGACATAGTTTTCAGTTCCTCAAGAATCTCAAAGGGCCCGGGGAACTCCTCAAAACGATTTTGAAGGTCCGATTCCATAGCAAACAACATGGTGCTCTTAATCACACCATAATCATCCTTGCGCAACTGATAAACAGCTTTCTCATCAGCCGGCGCATCTACAGCAGGGGCGTCACCTAGCGCTTTCTCAAGGACATAGTCCTTTTGTCCGCCAGAGAGAATGATTCTCAGATTGCGGAACTAGTTGGTGAAGTTAGACCCATTGTTCTTAAGCTTTTCTTTCACAGCAAAAACATTGAAGTTGAAGTTGGACTTAGCCATTTGATCTACAAAATTTTCAAGTACAATTTAGACTATGTTCATGATAACTAGTTCAACTTAATCAAATTACTAGATGAACTCCCACTAAATTCAACATCCCTCAAGTTGTTTAGTGGACATGATCCAAATTCACCACACCTAATCCGATCTTCACGAGAAGAGATGTGGTTTCAATGGTGGACAACAAAGTGTCGATCATATCATTCATATGACTCATGCTTAACCTTTCAGTTTGTGTGTTCCGAGGCCATGTCTATACATGCTAGGCTCGTCAAGTCAAACCCAAGTATTTCCGCGTGTGCAAAACTGGCTTGCACCCGTTGTATGTGAACGTAGAGTTTATAGCACCCGATCATCACGTGGTGCTTGAACACGACGAACTTTCGCAACGGTGTATACATGGGGAGAACACAGTTTTATCTTGATCTTTAAGTGAGGAATCATCTTATAATGCTACCGCGGCGATCTAAGCATAATAAGATACATAAAAGGATAAACATCACATGGATATAATTTTATGTGATATGGTATAGCCAATCTCTGTGCAATGATCTCCATCTTGTGCGTGCCAGCATGATCTCCATCACTCCACCATGATTGCCTCCGCCATGAATAGCAACTACAACTATTGCTAACTACTTAGCGATAAAGTAAAGCTATTACATAACGTATAAGAAGTTGACACACAGGTCATACACAATTATAAAGACAAACATATGGCTCCTGCCGGTTGTGTACTCATCGACATGCAAGTCGTGAAATATTACAAAACATGATCATTGCATACAACATACACATCACATCTTGGGCCATACCATATCACAGAAACACTCCCTGCAAAAACAAGTTAGACGCCTCTACTTTGTTGTTGCATGTTTTATGTGGCTTATGGGAGTAACAAGCTAAGAACGATTCTTACCTACGGAAAGCCACAACGGTGATATTATGGTTGCCAACATCCGGTGTAAATCCCATGACAACTATAGTGAGAGAAACTGACATCCACCAGCCGCATGTATGGAACAAGCCACACGTCAATGCGAAGCCGGTCTCGCGAACGAGGTCGCGTAAAGTTGGCCTGGACCGCTTCGATCTCACTATCCCGCATCATAAGAAGTACACAAACAAGAGGCTTGCAACAGAAAACATCAACGCCTGCAACAAGCATGTTGCGTTCTACTCGTGAAACACATCTACGCATAGATCTAGCTCTGATACCACTGAAGGGTTTCGCAGCATAGTAAATCAAAAAAATTCTACGGATGCGAACAGGAAAGCCAAGATCTAATCTAGGAGATGCAAACAACGAGGGGGGATAGATGAGATGTTCATACCCTTGAAGATTCGCACAACGGAACGTTCAACGGAACGTGGTTGATGTAGTCGTACTAGCTTCTCCTCCTCGCGATCCGATCCGATCCAACACCGCAAGTGGCGATGCCTCCAAGAGATGCACACGTACGACACCTCAACGTCTCCTCCTTCCTCGGTCCATCAAGTGGGGTGGAGAGATAGATTGGATCTACAACACGACGGCGTGGTGCAAAGGTGGAGAGCTTCTGCGGCAGGGCTTCGCCTACGCGCAGTCGGGAGAGAGAGATCTGGAGGGCAGCAGTATGGCGGCTAGGGTTGAAGGAGTGGGTAAGGAGGGCTGCGCCCCTGCCCTCTATATATAGGGGGCTGGCCGGCCCCCTTGGCCCCTCCTCCAAGCCCTAGGGCGGCGGCCCCAAGGGTTGGAGTGGGGGGCAAGTTTTCCCCCTCCTTCTAGAAGGTTTCCCTAGGGTTTCCCCTAGGGTTTGGCCGGCTGGGCCTATGGGACCTTGTGCCCCTGGCCCAATGCGGCCAGGGCACTCCCTCGTAGGCCCACGCCCCCTCCCGACAAGTGGGGCCACGTTAGTCCCACTCCGGAAGGTTCTAGAAGCTTCCGGTACAATACCGAACAATCCGAAACAATTCCGAAATCCAAAAACTGCTTTCCCTTATATGAATCCTATTCTCTGGACCATTCCGGAACCTCTCATGATGTCCTGGATCTCATCCGATACTCCGTACAAAAACTCATAAACCAATTATCCATTCTATCCTAGCGTCGAGACACGTTAAGTGTGTGACCCTACGGGTTCGAGAATATGCAGACATGATCTTCTATCAATAATCAACAGCGGGGTCTGGAAACCCATATTGACTCCCACGCATTCATCGATGATCATATCGGATGAACCACGATGCCAGGATTCAATTAATCCCATATATATATATTCCCTTTGTCGCGCGATATTTTACTTGCCCGAGATTCGATCGTCGGTATCGGCATACCTAGTTCAATCTCGTTCACAGCAGGTACTTTACTCGTTCCGTAATCCGATATCACTTTGTGATTAACTCCTTAGCCACGTGCTTGCAAGCGGTGTTGATATCGATTATCGAGTGGGCCCGAAGTATATCTCTCCGACTTGGGAGGGACAAATCTCATCTCGATACATACAACCCAACAAGTACTTTCCGATCACCTGAGAGAGACCTTTATGATAACCCTCTCATAGGATGATGTTTGATGACCTCAAAGCTTTCTTCCGATACCAGAAAGTTGCATTATCTCATGGTCTAAGGAATACAATATTTGACATAAGAAAAAGCTTCGCAAAGATGAACACGATGACACGATCTAATTGCTCTGCTTGATTTGGGTCTGTCCATCATATCATTCTCCCAATGATATGATCTCATTATTAATCGACAACTCATGTCCATGGTTAGGAAACCTTAACGATCATTAATCAATGAGCTAGTCCATAGAGGCATACTAGGGACACGGTGTTGTTCATAAACCACACAAGTATCAAAGTTTCCGCTTAATACAATTCTAGCATGGAATATAAACTTTATCATGAACAAGAATTATAATAATAACATCTTTATTATTGCCTCTAGGGCATAATTTTAACAGGTATCACATACCTAAGGTATACGTACCTAAGTTGCATATATAAACACGTATCCTGGATACGTACACCTTAGGTATGCAACATCTTAGGTATGTGATACCTAGATATGTGTTGCTTAGGTATATGATACCTAGGTATGTGTAACTACAGTACGTATAGCCTTAGGTATGTGTGATTCAAAGCAAAACATACACGTATTGTGTGCGGTGCCTGGGCACCAAGATGTACCAGTCATTTTACCTATATATATATCCTACTTCGACGGCCCCAACCTTTGGCCGTCAGCACCGGCACCATTCCTGTAGTGATGGTATAAAAATCCTAGTTCATGCCGAGGCAACGGTACAAGATGGTGTAGTCGCCGTTGTCGTCGTCATCGCTCAGCGGGCACCCACCGGCGGCCCATGGTTGTTCCCTTGGCATGGGTGACTAAATAGAGAGACGTATCTTCAGAAACATATACTCTCTTTGTCTCTAAATAGATGTCTTAGGTTTGTTAAAAGTTGAATGAATCTATATACTATTAAATAGTGTTTAGATTTATCTAAATTTTAACAAATCTGATATATCTATTTTGAGATGGATGGAGTACTAAAGTAGTTCACTACTCCCTCCTTCCGCAAATAAGTGTATGTCTAGCTTTTTCCTAAGTCAAATTATATAAAATTTGACCAACTTTATAGATAAATATAGCAACATACATTATATCAAATTCATATATTATAAAACTAAATTTGAAAACATATCTATCGATACTAATTTAGAGTCATAAACAATTGTAAGGTAATCGGTAATCGTTAACTGCTCGGTTGGCTTGGAAGTAGCGACTAATCAGAATTCAAACAATTAACTGATTTAATCGGTTGGCTATTAATCGGTGCAACCTACAAAATTTTGCACCTAAAAGATGTATGACTCCTCTTGCACCTCAACCACCTACCCTATTAAAGACAGCCTCGAGCTCCCGGATGAGATCCTCAAGGCGCTAGAGCCCTTTTATCTGAGGTCTGGTCGGCAACTACGAGAAACTGGTCAACAACGATAAGAAACCGGTTGGTGATGGAGAAAATTGAGCTCCTAGAGGCAGGGATTGAGCGGGAGCTTCGCAAAACCTACTTTATTTGGGCAGGCTAGCGGATAGATAGGCGATATGTGTTGATATTTTTCAACTTTTTTTATCAAGTATATTAGTTAATCGGAAACATACCTAGTAATCAGAGTGTCGGAGCTATTAATTGGGCTAAACAATTAACACAAACAATTAGTGATAATCGATACGGTCAGATCCATAGTAGCGATTAATCGTCCTATTAATCGTTGATACGGACGATTTTTTGAACAGTGGTCATAAATATTGTTAAGTTATTCTATAAAGTTAGTCAAACTTTACAAACTTTGACTTAAGACAAGATTAGAAATGAGCTTATTTGAGGACGGAGAGAGTAGATAATATGTCCACCAGGTACGATGAGACAAAACGAGAGTCGGTTTCGTGGAGGTCAAGTACTCACAACCGACTCGTTAATTAAAACGCCACTAAATTGACGACCGTGTCTAAATCCAAACAGACAGGCCAGATCGACAGACGGCCATGGCCGACGACGGCGAGGACTTCCCCACGGACGTCCTCGTATGCATCCTCCAGCGGGTCCAGCCCAATGCCCACCGCCGGCTCCGCCTCTCTGCCGGTACTGGCGCCAGGTCATCGACACGCGCACGGCCAGAAGCCTGCGCAGCAGAGCCAAGACACTCGTCGTCACTGTGGAGACCGCTTATGTCTTTGACAACCTATCTACTACTAAGCGATGCAGCAAGGAGTATTCGATGAGGCGCGGCCTTTACTGGGAGAAGAGCGAGGTGGTAGGGACCTGCAACAGCATCATATGCATCTGCAACCCCTTCAGCGGAATCGTTCTACATAACATGTTGACCTGCGATGGCCTGGCGATCCCAAGACTGCCGGCACAGCACCCGTGGGCCCCTAGGCATAAGGATTCACGCACGATTATGCGACGGGGCGGTACATGGTTGTGAATGTGAGTTTCATCGGCCGGGTCGCAGTTTTCACGCTTGGTGAGGCGTCCTGGCGTGTCCACTGACGATTGGTGTTGCAGCCCCGAGGACGGTTTTGTGACCATCGACAACACGTTTTACTGGGTCGTGAAGGATATGGATGGAGGGGGAAACGTCATATCGCTGGACCTCGACGGTGAGCGGACCACGTCCGTCATTCCCCTACCGTCATCCGAACTAGCCGGTACCTGGAGCTTGACACAGGTGCATGGGAAACTCGGCATCACCTTCAGCTTCCTATCACCGAGGTTAGACTGTTAGAAATAATGGGCTAAATCATTAGACCCATCTGTGATTTCAGATTTTCCCTAAATCTCAAAACCCATGTATGTGGAAGCCCATATGTGATTTGGCCTAAGTTGGTGGCAGCTCACATATGTGTGTGGCAAGAGCTGTGGGAGCTAAAGTTTAGTCCCACATAGAAAGTTGAAGGAGATTTGCACGACCTTATAAGGTGAAGTGTTGCACCACTTTGTAAGTGAGTGACAATAAGAGTGCTACACGCGCGCTCCTCCGACGACGACGTCGCCGCTCGCACGCTCGCCTCGTCACGTCACGCTGCGGGTTGCGGAAATCTCGCCGAGCCGAGCTTTATTTTGCTGCTCAGAAAAATGTGTGCGGTTAGACAGACGTGTCAACAGTTATCGGATTCGGATCGCTCCCGGATCATGGGTTATCTGTAACCGACCCGAACATGCGTGACGTGGGCTTGGTCCACTTCGTGTCCTGTACGGGATTTCCAAGCCGCTCTATATAAACGCATGTGCGGCTTCCACAACGTACGACACCGAAAACCAATCTAGGGTTTTGCCATCCTCTCTGCTTGCGCTGCCACCGTAGTCTGCTCCATCCCGCTTGCCCTTGTGATCCTGTACGGGAGAGGGGGAATAAAGTTTTTGGGAAGCGCTCCGCGCGACTGCTCAAGTTCGTCATCATGGCGCGTCTTCCCAGTCGTCAAGTCGGAGCTCGTGCTCGTCGTCTTCAACGCCGACTTCTTCGACAGTTTACTGCAAATGCTGCACCAACAACGACTTCATCGGCAACCGATCAGTACGTATACCGTTGTCAGATCAGTTGCTTTAGTATGACTGTTAGTGCGTATATTCTGCTACTGTTTATGTTGATCAATACATCTAGTATGTTAGAGGTTCACGTGATTGTAGCTGCTGTTTTCATGATTTATATTATGGAATTAATCGTGGAAATTATGCCTAATAATCCAACAATCCAAAAACCTTATTATAGGCAATTTCCTAAATTAAACATGGGACACTTGGTCGATGCTATGAAGCTGGAAATGTTTACCGGTGTTCATTTTAAGAGGTGGCAGTATAAGACCACTATGTGGCTACAAGCTCTGAAAGTATTCGAGGCTAGTGAGGGTTTACCTGAAGGAACTACATCTGATGAGATTACAAACAAGTTCAAGGAAACCAATCTTGCCTTTGTGGGATGCGTTCTGAGTGTTCTTGACAACAAGCTATTTGATGTGTATATGCACATCAAAGATGGAAAAGAGCTCTGGGAGGCACTGAACGCTAAGTTCGGTGTAGCAGATGCTGGCAGTGAGCTGTACATCATGGATAACTTTCATGATTACAAGATGGTTAACAACCGTTCTGTAGTTGAGCAAGCTCATGAGATACAGTGCTTTGCCAAGGATCTTGAAATCCTCAAGTGTATCTTACCTGACAAGTTTGTGGCTGGGTGCATTATTGCAAAGTTGCCTTCTTCCTGGAGGAACTTCGCCACAACTCTCAAACACAAGAGACAGAAGATATCAGTTGAAAACCTGATAGCGTCTCTTGATGTTGAGGAGAAGGCTCGGACTAAGGACACTGCTGAGAGAGGAGGCGAGGGTCATTCTAGCGCCTACATGGCGCAGAAGAAGACCTTCGACAAGAACAAAGGGAACTATAAGCCCTCGTTCAACAAGCCTGAAAAGACTACAACCTTCAAGAAGAAGAAGAAGCTGAACAAGGCCGAGCTACATTGTTATTCATGTGGAGAGCTCGGCCACTTTTCCAAGGACTGCCCAGATCGTGCAGATCACAGAGGGAAAGGTGGGAAGACTGTCAACGTCGTGACCGCTAGCAACACTGATGGGTACGGTAATTTATTTACTGTTCTTTCAGTATTTCAATCACCATGTTGGTGGATTGATATGGGTCCTAATGTTCACGTGTGTGCTGACATCTCTATGTTCACTTCTTATCAGGTCGCTCGGGATTCAGCCGTCCTAATGGGGAATGGATCACATGCTTCTGTTCGTGGTGTTGGCACGGTGGATCTGAAGTTTACTTCCGGAAAGATCGTGCAACTGAGGAACGTGCAGCATGTCCCTACTATGAAAAAGAATCTCGTTAGTGGCTCCCTTCTATGTAGATATGGGTTTAAGGTTGTGTTAGAGTCCAATAAAGTCATTGTTTCGAAACATGGAAAATTTATTGGTAAAGGTTATGAGTTCGGAGGCTTGTTTCGGTTTTCACTTTCAGATTTTTGTAATAAATCCATGAATCATATTTGTGGTGATGTTAATGATGATACCAGTGTTTGCCATTCTCGTTTATGTCACATAATTTTGGTTTGATATCTCGGATGTCCAGTATGAGTTTAATTCCGAATTTCAGTATTGCCAAAGGTTCTAAGTGCCATAGTTGTGTGCAATCAAAGCAACCTCGAAAGCCTCACAAGGCTACCGAGGAGAGAAACTTGGCACCTCTAGAACTCATACATTCTGATCTATGCGAGATGAATGGTGTGTTGACAAAAGGTGAAAAGAGATATTTCATGACGTTGATAGATGATGCTACTAAATTCTACTATGTTTACTTGTTACAAACTAAAGATGAGGCTTTAGAGTACTTTAAAATCTATAAGGCCGAAGTTGAAAATCAACTAGAGAGAAATATCAAGCGTCTTAGGTCGGATCGTGGTGGTGAGTATTTTCCCAAAATATTTGACGAATTCTGTCAGGAACACGGAATTATTCATGAGAGGACGCCTCCCTACTCGCCCCAATCAAACGGGGTTGCCGAGAGGAAAAACCGCACGTTGACTGACTTGGTGAATTCCATGTTAGCCACCGCTGGTTTATCAAAGGCATGGTGTGGGGAGGCTTTGTTGACTTCATGTCATGTCCTGAATAGAGTTCCTAACAAGAATAAAGAAAAGACCCCTTATGAAGAGTGGGTTGAGAGAAAACCATCACTTTTGTATCTGCGCACTTGGGGGTGTTTGGCGAAGGTCAACATACCGATCCCTAAGAAACGCAAGCTCGGACCCAAGACAGTGGATTGCATCTTTCTAGGATATGCTCCACGGAGTGTAGGCTATAGATTTCTAGTGGTTAAATCTGAGGTACCTGATATGCATGTTGATACTATAATGGAATCTCGTGATGCAACATTCTTTGAGAATATTTTTCCTATGAAAGATATGCATAGCATTGGTAGGATTTCTTCTGAAATACTTCCTGAATCTAGTGCATCTATTGAGAATTCTGAACAACCACATGAGGAATTTCTTGAGAAGGATGACGATGAACCTCTCACGAGGAGTAAGAGACAGAGGGTTGCAAAATCCTTTGGTAATGACTTCATCATGTACCTTGTGGATGATACTCCCAGATCCATTACTGAGGCATATGCATCTCCTGATGCAGATAATTGGAAAGAAGCTGTCCAAAATGAGATGGACTCAATTCTTTCTAATGGAACTTGGGAATTATCAGAACGACCATATGGTTGTAAACCTGTGGGATGTAAGTGGGTGTTCAATAAGAAGATAAGGCCTGATGGTACTATTGAGAAGTACAAGGCGCGGCTTGTAGCTAAGGGCTACACACAGAAAGAAGGCGAAGATTACTTTGACACCTATTCACCTGTCGCTAGACTGACCACCAGTCGAGTACTACTATCCCTGGCTGCCTCTTATGGTCTTCTCGTTCATCAAATGGACGTGAAGACAGCTTTCCTTAATGGAGAGTTGGAAGAGGAGATCTACATGGATCAGCCGGATGGGTTTGTGGTAAAAGGTGAAGAGACAAAGGTGTGCAAGTTATTAAAATCTTTATATGGCCTGAAACAAGCACCTAAGCAATGGCATGAGAAGTTTAACAGAACTCTACTTTCTGCTGGCTTTGTCATTAATGAGGCTGATAGGTGTGTTTACTATCGCCATGGTGGGGGCGATTGCGTTATACTATGTTTGTACGTGGATGATATTCTGATCTTTGGTACAAACATGATAGTGATAAATGAAGTCAAGTCTTTCCTGTCAAAGAGTTTTGATATGAAAGATCTGGGAGAGGCTGATGTGATTCTGAACATCAAGTTTACTAAGAACGAGAATGGGATTACTTTAACGCAATCTCATTATGTTGAGAAGGTCTTGATCCGATTTGGCTTTACTGATGGAAAGACTTCTCCAACACCTTATGATCCTAGTTTAACATTATGAAAGAATAAGAAGGAACCAACAGATCAGTTGAAATATTCACAAGTTGTTGGTTCTCTCATGTACTTAGGAAGCGCTACAAGACCTGATATCTCTTTTGCTGTGAGCAAGTTGAGTAGGTTCATGTCTAACCCGGGTATTGATCATTGGCATGCACTTGAAAGGGTCATGCGCTATATATGTGGTACAATGAGCTATGGGATTCACTATTCGGGGCACCCTGCTGTGCTTGAAGGATATAGTGATTCGAATTGGATCTCTGACGTTGATGAACTCTAAGCCACGAGCGGGTATGTGTTTACCCTTGGAGGTGGTGCGGTTTCATGGAGATCCCGTAGACAGACCATATTGACGAGGTCAACTATGGAAGCAGAGCTTACTTCTTTAGATACAGCCACTGTTGAGTCAGAATGGTTGCGTGAGCTCTTGATGGACTTGCCTGTGGTTGAGAAACCTGTGCCGGCAATCCTTTTGAATTGTGACAACCAAATTGTTATTGTTAAAGTGAACAATTCTAAGGATAACGTGAAGTCATCAAGACACGTGAAGAGACATTTGAAGTCTGTCAGAAAATTGAGAAACTCCGGAGTAATAACTGTTACGTATATTCAAACAGACAAAAACCTGGCAGATCCCTTTACAAAAGGACTATCACGAAATGTGATAGAAAATGCATCGAGGGATATGGGGTTGAGACCCATGGATGTCACACCTAGTGGTAACCCAACCTATGTGATCAGAGATCCCGTGAATTAGGACCTAGAAAGAACAAGCTAGTGGGTGGACTGCGGAGAGTATTTTGTAACTCTCTCTATGTGAAGATGCATAACTCTCATAATCTGTAAGCCAGGTTGGCAACACGCCTTAATGTGTTTCTGTTGGCTTTAATTAGCAAAGATGTCGTCCTATAGGGCATTCTTGAAAGAACACACCTATATGAGCTCGACTGTAAACGTCGCGGTTTATGAGACTTGGGTGATCTCTAGTAAACTCATGAAGAGACCAGGGAGTATGACGCATATGCTCCAACCCGCGGGGTAGGCTACTGGCAGCCAGGTAATATTTATAATTTTGAGTGAAATCTATTGGCACCAAACTTGCAATTCAAGGTTCGTTCATTGTTCAAGTTGTTGATAGACGTAGTTCAAGATTCTAGGCGGAAATTCAACTTAACAGTCTCTGCTGAAACACTGATATATAAACAAGTAGCGAGGATTTGCAAATCTTCAAATGGGCATTTGAGATCTGGTGGGGGATTGTTAGAAATAATGGGCTAAATCATTAGACCCATCTGTGATTTCAGATTTTCCCTAAATCTCAAAGGCCATGTATATGGAAGCTCATATGTGATTTCGCCCAAGTTGGTGGCAGCTCACACATGTGTGTGGCAAGAGCTGTGGGAGCTAAAGTTTAGTCCCATATGGAAAGTTGAAGGAGAGTTGCACCATCTTATAAGGTGAAGTGTTGCACCACTTTGTAAGTGAGTGACAATAAGAGAGCTACACGCGCGCTCCTCCTCCGTCGACGCCGCCGCTCGCACGCACGCACGCACACTCGCCTCGTCTCGTCACGACGCGCGCGCCGCGGGTTGCGGGAATCTCGCCGAGCCGAGCTTTATTTTGCTGCTCAGGAAAATGTGTGCGGTTAGACAGACGTGTCAACAGTTAGCGGATTCGGATCGCTCCCGGATCATGGGCTATCTGTAACCGACCCGAACGTGCGCGACGTGGGCTTGGTCCACTTCGTGTCCTGTACAGGATTTCCGAGCCGCTCTATATAAACGCATGTGCGGCTTCCACAACGTACGACACCGAAAACCAATCTAGGGTTTTGCCATCCTCTCTGCTTGCGCCACCACCGTAGTATACTCCATCCCGCTTGCCGGCGTGCACCGGCGGACGGGAGAGCAGGTCTCTGGAACCACTCGCCCTTGTGATCCTGTACGGGAGAGGGCGAATAAAGTTTTTGGGAAGCGCTCCGCGCGACTGCTCAAGTTCGTCATCACGGCGCGTCTTCCCGGTCGTCAAGTCGGAGCTCGTGCTCGTCGTCTTCAACACCGACTTCTTCGACAGTCTACTGCAAACGCTGCACCAATAACGACTTTATCGGCAACCGATCAGTACGTATACCGTTGTCAAATCAGTTGCTTTAGTATGGTTGTTAATGCGTATATTCTGCTACTGTTCATGTTGATCAATACATCTAGTATGTTAGAGGTTCACGTGATTGTAGCTGTTGTTGTCATGATTTATATTATGGAATTAATCGTGGAAATTATGCCTAATAATCCAACATGGACAAGGCAGAGGTGTGGGTCATGAAGCATGGAGCATCAAGGAACGTTAAGCACGTCGGGTGGATCCACTGGTACAGCGTACAGGTCCGGCACACCGCGGCACGAACCACAATGGTACGACCATCAACATCTCACATTGCCGCACTTTTCTCATCAAAGCAATCACATCCTGACGTGGGAGTGGTCATACACCGTGGGAGCTTGTGTATTGTACCGACACAAGCCGAGCAACGACACGAGAAAAGCGCAACATGGTAGGGTGGAGATCAACGAGAGAAAAAAAGGTACGACGGTAGCCCATATTTGGACAGAGTATTATACCTTCCAGACGTTCGACTATGTCGAGACCATGGAGCCGTTGAGCGTGTATAAGTGCTGGTGAAAATAATGATGTATTTATATTGCAATTGCATGGTTTTAAATATCGCAGACGCAAATTAGTCATGAAGTTTTACTTGCTTATAAAGTTTCTGCAATAATATAGTAACTTCATCTAATGAATCCATGTTCAACACCATTTTGTGGTGAAGAACCATTACCCGTTTTATGTCTTTCTTTGGCCAAAAGACTCTTTACCTCTACCAAGATGGTTAAAATTATTAGCAATTTTGTGTTATTATAAACCACGTAAATACCCCGACATCAAAATTTCGGAGATTTACTACCATAGGCAAAGTAGGAAAGCAGTAGAAAAGTAAGTGATAACAAAGGTTCCGCTCGATGAAGCAGTTTGAAGCCTTCTCGTCCCGTCAATAAATACTATGATCGGAAGCTACATTGCTCGAATCGGCAGTTACAATATGCCTAAAATCCAGGATTGCATGCCATAGTGAGAGCAATCGGATGTCGATATTGGCTTCCTATCGGACCAGTGCATGGCCGTACGATTGGAACAACCTCGACCGTTTGATTTGTAACCAGGCCTACGCGGCTATCCCGGCGAATCAAAGGCCAATTTGCATGTTTCCATTGAAAACAGACCTCTAATCAATGCAGGTCCGTTATTGTCGCTGCTCCCGGTAACCACTCCTCCCTTCCTCATTTTTACGAAAATTGTTTAGCCTTTAATGAAAATAATAGTTAAGCAAAAAAAGTATCTGTGACATCTGATTTACTTCCTTTTATAGCTAATTGTGTTTCCAATACTATGTATATTTGCTTCCGATGGGCTCAAAGTTTGCGTTTCCAATGCTACTAAAATTTGGTTCGATCAGAAATTCTAAAATGATGCTACTATGTATATTTGCTTTCGATGGGATTGAAATTTGTGTTTCTAGTGCTACTAAAATTTTCTTCTAATGGAAGCAAAGTTTGCTTTGATTTGAAAACAGTTGGAATGGCATGTTTCGAAAATATCAAAACCATGCTTCTGCTGACCAGATAACTTGCTTTCTTCGCCACCAAGTTTGCTTCAATTGAACGTAACTACTACATATGTAACACAGTATTGTTTTCAAAAGCATTGCAGTTTTGTCCATAGACCATGGCTTAGAATGGCTTCCAACGAAAATAGAAATTTGCTTCCACATAAAGGATTCTTACAAGTGTTTCAGTATAAAATATGAAAATGTCGAATGTAGCTGTATATTATTGATGCCACAATGCTTCATCTGTCCATATTACATGTTTCCCACAACCAAACATTTTATTCCTTGAATTCCCAGCAAATATAGAGCTTCATATGTTCACAACACATGCTTCTCATTAGGCTACATCTATGTTTTGATCAACTAGCAAGTATGCTTCCTTACAAGTTTCATATATATAACTATCAATATGTTACAAACATTCAAGTCATTTATTTCTACGATGAAGCAGTCGTTGCCATCACCGTCATTGCCAGATGAATCACGGACCTGACATGTTGGAGCCAAGGGATACACATGACCTGTTAGTAGTCACAATGATTATCCAAAACCAATTATAAAATTTAAAGCATTGCTGGCATGAATCAAAGAAAGATAACACGGCTAGTCTAAAACAACAAGAGATATAAGAAGAAGAAACTAATATTGTCTAGTGCAAAATTAAAACTAACGAAGTATAGATGGTAATATGGTTGTAACAAAGTTCAATTATAATAGAAAAAATATCAAAAGAAAAGCAAGCATGTATAGGTATCAAACACACACATGGAACCAGGTCTTGCTATACCTTGTCTCCCCGAATCGTGTACTCGTTGAAGTAATCAAGACTATGATCATGAGTTGTGTCCGCAGCTTCGGCTAGGTTTGAGGCTTGCTGGCCCGGCTGAGCCGCCACTTAGACTTACTTCGCCGGGTAACCGGTTAGTGATGCCGCAACAACGTCCTCCCTCGGAAGAGCTTCGAACGTGTCGGCGCTCGAGACGAACCGTGTGGAGGCGGATGCGTCGGCTTTGGTGAGGATGATGTGCACTTGTGCAGGGTGGTGAGGAGAGACAGGAAGAACATGGAAGCAAGGTGACAGGGAGGTAGAGCAACGGTGAGGGGTTGGTCGGGGGCGGCGCAAATCGATTAGGTAGGTGTTTGGGGGAGCGATTTGGGGAGGTAAGATGGAAGGCAGGTTTGATTAAGACGGACCAGAAATTACGGGAATTCAGGTCATCAAGACATGCGTGATTTAAGAGGGGGGAGTTGAATGCAAAACCAGGCCATTTGATAGATACTAGATGGACGGCTTTGGAGAGGTCCGAAGATTTTCTTCTGATCAGACTCAGATATATAGTATTTACCAAAAGTATAGCATCATTTCTCTGTTCCTAGAGACTCCAGCATCCAGTAATAAGTATTTCCATTAAGAAGTTGCTGGAGTATATTTGTTTGGCATCATGTACTCCCTCTGTTAGGGATTATAAGGCCTCTGGACCATTTTGATAGGATTTAGAAAATCAATAACTCAACCTCTTGATTACTACATGCACCAATAGTTACACATGCATGAGAGAAGATAGAGAAAAAGGAGAACATGCATTGGATAAGAGAGGCTAATAAATAGAGAGGACTTATAATTTCTAACATTCTTAAAAAGCTCTTGGGCATTTTAATCCCTAACGGAGGGAGTACATCATACTATGGATGTCCAAATCATGGTTCCATTCCATGCCGATTGCCCACCAGAAACTCTGACTGAAAGTGCATTCAAAGAAGAGGTGCATGATTGTTTCCTTGGGACATGAATCGCAAAGAATAATGTCTGAAAATTCTATATGGAAGTTTGTTTTATCATAAGGTCCTTTGTGTTTAGTCTTTTTTGAAGCAATAGCCATGTGAAGAATTTGTGCCTTGGCAGACTTTTTGATTTCCAAATATCCAAAATTGGTTGGGGCACATCATGTTGTCCAATCAATATTCTGTAGACTTTTTTTGTAGAATAATAATCTCCCCAATGGAATAATAATCTTCAACGTTCATTGACGGTACTAGTGTATGTTTTATCAGTTCAGCACATCCGTAGGCAAAAAAAATGCTCGTCAATCAGCAGCACATTTCACACGGCTGATATATATATATATATATATATATATATATATATATATATATCCTCAATCAATCAGCTCACAGTTCAGCTCTGGTTTATATACTTTCGGTGTTTCACTAGTAGAAAACAGGCCATCCGTTCGCATTCCCTCAGAGCATTAGTCCCGGTTGCGCCACCAACCGGGACTAATGCTGGCACGCGTCCCGATTCGAGCGGGCACGGGGCCCGGAGGCATGCGTCCCAGTTGGTAACGGGGCATACGTCTCAGTTGGAGCTAGCAACCGGGACTAAAGGTTTGGCCACAGCCACGTGGTGTGGCACACACCTTTAGTCCCGGTTGGTGGCTCCAAACGGAACGTATGCTCCCGCCCTCTATAAATGCAACGTCCTAGCCCCCTCTGCCTCCACTCTGTTTTTTCTCTTGGTGGAAGGTGTGAGGGGTGTGCTAGTTTTTTCTCCCCTATGCATGCATTCAAGGTGTTTGATGAAATGTTTGAGTGAATAATCCCGTTCAATTTCTCATAGAACAAAAATATAGAAGGTGTTCGAGACGCACTTGAGCTTTCTCCTCTTTATTTCCCTCGATCGAGGTTAGCAATCTTATCTTTTCTGTCATTGATACAATGCATGTGTCGATGTGAATTGGTCATTTCACTATTTATGATGTCCTGTTATTTGATAAACTTACTTATATGATGCAGATGAATGGTCGGGAATGGATGTACGGTGACCGACGCGTAGCCGGGTATATGAAAGGCGTGGATAAATTTATCGATGTGGCTACGACAAACAAAGAGAATGGTTTTATACGTTGTCCATGTGTTCAATGTCGGAACAACAAGGAGTACTCTTCCTCGAAAATCATTCGCGGCCACCTGATTATGAAATGTTTCATGCCCAACTATAATTGCTGGACCAAGCACGGGGAAAGAGGGGTTATGATGGAAGATGGTGAAGAAGAAGATGATGATAACAACTATCATCATATGTTTCCTGAATACAGTGATACTGCAATGGAAGACAATGGAGAGGAAAGAGGTGAAGAACGGGCATCAGATGAGCCGGCTGATGAACTTGGTAGGGTCATTTCTGATGCAAAGCGAGACTGTGAAACAGAAAATGAGAAGTTGAAGTTAGAGGGCATGTTAGAAGATCACAAGAAATTGTTGTACCCAAATTGTGAAGATGGCAGCACAAAGCTCGGTACCACACTGGAATTGTTGCGATGGAAGGCAGAGTGTGGTCTAACTGACTCCTCGTTTGAAAAGATGCTGAAAATAATGAAGCCGAAGTTTCCAAAACATAACGAACTTCCCGAGAGTACCTGCGAAGCAAAGAAGACTCTCTGTCCTCTGGGATTAGATGTGCAAAAGATACATGCATGCATTAATGACTACATCCTCTACCGCGGTAAGGAGTATGAGAATTTAGATAAATGGCCGGTATGCAATGCGTTGCGGTATAAGATTAGACGAGATGACCCTGGTGATGTTGAGGGAGAGCCCCTCCGGAAGAGGGTTCCTGCTAAGGTTATGTGGTATGCTCCTATAATACCAAGGTTGAAACGCATGTTCAGAAACAAAGAGCATGTCAGGTTGTTGCGATGGCACAAAGAAAACCGTAAGAAAGACGGGAAGTTGAGACACCCTGCTGATGGGTCACAATGGAGAAAAATCGAGAGAGACTTCCCAGACTTTGCAGGTGACGCAAGGAACTTATGGTTTGGTCTAAGTACGGATGGCATGAATCCTTTTGGGGTGCAGAGCTGCAGTCACAGCACCTGGCCCGTGACTCTATGTATCTACAACCTGCCTCCTTGGTTGTGCATGAAGCGTAAGTTCATTATGATGCCAGTGCTCATCCAAGGCCCGAAGCAACCGGGCAACGACATTGATGTGTACCTTAGGCCATTAGTTGAAGAACTCTTACAGTTGTGGGGCAAACCAGGTGTACGTGCGTGGGATGAGAACAAACAGGAGCCATTTGATCTACGAGGGTTGTTATTCGTAACCATCAATGATTGGCCTGCTCTTAGTAACCTTTTAGGACAGACAAACAAGGGATATAAGGCATGCACACACTGTTTAGATAAGACTGAAGGTACATATTTGCATAAATGCAAGAAGGTTGTGTACCTGGCGAATCGACGATTTCTTCCGACCAATCATCCCGTAAGAAAGAAAGGCAAGCATTTCAAAGGTGAGGCAGATCACCGGAAGAAGCCTGAACTCCTTGCTGGTGATGATGTATTTGGTATGGTCAAGGACATAGAAGTAATCTTTGGAAAGGGTCCCGACGGTCAATCAGTTCTGAACAACGTCGCTACAGGACACGCACCCATGTGGAAGAAGAAATCTATATTTTGGGAGCTGCCATATTGGAAAGTCCTGCGTGTCCGCTCTTCAATCGATGTGATGCACGTGACGAAGAATCTTTGCGTGAACCTGCTAGGATTCCTAGGCGTGTATGGGAAGACAAAAGATACACCAGAAGCACGGGAGTACCAACAAATTATGAAAGACCCAAAGAACATGCATACACAAAACAAGACGGATAAAGGGCGTCACTTAAGTCGTGCCAGCTATGCTCTTACCAAAGAAGAGAAGGAAATCTTTTTTGAAGTCCTTTACAGTATCAAGGTGCCGTCGGGCTTCTCATCTAATATAAAGGGGATAATAAATATGGCAGAGAAAAAGTTCCAAAACCTGAAGTCTCATGACTGTCACGTGATTATGACGCAGTTGCTTCCGATTGCATTAAGGGGCTTCTACCGGAAAATGTTCGAGTACCCATTGTGAAGCTATGTGCATTCCTCAATGCAATATCTCATAAGGTAATCAATCCAGATATTCTGCCAAGGTTATAGAAGGATGTGGTACAATGTCTTGTTAGTTTTGAATTGGTGTTCCCACCATCCTTCTTCAATATTATGACGCATCTCCTGGTTCACCTAGTGGAAGAGATTGCCATTCTCGGTCCGGTATTTCTGGACAATATGTTCCCCTTTGAGAGGTTCATGGGAGTCTTAAAGAAATATGTTCATAACTGTGCTAGACCAGAAGGAAGCATCTCCAAGGGATATGGAACAGAGGAGGTCATTGAGTTTTGTGTTGACTTTATTCCTGATCTTAAGCCGGTTGGTGTTTCTGACTCGCGGCATGAGGGAGGACTAAGTGGAAAAGGCACGCTGGGAAAGAAAGCAATGATATGTAGGGACGGGGATTCTTTCACTAAAGCACACTACACAGTTCTACATAATTCCACGTTGGTAGCTCCGTATATCGAGGAACACAAGAATATTGTACGCTCCAAAAACCCAGGGAAGCCTGAATCATGGATTATAGATGAACACATGAAGTCTTTCGGTGGTTGGATGCGGACACATCTCTTGAATGACACCACTGTTGGAGATCAGCTATACTTGTTGGCCGCGTCACCATCTTCTACTGTATTGAATTTCCAAGGGTACGAAATAAATGGGAATACATTCTACACGATCGCCCAAGATAAAAAGAGCACCAACCAAAATAGTGGTGTCCGCTTTGATGAAATAGACGAGAATGGACAAAAGGACACATATTATGGTTATATAGAGGAGATATGGGAACTAGACTATGTAGTATCTTTTAAGGTCCCTTTGTTTCGCTGCAAATGGGTCAACCTGAATGGGGAAGGGGTAAAGATAGACCAGTTGTACGGAATGACAACAGTGGATCTCAACAATCTTGGTTATAGAGATGAACCATTCGTCCTAGCCAATGATGTGTCTCAGGTTTTCTATGTGAAGGACATGTTCTCCAGACCGAAAAAAAGAAAAAAATATGCAAACGAATACATCATATGATGAGCCAAAGCGTCACATAGTTCTTTCAGGGAAAAGAAACACCGTGGGAATCGAGGACAAGACAGACATGCCAGAAGATTATAATAAGTTTGATGAAATTCCGCCCTTCACAGTGAAAACTGACACAAGCATTCCGTTAAGTAAAGAAGATGCTCCATGGTTACGTCTGAAGCGATCCTAAGGAAGGACATATGCCAAGAAGTTCATGCTCATATTATGTAACTCTAGTTAATGTCTTTCGCGGTTTGTGGCTTGACCGAAGGATATCTTTCGCGGTTTGTGGCTTGACCGGGACTATATATAGGGGGGCCTTTAGTCCCGGTTTTGTAGTCTCAGTTTTTAATATTAATAAATGTCTTGAGTGTTAGTCCCGTTTTGTGGCTGGACCGGGACTATGAAGAAGTTGTCCCGATTCGTAATTACCATAAAGATCTGATCTCTATGACCAGTTTCTTGGAGATGCCGGAGGACTGGGATCCGGCGGCATCTCCCTGAAACTGGTCGTAGTGGTGTCCCTGCTCTCGAAAATCATCTTGCAGCTTGTAACTTCTCTAACTAGATCAATACACCCGGGAGCTAACTAATTTCACATATTAGGGAGTGCCTCTATGACCAGTTTCTCGGAGATGCCGGAGGACTGGGCTCCGTCGGCATCTCCCTGAAACTGGCCGTAGTGGTGTCCCTGCTCTCGAAAACCATCTTGCAGCTTGTAACTTCTCTAACTAGATCAATACGCCTCGGAGCTAACTAATTTCACATATTAGGGAGTGCCTCTATGACCAGTTTCTTGGAGATGCCGGAGGACTGGGCTCCGTCGGCATCTCCCTGAAACTGGCCGTAGTGGTGTCCCTTCTCTCGAAAACCATCTTGGAGATGCCTCAAACTGGCTGGAGGACTGGACTCGCAAGGATGCCTATTTATAGTACAAGCTGCTCAGCATAGTGTCGACACTTACAAAATAATGTCGACACTCACCCCTATTATTAGTGTTGACTCGTGTTTTGTCCCGCTTGGTGTCTCCAACCAGGACTACAGGTTCATCTTTAGTCCCGGTTGGTGACACCATCCGGGAAAAGGTACACGCCGCACGACATAATGTCGACACTCGCCCCTATCATTAGTGTTGCCTGGCCCAGCCTGCCGAAATCCCTCCGCGTGGTGTCGACAATGAAAATACCAGACTTGGTATATTGATCATGTTTCGAAAAACCCTTCACAAAATGACCGAAAGCCATGAAACCTCGAACATGATAGGTTTGGACATTGGTGTGGAGAACAATGTTGCAGGAGGAAGTTTTCCTTTTTGTCGCACGGAAAAGCCCTTTTCCATTTTCCGAGCGCAAAAAAGGGTCATTTTGTGAAGTAACCACCAAAATGCCGTTTCAGAATGCTACCGTCCCATTTTCCTAAAATACTAGACCACCTTACATGGACTATCTCCCAACCGGGACATCTCAAACCTTTTCGTCCATCCCGGGTAAAAAGGACAAATGTCTGCAGAATCGGCAGGAAGTGGGTCCGGTTTGTACTACAGGTACATGATCTATCGCCTGTGATTTTTTGAAAAACTCATTATTAGACTCGCAATATGTGGTTTCTTCAGAGATCCAATGCAAGTTCTAACGATGCTCGTCCCCTATCTTCATGCACACCGGTTCGACCATAGTTAGAAATTCAGATAATTCAAAACGGGCATAATAAATTCAAAAAAAATCCGAACAATGAAAATCCTTCGCGTGGTGTCATATTATGTTACATAGTTGAAAGACAAAATACCAGACTTGGTATATTGATCATGTTTCGAAAAACCCTTCACAAAATGACCTATCATGTTCGAGGTTTCATGGCTTTCGGTCCAAATGACCGATGTTATGTGCTGAATCACGGCATAGTTTGTGATGTTGTGCCCATATTATGCATGTGTGTGGACATTGGTATGGAGAACAATGTTGCAGGAGGAAGTTTTCCTTTTTGTCGCACGGAAAAGCCCTTTTCCATTTTCCGAGCGCAAAAAACGGGTCGTTTTGTGAAGTAACCACCAAAATGCCTTTTCAGAATGTTACCGTCCCATTTTCCTAAAATACTAGACCACCTTACATGGACTATCTCCCAACCGGGACATCTCAAACCTTTTCGTCCATCCCGGATAAAAAGGACAAATGTCTGCCGAATCGGCAGGAAGTGAGTCCGGTTTTTCCCGCCATTTTTTCCCGCCAGTTCTTCCCGCCAGTTTTTCCCGCCGGTTCTTCCCGCCAGTTCTTCCCTCCAGTTATCTTCCTGCCATTTCTCACTATATATATATATATATATATATGTAGGGTTGGCCTCCATTGTCATTGCACATCTCTAGACTCATATCTGCAACATCATCACTCTTTCCCATGACTTCCACCGTAGCACTAACTCCCAGGGAGGCGGAGGCACTTTACGCCTCGAACTACCCCTGCCCGCCAGGCTACTGTGTCCCCGTCGGCTGGATGCTGAGCGCCGGAGGCGTGCCAGTTCCTACTGTCCCTCTAGGTGTGGCGCGTCGGATGGCCATCACGAACCACTACTACTTCAAGCTCACGCCGGAGCAGCGGAGGAATCCCAGATGGCATCCCGACTATTTCCCGACTTGGGAAGCCTTCTTCGTGGATCGGCGTGAGAAGGCGCTCGCCAGGCACGAGGAGGACAACCCACCTCCTTAGAACTTCAACGAGGCCGGCCGGCGGCTGTGGTGGCGCGGCCGGACTCTCCATAGCGTCATGGCCTACGACACGGACGCCGACTCTAACCCTCGCCTGCGCTACCCTCAAGTCAAGCCCACTCGTACTCAGCCTTCAAGGTTCAACTACGGCGACCCCGACGACGACAGCGACGACGGCCGCGGCGAGTACGACGACTACAGTGGCGAGTATTACAGGTGTAGGCAGGAGCATGACTGAATCATTCCAACGTTGCAAAACAAGTTTGGCCGATAGTGGCTTAATCTAGCCATGTATCTTAATTTTTAGTTCTTCTATGTAACTTTGTGTTAGTTGCGTTATGTACTTTAATTCCAGTTCTATCCTAATCAAATTTTCTTTCCGCCCATTATTTTCCGTCCTTTTTTCCGCCCATTAATATATAAAAAATATAAGTTAATTCAAAGCCAAATTAAAAACAGAAAATGGTTTTGAATTACTTATTCAAATCCAAACACTTTTTATGTTTAAAGTTTTTCTAAATTCCAAATTAATATTAAAAAAATATAAGTTAATTCATTTTTAATTGTAAATGGTTCATATTTTAAATGGTTACATTAATTATTTTTTAAAACAGAAAATGGTTTTGAATTATTTATTCAAATCCAAACACTTTTTATGTTTAAAGTTTTTCTAAATTCCAAATTACTATTCAAAAAATATAAGTTAATTCATTTTTAATTTTAAATAGTTCATAGTTTAAATGGTTACATTAATTATTTTTAAAAACAGAAAATGGTTTTGAATTATTATTCAAATTCAAACACTTTTTATGTTTAAAGTTTTTCTAAATTCCAAAGTAATATTCAAAAAATATAAGTTAATTAATTTTTAATTTTCAATGGTTCATATTTTAAATGGTTACATTAATTATTTTTTAAAAATAGAAAATGGTTTTGAATTAGTTATTCAAATCCAAACACTTTTTATGTTTAAAGTTTTTCTAAATTCCAAATTAATATTAAAAAAATATAAGTTAATTCATTTTTAATTTTAAATGGTTCATAGTTTAAATGGTTACATTAATTATTTTTAAAAATAGGAAATGGTTTCGAATTAGTTATTCAAATTCAAACACTTTTTATGTTTAAAGTTTTTCTAAATTCCAAAGTAATTATCATTTAAAAAACATTACAAATTTAAATCCTAAAATAAAAAATAAGGCGGGAACAGAGAGATAATTCCTGAAAAATTTTGAAAACAGGGTCATATGTCCTGGTTGGAGCCACCAACCTGGACTAAAGACCCCTGCGGCGCGCCAACCCTTGGTCTGCTGAAAAAATTGGAGTATACGTCCCGGTTGGTGGCTCCAACCGGGACGTATAACCCTTTAGTCCCGGTTGGAGCCACCAACCGGGACTAAAGGTCATTTGGTTATAACTGACGCGCCTCGTCTTCTTCTTCCCCATCTCACTTCGCTGCTTCTCACCGACGCGCGCACAGGAACCGCCCCTAACGCCGGCAGGCTGCCCGAGCTCGCCGCCCCCGACGCCGGCAGGCTGCCCAAGCCCGCGCGTTCCGTCCGCCACCACCGCCGCCTTCGTCCGTGCGCGTCCTAGCTACTCCCCCCCCCCCCCCCCCCGCCCGCCACCGCCGCCGCTCGAGATCGACGGAGGCGACGCTCCGGTGACCAAGAAGGAGCGGCGCCGCCTCTCTCTAACGCGCAGTGAGCCTCTGCACCTCCTAGTGCCCTCCGTTTGCCTGCTTGCTTGTTGTAGCCGCCACGCGTTGTGTCCCTGCAAGCACCGCCGCCGCTGCCCGCCGTGCGCCCAGCTCCGGTGACCTTCTTCGAGCGGCGCCGCCACTTTATTGCTTACCTCGACGCGCTGCTTCGATCAAGCCTAGCCCCGTCGCCCCGCACGCCTCACAGCGCCGTCCCCGGTGACCACCCGATGGTGGCCGCCGAGATGACGTCACCCCGGCGTCACGCTGACGTGGCCCACGGGCCCGCTGACCTTTGACCACCACGGTGGCTTGCTGATGTGGCCTAGGGCCCAGCACTCAGTCACAGTGGCTAGGTTCTGTCTGGGTAAAAAAACCAACCCTTTGCTAATGTCATATTGACACAGTAATTCAATTTTAAATGATTTAATAATTTCAGAAATTGATATAAACTTGTAAATTTAATATCTTTTTATTTATAAGTCAGAAAAATACAAATAATATATCAAATTGTTTAGAAAAATGAAACCTATCTATTTAACCTATAATCATGCATTGTTCAACAACTTAAATGACAAGTATAATTAGAAGAACAAATGCACCCCTCTCATATGTTCCGGAGTTTCCTCGAGTTAGGGTGAACCCCGATTAGGGTTACATTCCAATGCAAATTAACTTGTCATATCGTCATACTTGCTTGAGCATTGCATCGATGCCATGTGTTGATTGTTTCCCTTTCTTTTTGGTGTTTGGATTATTAGGTTTATTATTAGTTAGGTATTATTAGGTTTATTAATTAGTTTGGTATTATTGGTCTTCGGCCCCACTGGTCAGTCACCGTGGGTAGCCCCAGACCCGATTCACATTGTCAAGCAACTTAAAAGCCCTATCTTAGATAAGGAATCATTAATACCCCTTAGGTGCATGTGGGTTCGACGATGTGCCTTCGCCAGGGAATTCCGAACCCTCTTAAATCGATTCCAATATGGTATTTTGTTAGTATCTAGTGTTACCTATCTGCTGGATAGTTTCCCTTTTGTAGCCTTATACTCATCTTCCCCTCTCATATGCATCGGAGGTTTCTCCGAACTAGGTTTTACACCCCTCGGAACTCCGGAATATTGATTTTAGTTGATTTTAGCTAGAGTTACCTATCTACTACACAGTTTCCTTTTTGTAGCTAGGTTTAGGATTTAGGGTTTCTCTTCATTTTTATTATTGTGTATGTATATATTAGGGTTTCTCTTAATTAGGGTTTATATCTCTCAACACCGTACCTAACTTTCTCCCTTAGCCGCTTTGACTTATTCGTTTTTCCACCTATGCAAAAAATATGGACCCACACGTCAGAGATGAAGAAAAGGAAGAGTTGATCCAAGGTGTGATCCGTGGGGAAGAAAATTTAGACGTATCAACGTTTCTGAACAACTCCGGTGAGGGTGATCCTCTTTTTACCGGAATAGACGACTTGTTTGAGGTTGAAGGTGTTGCCTTCCGCGAGGGAGAAGGCGATGCCTTGTGTAATCGAGAAGACGACCGCTCCGGCGAGGTGCATGTAATATAATTAATTAATTCATTAATTAATCATCTGCTATCTATATAGAAATAGTAACGACGATCTTTCTTCTTTTAACCCTCCGGATCAAACAAATCTACTGAAAAGAGCAGACGAGACCCAACCAAAAAGTTGCAAGACCATGAGAGGTTCAGGATCGAAGATGTCGCTGAAGACGGCAAACCGACGGCTCCCGAAGTTGTCGCAAACAAATTGGTGGCACAATGCGGAGTAATCGTTAGGGACTTAATCCCGATCACCATTAGAAATTGGAATAGGCCTGCTAATGCGGATGAAGAGGGAACATGTTTATTTCTCCCTAACCACGCCAAAGATTTACTGTGGAAGAGGCTCATGGTTAATTTCAAACTACCGAAGATAGAGCTGGATCCAAATGCGGAGGATCCAGTTGAGGACGCCTTAGAACATGGGAGAGCCATGGAGGCTAAGGTCAGGGAGTGGGCTTTGAAGAAGATGGCCTAGTGTTTCACCAACTGGAAGAAAAGATTGCACCTTGACTATGTCGTGAAAGAGAAGACTCCCGATTTCAAGAATATTCAGTTTGAGAAGATAAAACCATTCTGGGCTGAGTTTGTGGAATACAAGACATCAGAAAAAGCTAAGAAAATGTCTGCAACGAATAAGCTGAATGCTGCTAACAAGAAGTATCACCATACTAGTGGCAAGGTGGCTACAGGGCTGGCATTCCTAAGTGGGAGAAACTTGAGAATGAACTGCGTGCTAAAAAGATCACCCCAGAGACAGACGATTGGGTAGAACATGCAAGGAATTGGTTTTACGGGCATGGGGCACGTTGGACTCGGAAGGGAGGTGTATATATAACATACGACATAAAGAAGACCCCTTGCCAATCGAGAGGATGAGAAAAGCAGTAAAGGCTGTTAAAGATGGGGACTTCATTCCCGATAGAGAGAATGATGAGCTCACACTCGCCCTTGGAAATAAGGAACATGATGGACGAACACGAGGCACAAGAGGCTCCCAACCATGGAAGACTGGGTTTCCCGAAGAGAGGAAGAAATATCCTGATAGAAGCCGTCAGAGGAGAAAGGACAGGGCGGAAGTTGAAGCAGATAGTCAGAAAGAGCGAATGCGTTTAATTGAAGAACGAATAAAGCAACAACAAGATGAAATTAACGCACTTAAAGAGCAAAGTACTACCGGCCCATCTCAGCAGCACACTGCATTCGATGCTACCGGCCTATCGAAGAATCAAAAAAGCAGTGTGGCTTCCACCGAGATCCCGGGTGATGACAATGGCGATGACGATGGTGCACCCACGATGGCTCCTGTTGGCTACCCAGTGGATGATATCACAGAGATGACACACTGTGAGCTACATGTCAAAGTTGTGAACATATCAATGAAGGTGGCGATCGGCTATGCCTTACCAATTGGACCCACACCAACTTACCACTGTCGTCCAGTTCCAGAGGGCTACGCTGTTGTCGAGGTGGATGAAATCATGCCCACCTTTGAAGTTTTGGATCTTGACTACCCTGCAGGTGAAGGGGATGTGACCGTACTAGGAGACGCAAAAAACGTCACCATTCTATGGCCAAAGGAATGTATCGTGCTTGGAAATCACACGCCAAGGCCATCTTCGCCGCCGCCTCACCCGTCTCCAGCGAGGTCGTCGCCGCCGCGGCAGCCATCTTCGTCGCCTCACCCGGCTCCGTCACCTCACCCGGCTCCTTCGCCTCACCAATCTCCGGCGCAGCCATCGCCGCGGAAGCCATCGCCGGCGCCTCAGGATAAAAAGCGTAAGCGTACCGCTACTCTGCGTCGTGGTAAGCGATCGCCGAAACGTAAACAAGAGCCTATTCCAAAAGTACCAAAGGTTCCTCCCAAGAGAGCTTATGACTGTACTAAAGAGGGGACTGCAGCGATCGTTGATGCGGAAACGACAGCGCTAAGCTGAGGCGGCCGAAAGAGCCAGAGTTCCCTAGCATGAAAGAAGAAAATGCTAAAGTCTCTTCATCAACCCGAGCCAAAGCTGTCATCAGACTATGAGCGTTCTATTCTCAAGTCACATGCGGCACAAAAAGCCTCGAAGAGCAGTACTGATGCAAGCGATAAATCTGTTGCCCAGCTCGGAGAACAAGCAAAACAGTCTTGCGCCCCTCTCAAGGTGATTTCCCAAACCAATGTGGGGTCGAGCAAATATGGGGCCGAATAGCAGTATGATCCAGAGGTAGTTGCACAATACGGAGAAGCTGCCGCTGCTCAAGGTATGAGTATTGCCCAGTACTTATCCCAGTTAGAGTACTTCCCCGTGAGTGAAGTAGCATACAAATACCAGTATGGCAAACCTCTCGTCAAACCTGAGGAGGTAAATAATCTACCAACAAAAATGCGAAGATTGCATAACTGGTACATGCATGACACAAAGGCCGGGGTTAACTGGATAGTGCTGAAGGTTACAAAAAAGCATTATGGGAAAGAAATAGATGACATGATATCTATTGAATTTGATGAACTATTTTAATTATTCAATCAAGACGCCTTGGACAAATCGATCATCCGTGCCTATTGTCTGTAAGTACTAATTCTGTAATTAATTTAGTCTCCAGCTATCTCACCTTGTTTATTGCATGTATATAATCATACTGTAATATGCAGAATGAAGATTCTCGAATGCAGGAGAGGACAAATCTATGACATTGGCTTCATTGACCCATATTGGGTTCATCAAGCTAATCTCAAAACAAGCCCCCAGGATACGGAGGATAATATAGTACACGCGTTAAGGTTTCAAGAAACCAAAAGGGAAATACTTTTTCCTTATAACTTCGAGTGAGTGTTATTGTCTTCTATACACTTTCTATTTCGCTTACTCGATAATAAGTATATAATTGATTAGTTATGCATTCGCAGCTTTCACTATATTCTGTTAATCATTCAACTTGACAAAGGACGTATACTAGTCATGGACTCGAAACATAAATCCCTTGAGCAGTGGAAGAACATGCAGATGCTTCTCCAGTTGTAATTCTAATCATTACGACACTATATCGGCAACGTTCGTAAATTTTATGATATCAAGTAATTAATAACTTATTTTATTCGTTTTCTTCGTCGGGCAGCGCTTGGAAACGGTTCACCAACAAGGCTAGGGGTGTTTGGAAAGTGGAGCTTATATTTCAAGCACTAGATGTAAGCACCACTAGCTATATCCGCGCATCTCTTTGATTCTAGTTTTGATACAGTTATTATCATGCTTGATTATTATTTTGATTGAACTATGTTCTCGTAAAGTGCCTGACGCAGGGACCAGGTAACAATCTATGTGGATACTATGTTTGCGAGTTCATCCGGCAGACGTGCGATAAGAAGGGCAGAAATTTAGAGCAACTCCACGTACGTAAACAATTTCCATAGTTTTTAATTACAATCAAATTGTGTTTAGTTTCATTCATATAGGTTGACTCCTTTTTTAAATCAGATCGAACGTCTACGGGACGGTCTTCTGCCAAAGGATCGCGTACGAGCAATTCAGGAGGAATTGGCGGGATTCTTGGATGCAGAAGTTCTAGACCCAAAAGGGGAATACTATTCAACTGTATATAGACAATAGGGATTGTACAAAGAGCAACTTTTGTATGTAATGCATGAACTCGATCCGTGTATCGAATGTAATATTATCATGATGATCTTGTGTAATATAATGGTTCCTTCATTGATGAGTTCAAAACACTAAATAAACAATAAATCAACCTAAATGAATTCTCTGCCGCCGCACAAAAAGTGGCGAAAATGCTGCCGCGGCAACAAAATGTGCCAAAATGAATTCTCTGCCTCGGCAGAAAAATGGGTCAAATCTCTGCCACGGCAGAAGATTATTTGTCCCGGTTCGTGTCCACCCCCCTCGCGCTCTGACGCCGCCACGTGTGCCCCCATTTGTCCCGGTTGGTGGGGCAACCGGGACTAAAGGTTGGGGCTTTAGTCCCGATTGTCCCGTCCCGGTTGGGCAACCGGGACTAAAGCCCCTTACCAACCGGGACGCATGACATGTTTTCTACCAGTGTTTGGAGCAGATGATCTGTAGGGAGCCAATTATATCTTCCCAGATGTCGGTACCTAGGAGCGCGGGTACCTCTTTGACGACCTATCTACAGGACGTAGAATGGAGGTGCCCGTGTAGTGTGGCCTGGCCGCTACCCTCTCCCTAAGAAGATCGTAGGCACATGCAACGGCAGACTTCATTTGTATCTGCGACTGCTTCGGTGACATCTTCTGCACAACACGTTGGCCCTAGCTACCGAGCCTACCGCCACGGCACCAGGCCGACACCAGACCTATTGCTTCACGTACAACCAGGCGACTAGCCGGTACATGGTCGTGCACTCGTGGCTGGTGGTGCAGCCACGAGGATAATTATGTGACCGTGGACAACACAATGTACCAGGTCACCCAGATGTTGGACCGAGGGCTGAACGTCATATTGTTGGACCCTCGAAGGCGAGCAGGCCTCGTCTGTCATTCCACTACCTGTCATCTAGACCAGCCGGAACTTGGCGCTTGACGAAGCTGCGTGGAAGGCTCGGCATCACCTTGAGCTTCGACTCACAGAGGTAACCCAGTATCGCATCCGCGAGGACTTGAACTTGGATGGTTGGGTCGTACATCCACTCCCCTAGCCAAGTGAGCTAGGCTCACTTCTTAACTATGCCTTGATTCTAGCCATAACATTGGTCATTTAACCTGAGAGCCAGAAACCTCGAATGAGATAGGTCATTTTGTGAAGGTTTTTCCAGACATAATCAATATACTAAGTTTGATATTTTTCCTTGTAACTATGTCACATAATATGACACCACGCGAAGGTTTCGCATTGCTTCGATCGTTTTTAAATTTTTTATGCCCGTTTTAAATGATCGTCAAACTTTGTCGAACGGCGGGCATGAAGATTCTTAGCTCGGGGCCGAGTCTCGCTAAACTTGCATTGGATATTTGATAAAATAGCATATTGTGAACCTAAAAATGATTTTTGTAAAAAACATGAGAATCGGATCATGTACACGTAGTTCATATCTAACCCACTTCCTGTCGATTCGGTAGGAATTTATCTTTTTCATCAGAGCAGGACGAAAAGGTTTTGGATCCCCCTGTTAGAACATTGTCCATATAAGATGGTCTAGTATTTTTGTAAAATATGGTGGTACCATTTTGAATTAGCCATTTGGTCGTTGCTCCTCAAAACCGTCCGTTTTTGTGCTTGGAAAAATGAAAAATGGATTTTTGATGCGACGAAAAGGAAAACTTCCTCCTGCAACATTGTTCGCCATCCCATGATGCACATGTATGCATAACATGGACACATTATCATAAACTATGCCATGATTCTATCCATAACATTGGTCATTTGACCCGAAATCCAAGAAACCTCGAATGAGATAGCTAGGTAAACTAGGCAAAATTGCTTGGCACCAAAATCCAACAAAATACCCTGGCACAGATCTAGGGACTAGGCAAGCAATAGAAAAGTAAGCTCTTGGGGGATGGAGTCCGTACAGTTCAAGAAAAAAAGGAATTAATATTTATAGAATACATGCTGGCTGCACAGATCTAGAAAATCAATGCATGACCATGATATCATCCTCCCCTGGCACTAGTTTCTCCTGGCTAGCATTCGAGAAATAGGCCGCCTTTGGCGTTCCAGATCATCTCCTCAACTGGCCGGTGATATGATCGATCGATCGAGAGAAAGACCAAAAGGAGGCACGCAACTAAGATAGGATCGGTTTTACTAAGTATTCCTCTAGAAATCGGCTTAGGTGGTGTGTTCTTTGAGGTTATGAGCTTGAGCCGAAACAAGGAACTACATGAGGCATATAGACAATAACCATCTCTAAGTTGTACTAGTGCTGGCTGGCAGCGCCGCCACCGCCTAGCATCCACCGACTCCCCACCTCTACGTCTAGAGAGCGTCATCATGCTCATAGTCGCCGGCTCACCCGTTCCCAGATGGAGCGCAAGGGGCCTAGATCTGGGCCGAGCGGGCAATGATGCCTGATGCACGCCATGGCCACTCCTCCACAGCCAACGGCCGTGTTGCCACGTCGAAGGATCACCTACGTGCACCGCAGGAGCAACCCACGCCGGACCACTGCAGGACGAATTGTTCCACCCGAGTAGGAGCGCTTGAGCGTGGGACGGGTCGTGTGCACTACTCCACCTCCGTGTACGGTCATAGAATGTTCGGATGTACATGCCAAAATTTCGTTCAGATTCTTTTGACAATTTAAATTATATTTTTCTAATGGGTTCATTTACACATGGGAACCAAAACACCACCTCCGTGGTGTATTCACTCGTTTTTTATATAGAGATGGTGAAATATATTATTCTGGCGCGTTTCAAGGACTTGACGAAGTCTACACCTAGTGCTACCGGTCAGCATATATAGGAATACTTGAGGCAGGTCGTCGGTACATGATTGCTCGGTCTGATTGAGTAGATAGGACCAATCCATGATTTGTTTTTGGTAAGGAAGACAAATTCATGATGATGAGACGGCCAAATCAGGTAAAAATAAGTTAAGGGTCGCCATCTGTGTAGATACAGTGCTCCTACAACTAATGCATGTATTATTTCCAAGCAAGTGTTCAGATTGCAGAAGAGAACAAATGACCACATAATTTTATCCTGTCGTGATGCCTATACTACTATTTGTTATTTGGGAACAGCACCTACGGATACGACTTCCTCACCCGATGATGCTACTGGCCGGTAGACGGAAAAAAAGAACATTTTCGACAATAGTTGAAGGTTGTATCGCATTTTGAATTAGACATTTGGTGGTTCCTTCACAAAACCGACCGTTGTTTGTGCTCGGAAAATGAAAAATGGCTTTTTGGTGCGACGAAAAAGAAAACTTCCTCCTGCAACATTGGTTGCCATCTTATGATGCAAATGTATGCACAATATGGGCATATTATCACAAATTATGCCTTAATTCTAGCCATAACATTGATCATTTGACCTGAAAGCCAAGAAACCTCGAATGAGATGGGTCATTTTATGAAGATTTTTTCAGACATAATCAATATACCAAGTTTGATATTTTTCCTTGTAATTGTGTCATATATTATGGCACCACGTGAAGGTTTCGTATTGTTTCGATCGTTTTTGAATTTTTTATGCCCGTTTTAAACTATCGTCAAACTTTGTCGAACGGCGGTCATGAAGATTCTTAGCTCGGGGCCGAGCCTCACTAAACTTGCAGTGGATCTTTGATAAAATAGCATATTGTGAACTTAAAATAATTTTTGTAAAAAAACATGAGCATCGGATCATGGTCCTGTAGTTCATATCTGACCCACTTCCTACCGATTCGGCGAAAATTTATCTTTTTCATCAAAGGTGGACGAAAAGATTCCGAATCCCCTGTCAGGACATTGTCCATATAAGGTGGTCTAATATTTTTGTAAAATATGTTGTTAGCATTTTGAATTAGCCATTTGGTGGTTGCTTCACAAAATAGTCCTTTTTTTGCTTGGAAGATGAAAAATGGATTTTTGGTGCGACTAAAAGGAAAAACTTTCTCATGCAACATTGTTCGTCATACCATGATGCACATGTATGCATAATATGGACACATTATCATAAAATATGTCTTGATTCTAGCTATAACATTGGTCATTTGACCCGAAATACAAGAAACCTCGAATGAGATAGGTCATTTTGTGAAGGTTTTTTCAGACATAGTCAATATACCAAGTTTGATATTTTTCCTTGTAACTATGTCACATAATATGACACCACGCAAAGGTTTCGAATTGTTTCGATCGTTTTTGAATTTTTTTATCCCCGTTTTAAACTATATATAATGTTTTAAGTTTCACTTAATTTTTTTTGACAAATATGTAATATTTGAATATAGATATATAGATCTTATTTTTTTGCAAATTTTGATAAAGTATTTGTATCTTTACGAATTAGAATGATTTAGTTATGATTTTTCAAATTTTAATAAGGTAAAAGAAAAAATAGCTACGCCGAGGACAACCGTCGGCGTAGCATAGAATGCGCCAAGGACAATTCTTCGACGACGGCTGCTTGGCGGGGCTGGCCTCGTTACGGTATACGCCGACGGCCCCAATATTTGGCCGTCGGCGTATCTATCCATTCCTGTAGTGCGGCACAAGCTCGGCAACGACACGACCAAGGAACAACACGCTACGGTGGAGATCAACGAGAGGAACCAGGGTACAATGGTAGCTCATATTAGCACAAAGTATGATACCTTCCAGACGTTCGACTATGTCGAGACCATGGAACCGTTGAGTCGCGTGTACATGTGCTGGTGAAAACAATGATGTACTGATGTTGCAATTGTACGGTCTTACATATAGCAGACGCAATTAGTCGGGAAATTTTGCTTGCTTGATAGTTTCTACGCTAATATATGTACTCTATCAAATGAAGCCCTTTCTAACCATTTTTGTTGTGAAGAACCACGACCCGTTTTATATCTTTTTTCTTTTTAAAAGACTCTTTACTTGTACAGAGATGGTTCAAATTATTCGCTATTTCTGTGTCAATTTAATCCAACAAAATACCCTGGCACCAAAATTCGGAACATTATCATAGGTAAACTAGGCAAGCAATAGAAAAGTAAGCTCTTGGGGGATGGAGTCCGTACAGTTCAAGAAAAAAAGGAATTAATATTTATAGAATACATGCTGGCTGCACAGATCTAGAAAATCAATGCATGACCATGATATCATCCTCCCCTGGCACTAGGTTCTCCTGGCTAGCATCCGAGAAATAGGCCGCCTTTGGCGTTCCGGATCATGTCCTCGATTGGCCGGTGATATGATCGATCGATCGAGAAGAAGACCAAAAGGAGGCACATAACTAAGATAGGATCGGTTTTACTAAGTATTTTCCTAGAAACCGGCTCATGTGGTGTGCTATTTGAGGTTATGATCTTGAGCCAAAACATAAAACCGGCTAAAGCATATGGGCAATAACTGCCTCTAAATAACGTATTTGTACTTGCTGGCCGGCAGCGTCGCCACCGCCTAGCATCCACAGACTCCCCACCTCTACATCTAGAGAGCGTCCCCATGCTCATAACCGCTGGCTCACCCGGACCTAGATGGAGCGCAAGGGGCCTAGATCTGGGCCGAGTGGGCACTGATGCCTGTTGCACGCCATGGCCACTCCTCCGCAGCCAACAGCCGTGTTGCCACGTCGAAGGATCACCTAGGTGCATCGCAGGAGCAACCCACGCTGGACCGTTGCAGGCCGAATTACTCTGCCCGAGTAGGAGCGCTTGAGCGTGGGAGGAGGACGGGGCCTCTGCCACCAGCGTCGGGAAAGGGTGGAGGAGATGGGCGGAGATTGCGGCCCTTGGTTTCCTCGCTCGGGTAGGTGATGCGGGCGAGAGACGAGGGAGTTTTTTTCCCCTCCAGTGACCGATCCCAATTCAAATTCGCACAAATGAGGCTTTAATTCCCCATTCCATCAGTGCCCTCTTAATACCCACTACTCCATATTAAGTTCCCCTCAAACTCTAATACTGGAGAGTACGTGGGCTACCCGCAATTGTCCTCGAAGACCCGTAGGTGCCGTTGCCATCGTTCATGGAGCATGTACCCAAGGTTATGTGCCTCCTGGCCCCTTAGTCGTCCTCTGTTCTTCTACCCTCTCTCTAGCACGTCGCCTCACACTCGTTTCCCCCTCTGCAATGCCATGGCCACTCCTCCACAGCCAACAGCCGCGTTGCCACGTTGAAGGATCACCTACGTGCACCGCAGGAGCAACCCACGCCGGACAGCTGCAGGACGAATTGTTCCACCCGAGTAGGAGCGCTTGAGCGTGGGACGGGTCGTGTGCACTACTCCACCTCCGTGTACGGTCATAGAATGTTCGTCGGATGTACATGCAAAAATTTCGTTCAGATTTTTTTGACAATTTAAATTATATTTTTCTAATGGGTTCATTTACACATGGGAGCCAAAACACCACCTCCGTGGTGTATTCACTCGTTTTTTATATAGAGATGGTGAAACATATTATTCTGGCGCGTTTCAAGGACTTGACGAAGTCTACACCTAGTGCTACCGGTCAGCATATATAGGAATACTTGAGGCAGGTTCGTCGGTACATGATTGCTCGGTCTGATAATTGAGTAGATAAAGAGCAATCCATGATTTGTTTTTGGTAAGGAAGACCAATTCATGATGATGAGACGGCCAAATTGAAGTAAAAATAAGTTAAGGGGGTCGCCATGTGCGTGCAAAGTCGTCCAATAATCCTATATAGATACAGTGCTCCTACAACTAATTAATGCATGTATTATTTCCAAGCAAGTGTTCCGATTGCAAAAGAGAACAATTAAATGACCACATAATTTTATCCTCTCGTGATGCCTATACTACTCCCTCCGTCCCGGTTTAAAGGACACAATTTGCAAACCATGCAATCCCAAAATACTTAGACACAAAAACATTTAATCTTTGTAATTACTCTTGTGTGAAAGCAATAAAATGCTTGTATGCACATGTATGAACAAATGTGAACACTTTCCTAACTCTCTTTCTCCTTATGCATGTTTTACTTCATACTATTAAATGGACCAATTAGATGACACCTAGGGCCCAGAGAATTACAAATTGTGTCCTTTAAACCGAGACGGAGGGAGTAGTATTTGTTATTTGGGAACAGCACCTACGGATACGACTTCTTCCTCATCCGATGATGCTACTGGCCGGTAGACGGAAAAAAATGAAACGCAATATTTCGTGGCGTGACCTATATAGAGAGAGGAGAGGACGCGTCGATAGCATAAAACACACAGCCACATATACACACAAACAAACACCTGCTGCAAGCTTGTTGATCGATATTATCCGGCTGGCCGCCAATGGCGAAAAGCGGTAGCATCTTCCTCCTCGCAGTGCTCGCCGTCGTTGTCTCCCTTCAGGCCGCGTGTAGCGTCTCTACCGCTCTTGAACCCAAACCTAGAGGTAGTCCTGGAGGTCATGTACTTTCCCCTGCTGAGGAGAAGAAGGTGGTCGAAGCCCATACCGCATGGACTGAAAAACTGGTCGAGGCAGAGCTAGATGAAAAGATAGATAATCTCAGTGATGTTATTGAGCCTTTCCTTAATCAATATATGGAGGAGCAATCCCAAGGCGGCGCAACGCTCCCCAAAGGGTTCTACTACTTCAAGGTAGCCGGCATAAGGTTCGGCGACCGGACGCTTGAGATGGGAGCCACACTCGACAAAGGGGGTGCGATCCTAAGCAAGGAAATGTTCCCGTTCCTAAACAGAGAAGCGTGTGGGGTACTCAATAGTGAGCTCCCGGCGCCCAGTCCAGGTAAATACGGCATGTTGTGCGACACCAGCGGCTCGGCGGACCAGCTTCTGCCGGTCACGCTGCTCTTCGCTGGTGATCATGAGATTGCGTACAATTGGCAAAAGCACAGCCATGGGTTGATGTGCTTGCCTATCCTGGCGTTGCCCTGACCCAACAACGGAACATTCACACAGCTAGCTTGGTCCTACCATAGCTATGCAATCACGTCCAAGTCGAACCCCTATATCCATATATATATACTCTTTGTAAGGTACATCTGTTGATCCGAGAAGATCCATCTTCTTGTAATAATCTTGTACAATCTTGTGATCACACCATAAATAAAGTCTAAGAAAACTTCACCATCTTTTTATTACTGCTAGCAAATGTGCCCGTGCGTTGCACCGAAAGAAAAAAAAACTCGTTATACCAAACAAATTAAAGCGACACATGAGTATACCATGGCAAACAAATATGCAACATGTCAATACTATCTGGCGTGGAGAGTCGGACCAATCTGATCCCAAAAAACGAGGATCGTGCTGGTCCGGCGCTTTGTTTCCCAAAAAACAGCATCTTCCTCATGGCACGATAGGTTTCGAGGGGTTATATAAACAGGTACGCCAAAAGAGGGCACGTAACGAACGATGCTTAATGACAAAAAGGCCATAGGTGCGTGGCCTGACTGCAAAATTACAACGCCGCCGTATGCAAGTCATGCAGAACTGGTTCTCTGTTATCGGAACTGGTTCAGTGTTATCGGTTCTATAGGAGACCGAGAGTGAGTTCTCAGGAAAACTAACTATAAGCTTATACTAACAGTTAGCCAGGGTTTTTTACTAGCTAGTTTTAATTTATAACCACCATAGTTAACTAACTACTAATTGGTCGGTTGTTTATATTTTATCAAAAACCAACTCCAACGACTGACTTCATTACTGTTTCTGCTGATGTCTGACAGATGGTAGATTCAACAGAAAATACTTTTCTATTTAAGTAACACTAAAATACTTCATTAAGGATGTCTGGAAAAACCTTCACAAAATGATCTATCTCATTCGAGATTTCTTGGCTTTCGGATCAAATGATCAATGTTATAGCTAGAATCAAGGCATAGTTTGTGATAATATGCCTATATTGTGCATATATGTGCATCATGGGATGGCGAACAATGTTATAGGAGGAAGTTTTCCTTTTTGTCGCACCAAAAAACCATTTTCCATTTTCCGAGCACAAAAAATGGACGGTTTTGTGAAGCAACCACCAAATGGCTAATTCAAAATGCTACCACCACATTTTATAAAAATACTATACCACCTTATATGGACAATGTCCGAACAGGGGGATCTGAAACCTTTCCGTCGACCCCTGGTAAAAAAGACAAATTCCTGCCGAATCGGTAGGAAGTGGGTCAAATATGAACTACAGGTACATGATCTGATGCTCATGTTTTTTTACAAAAATCATTTTTAGGTTCACAATATGCTATTTTATCAAAGATCCAATGTAAGCTTGGCGAGGCTCGGCCTCGAGCTAAGAATCTTCATGTCCGTCGTTCGATAAAGTTTGACGATAGTTTAAAGTGGGCATAAAAATTCAAAAATGATCAAAACAATGCGAAACCTTCGCGTGATGTCATATTATGTAACATAGTTACAAGGAAAAATATCAAACTTGGTATATTTATTATGTCTGAAAAAACCTTCACAAAATGACCTATCTCATTCGAGGTTTCTTAGCTTTCGGGTCAAATGACCAATGTTATGTCTAGAATCAAGGCATAGTTTGTGATAATGTGTCCATATTATGCATATATGTGCATCATAGGATGGCGAAAAATATTGTAGGAGGAAGTTTTCCTTTCCGTCGCACCAAAAGGCCATTTTCTATTTTTCGAGCACAAAAAACAGACGGTTTTGTGAAACAACCACCAAATGGCTAATTCAAAATGCTACCACCAAATTTTACAAAAATACTAGACCACCTTATATGAACAATTTCCCAATAGGGGGATCCGAAACCTTTCTGTCCACCTCTGGTGAAAAAGACAAATTCCTGCCGAATAGGTAGGAAGTGGGTTAGATATGAACTACACGTACATGATCCGATGCTCATGTTTTTTTTTATAAAAATCAGTTTCAGGTTCACAATATGCTATTTTATCAAAGATCCAATGCAAGTTTTCCTTTTCATAGCACCAAAAAGGCATTTTTCATTTTCCGAGCGCAAAAAGGGGATTTTCTAAAGCAACCACCAAATAGCTAATTAAAAAACGTTGGGTTAGTGTTTAGTTGATATGGATATCATATTTGGATTCCTCTCATTTTTCTGATCAATTTAAACATATTATTTTTCGAATTCCGATATACGGATTTAAATATATTAATTATTCCATATTAAATAGAAAAATACAAAAAAGTAAAATTATTATATTTTATTTGAATTTAATAATATTTTTAATTATTCATTAATATTTACTTACATAATTATTTGTAATTTCAAAAAATACAAACATGTGACATGATGGTATAAGAGTTAATAGAATTGATATCATAATATTAACAACAATGTATGAATTACTTTGCAGAAACAGATTCCGAAGGAACGAGGAAGTGTAGGATGGGTGACCGGCGAAAAGTTTGACCAAGACTGCAATTTAATCAAAGATTAAATATAATTAGTGTTAAAAATGTTCAAAGTTAGAGATTAACGATTCTAACTCAAAGATTAAAAAAACTAAGAAAAAATAAAAATAAAATTAAAAAAATAATTTTTAAAAAAAAAATGTTTCTGCAACCGGCCGACAGGGTCGACGTAGCATACGCCGACGGCATTTCGATACGCCGACAGCCTATATGTGCTCCGCCGAGTAGGCTACGCCGACGACAGCCGTCGGCGTATCATACGCCGAGTGCATTTTGCCCTTGGCGTAGCGTCTTGTCGTCCTGTAGTGAGTTCATAGGAAAACTAACTATAAGCTTATACTAACAGGGTTTTTTACTAGCTAGTTTTAATTTATAACCACCATAGTCAACTAACTACTAATCGGTCGGTTGTTTATATTTTAGCAAAAACCAACTCCAACGGCTGACTTCATTACTATTTCTACTGATGTCTGACAGATAATAGATTCAACAGCAGATACTTTTCTATTTAAGTAACACTAAAATACTCAAGCACCATCTCAAAAAAAAAAAGTACCGAAGCACTGAGTAAAGAGGTGTGCTTAATTCTTAACAATAGCAATCAACTGGAAACAAATCTGGTGCCAAATCACACACAAAAAGGAAAACTAAAATTTCTCGTCATTGTCCACTTTTATCAGAGATTCAGGCAACGAAAATAGTATCCAGGCTTCCGCTCACATTTCCAGTAAAGCTAGCATCATGTGGTCCGTCACTTGCAGTTACTTTCCCTCCCTGGAGAAAGAACAAGTGACCGTAAGAAACCTTGATACGGATCGAGGATATACATACATTTTAATAGAGTACATATTAGTAGAGGGATTGTAGAAATCTCGTAATAGTACCTCTAGCATTGGAAATGAAATGGCAATGTCGCCATAGTACTTTCAAATTTCCTCATCGGAGCCTCTGTGCTCCTCGCTCACCTCATCATCAGTGCTGCTCTCTCCAATACTACCATACAGATTTAACCTGGGACGGTTGGGATGGAGTCTTGCTTCCTTCCTTATGGCAGCTTCTGCAGCCTTCCTTTCGGAAGATGTGGCACCTTTGTCGTGAAGATAAAAAGTCGCATGCTTCAGGTATGGGAGGTGCTCAATACCTATGTAGAACCCGTAGCCTTTTGTCATCGATGGAAAAAATGGTAGATAAAGCTTCTCAACCTTTGGCAATGCCCCTTCCTCAAACAGAAGGTTTCTAAAAGTAACTCCACGATAAGCATAATATTCGAACTCTTTCAGACATGAGAATCCTCTGCCTTGCACAAGAAGCCTGCCTTTTTGGCCTGGGTTACAATAAAATCGCAAAGAGAGTAATGCAGGCAGTTCTCCAAGTATGCGAAGATCCTCCTGTGTTACTTCAGTTAAATTAATTGTTAGGAACAAAAGACTTCTGAGTTCTGGTACAATCCACTTTGGAAGTTTGGATAAGAAGTAGGAAACCGTGCAGCTCAAATCTTAGGAGGCGAGATGGCAAAGGAGACCAAGAATCTAACAACTCAAAGAGAGATGAATTACCACCATTCATACATACAGACCAGAGATTGAGCTTGCGTAGTGAGGAGACTAGCATCTCTGCATGTCTTATGTATTTGTGAGATTCTTCACGCTTCACTATGTACCGTACATGGAGTATTCTCAAATTGATCAGGTTACCGAGCTCCTCCACTGCACCCACTGTACTACTGGTAATATTGAAGTCATAGATCCCTTCTAGGTTTGTCATTTTCCCGATCCCAACTGGTATCTCTATTTCCTTAGAATAGCTAGTAACAAATAGAATTTTTATTTTAGTGAGTTGAACAATCCCAGCAGGCAGCTCTTGTATATTCGTATCCCTAAGATCTAGTGTTTCTAAATTATGTAGCATCACAATTCCTGACGGTAGCTCTGATATGCGTGTGCCCCTAAAGCTCAGGTGCTTCAGGTGGAACAGCTTCTTCATACCGTTCATATCAAACTCCTCTAAACCTGTACAACCTTGAAAATCCAGTACCCGTAAACTTTCAAACTTGTCAAGACTAGGCAAGTGTTTGATGCAACTTGATGAAGTTACTATCAGAGATCGAACATGCTTTAGATCTTTCTTTGCCAATTCCGATGCAATCCGGCGATCAATTTGCTGGACCGATAGTCTTCGAATAAAACACTGAGAATTCTCCCAAACAGTTTGGCGGCCACTTACTACCGTGACAAAATTCTCTTCAATGGATTTGGAAATGATAAGTTCAAGCACCATGTCATGAACTCGACAGGCACGAACCACACCATCATAGCTAATGTCCACTGGCTGGACCATACTTTTATTGATAAGCTCATAGAAATATTTGTCCCCAACCTCGTGACGGCTCAGTCCATGCTCTTCAGAAATAAAGCCTTCTGCCATCCATAGCATCAATAATCTTCCTCTTTCAATGACATAATCCTCAGGAAAATTACTTAAATGCAGCAAGCAAGTTTTGAGATTAGGTGGAAGATCATTGTAGCTCAGGGATAGTATGTTTTTCATTCCCTCTAGACTTTGGCTTTTGTTCAAGTCATAACCAATTGACCTTTTCACCTTCTCCCACTCTTCTTTGACACGTGGTCTGTTTGCCAGTAAACCAGATATACTTATAATTGCCAGGGGTAGGCCTCCACATTTTTTCAGGATTGCACTCGAAACTTGTCTCAACATATCAGGACAGCAGTCTTCTGGACCAAAAATTCTATTGAAAAACTGTTTTTCAGAGTGAGTGTTACTTAGAGGTGTCATTTTGTAGATTTGGTCATCGCCACCTTGACAACATGAGCTTGCTACTTCACATATGCGTGTCGTAGTTATAATTCTGCTTGAAAATTTATTCTCTGGAAAAGCACATTTGGTAGAGTTCCATGCCAAAATAGACCATATATCATCAATGATGACAAGATACCTAATACATGTGAGTAGAAAACGGTAATTGTTATGCACATATAGAATACCACTAGAAACAATAATTTAATTTAGAACTTCATACAGTGACAAAAATAATTGCATAATAATGATTTAGGTACCCATTATCTAAAAATCATTATGTCCAAACTAATTACCAACTAATAAACTGTACGTGCTTTGCACCAATGAGTCAAAACAAAATGATATAAGATTTTTAAAATATCAGTTGAAAAAAATTATAATATTGTCTGCATTTGCACAATAATACAGTTCGATACTGATTTACAAAAAAATAAATATCTTCAATTCAAGATAAAGTAGAACAATGAAATTTCAATCTAGCCGCAGAGAAAAACTATATAATTTAAAGTGAACCATAATCTATCTTATATAGTTTTTTGCACTTTGATTTGGAAACGCTATTTCAGAATACTTGTTTATATATTATGACAGTTATACACAATGCAAAAAATGCACTCATATGTATGTGTGTGTATATCTTTGCAAAATAATCATAAAAAACAATTATACGTATTTTCTTGGGCTAACCATTTTAGCCAAGTGTCCTGAACACAAGTTGCAATATGATAATTTGTAATTACTAGGTATACCATATATCTAATTGTATTCCCTTGCGTGAAATTTTTTTCTACAATGACTAGTAAGGTGTCTAGAATTATATGCTACGCCAAAGTGATAACAAACACAACTACTATGGCAATGTTGTTTGTTATGAGGGAAGATAAAACTGCATGCCACATTTTTTTCCTCAGATATTGACACACGGCATACTTTGCAGAAAATAATAAAGTTGAAAAACACCTCTTATCTTGAAGTAGTTCTCTTAGTTTTGCAATGGATTTTGTTTCGTCCCAATTCTCCATATCTTTTGTGAATTCATCATCTTCGAAAGACACTTGTGAGATCACATCCTTGATAATTTTCTTCGTATCTGGCTTTTGCGAGACCGACACAAAAGCATGACACTGAAACCGACCTCGAATTTTACGATATACTTGATTCGCCAGTGTTGTCTTTCCCAATCCACCAAACCCAACAATAGAGAACACCTTGAGATGATGCTTGGAGTCTTCTACTATCAACTTGGCAAGATCATTTGTTGGACCGTCAATACCCACAAGGTGTGCCTCCTCAGCAAAAAGAGCAGATAGCCGGGGATCCATACCTGCCTGAGCGGAGGTGTTACAAGCAATATCATCCAGCTTGTAACTAGTTTTCAACTCTTTCGCCTCCTTGATACGAAGCTTCAAATCGTAGATTTGGTTTGCGATTCCATGCCGAGCCCCAAGCGTCTTTAGACGCCGAGCTGTCTTGCGGAAGAACTCCTTGAAGCCACCGTCATGGCGCTCACCACTGTCAAGGTGGTGAATGAAGTTGTCGAAGCAATCCTCAGTATCATAGGCCAACTCCCTCACCAGAGATATCCACTCCTTCACTTGGTCATCAGGATTCTCGAGCGTGGCGTACTTCTTTAGCGCACCATGCATGCTGTTGAACTCAGAACGGAGGGAGCGGATCTCGCGGCGGACCCCTTTCAGGCGGCGGCACCCATCGGCGAGCAAAGCGGTGAGCTTCCCCAGCAGGGGAGCCAAGGCTCCGAGCGAAGCGCTCACCACGGGCGCCATGGATCCCTGTAGCTATTTCCAATCGATCTCTTCACTCCATCTCTGGTTTGGGTTTCTCTTTGCGTATTCAGTGGGGAGAAGTCGGCCAAGTGCAGGAAACAAAGGAGCTACTTCAGATGTAATTGAGTGTGCACTTGCTTGGATGCTGCTTTAGCTGATTATTACATAGTACTTGACTCACCTAACGATGGCACCATAGTCTTGCCTGGAAAGTGTGTTAGCGAATTAATAACATATATAGGATATACTAACAAAATGGAGACAGTAAGATAACCTCAATCATCGATCCTGCCACCTGCCGGACACTTTTATTAGAATAATTTTTGGTGCTTGCTGCCGATAATGCTAATGCCAATCTACCATAATATGATACTGCAAGTGGAGTTCCCCACCTAGTGAATTGTATTCTAGGTCCAAAAGTATTGCATGCCGGCAGGCGGCAGGAAAACAAGATAAATCAACGGGCATCACCTAGCGGGGGGGGGGGGGGGGGGGGGGGGGGGTCCATCAGCGCTTGCGCTTCTGGACCAACTCGGAACTCCTGAGGTCCTCATCAGTGAAACGGGCGGTGAGCTTGGTGTCGACGAACCGGCTCCGTGAGCAACGGCGAGTTGCGAAGGAAAGACACGAGGTCCAATAGCTTCAAAGTCTCGACCTCCGACGACGGCGGCAGCGGGGAGGGGAGAGGAATTGCTATGGGTTGGGTCGTATTAGCTTGGGCTTGAGCTGTGGGCTGCCTGGATGAGGTTGTTGGGAGCTATGGGCTGGCCCAGGTTTAGCTTATTGCTTATACAGTACTATATTCTAAATATAAATATAAAAGTTCCCTCAAAAAAATATAAATATAAAAGAAAACAGAGTAGTAACGGCTTTTCCCTTCAAAAGGATGGCCTTATTATTTTGAAACATTTCCTAAATTACTGGTATAACTACTTTTAAAATAAAATGTGCTCAATTTTTCGTTCTTGAATGATGTGGCATGAGCCACCCAACTTCGACTTTCAAATCCATAATAACAGCAGTTGGGTGCCTCACACCAAATCACATCATTCATGATATGAAATGAGTGAAGACACTGCTGCCTGATCGATTGCCTCGATCTCATCGTAGTGACTGACCGCTCATTGCACATGAGCGTGCTTCCTTGGTTGCTCACAGCGCCTGTGCTCATGATACAAAGAAAAGAGCAGCTTAGGCCATACACTATGTGCTCCTAAAGCAAATCATAGATGGCTTTGAACCGGTTCCTCACATAGTACGGCATCGAACCGTCTAGTCTGACACAAGAAGCGCACCACAAAGTTGGTTCGATGTAAAGGGATTCATTTGTCAGGAGCAAACTATGAGGTCCACATGACATAGAGAGAAATACATGCACTAAAGAGAGAAGAAGCCACATAAAATAAGATTGCATGGCTGACACACTCATCAAGCTCCAAATAAAAAGCGACTTCACACATAGCAACAAAATACCATCGGTTCCTAACTCTTACACATTTTGCTTTGAACCGAAGCCACATAGTACATGGTCTTATGCCACCACTTAGCTGCCTGCAATAACCATACAGAACATATGCATACAGGCTAAAGATGCTACATAGTGCAGTGACTCATGAATGAAGACATATTCCTGAACATTTAAGTCACAGCCAAGTACTGAATTTCACAAGAACAATGCTCTAAACAAACGGCGAGCTTCATAATATAATTCGTAACAATACTAAATAAATGAAAGCTTCTCGTGGCAAGTTCACACACAAATATTAAATAGGTCAGAATATTTAAGCTGCAATCAAGTACTGGAGCACGGGGTGACAAACATACATACCATAATTCTTAACAGCAGTAAACAAATTGAGAAAGGCTGATGAAACAGCAAGGAAAACCACTCCTCCTGCGCCGCTTTCATTTGCGCTTCATTCAGGCAAAGAGAATACTAGTAAGCTTCAGGCTTCGGCGTACAGTTCCAGCCAAGCCATCAGCACTTGTATTCCAGTTTAATAGTTTCCCTAAAGGGAGGGACAATCATGCACAACATACACTAGGTAAGAAGGAATCTTAAAGATATGGAGAAAACCCAAATGTTTAAGCATGAACTACTAATAGCAGATATCCCTCCTGCACCAGAGATTAAGTGGGGTCGCAAAATTCACCATCTTCGCTCCAGAGGAACACTTGGTCCCAGTCGCATATGTACAAGTCAACCACACAACATAAAACGTAGCATGATCACAGGTGATCGCTTACATAATTCAATCCTAGTCTTGTAGATAAAATGATGGCAGTGGCAGGTGAAACATACACACATATGTTAGCCGGCTGTTTTCTTTTGGTTTACTCATCCGTTGGTTGTTTATTTTTCAGCCAAAACCAACTCCAACCGCCGGCTTCAATTCTCGGTTTTGTACTGGTGCATGGTAGATTCAGCCAGCAGAAAAAGCATTTCCAAATTTGCCAGCATATACTTCTCTATTAGTAACACTAATAAAGTAGTCAACCACCATCTCACAGATGAAGTACTAAAGCACCGAGTACACAGCAACACAACTCCGGTTAGAGGTCTACTTAATTGTTAACAAAAGTAATCAATGGAAATAAATCTGGTGCCAAATCACAAACAATACAATATAGCAAATAGCAACTAAAATTTCTCGTTTTGGCAACTTTTATTGGAGATACACACAACGAAAATAGTATCCAGGCTTCAGCTCACAGTTCCAGTAAGGCTAGCATTTTGTGGTCCGTTCACTTTGCAGTTAGTTGCCCTGAAGAGAACATGTGGCCGGCAGAAAAGCATGATACAAAGAAGAAACATACACTTTAATACATAGTACCTCATCATCGGAAATGAAATGGCAACCTCGCCATAATACTAAGCATGATACAATGAATAAACATAAACTTTAATACATAGTACCTCATCATCGGCATCGGAAATGAAATGGCAGCCTCGCCATAATACTTCAAGTTTCCTCATCAGCGCCGCTCTGCTTCTTACTCACCTCATCAGTGCCGCTGTCTCTGATTTATCCGTCCAGAGTTCTCTCCGATTTCTCCATCCAGAATTAACCTGGGATTGTTGGGATGGAGACTTCTACCTTCCTTATGGAAGCTGCAGCAGCCTTGCATTCGGAAGATGTGGCGCCCCTGCTGTGAAGAGTAAAACTTGCATCCTGTAGACATGGGAAGCACTCGATACCTACATAGAACCCATATATAGGCTTTTGCCATCGATACATACGACAGAAGATTAAGCTTCTCGAGCTTTGGCAATGCCTCTTCCTCAAACAGAAGGATACCCGTACCTAAACAAATAATATTATAGCTGAATTCTTTCAGACATGGGAATCCTCTGCCTTGCACAAGAATCCTGCCGGTTTGGACTGGATTACAACGAATTTGCAGAGAGAGTAATGCAGACAGTTCTCCAAGTTTGCGAAGATCCTCCTGTGTTACTTCAGTTAAATAAATTCGTAGGAACGCAAGACTTGTGAGTGCTGGTGCAATCCACTTTGGAAGTTTGGATAAAAGGGAATTGTACAACTCAAATCTTTCGAGGCGAGATGGCGGAGGAGACCAAGAATCTAACAGCTTAAAGAGAGATGAATTACCGCCATATATGCGAACCCACCCGAGATTGAGCTTGCATAGATCAGGTTACCAACCTCTTCCACTGCACCTATACTGTACTACTGTTAATATTGAAGGTAGAGATTACACGTAAGTTTGTCATTTTCCCGATTCCAATTGGTAACTTTATTTCCTTATGGAAGTTCCGAATATAAATAGAACTTGTACATTAGTGAGTTGAACAATTTCATCAGACAACTCTTGTATGTTTGTTTCCCAAAGATCTAGCATCTCTAAATCATGTAGCACCACAATTCCAGGCGGTAGCTCAGGTACTTCAGGTACTTCAGATGGAACAGGTTTTCCATACCATTCATATCATACTTCAGATGGGACAGGTTGCTTCCTAGAAAAAGCTTTGCCATGCCTGTAAGATTTCCGATGGAGGAAGGAAACGGCCCAGTGAAGCTATATGATTGGAGATTTAGCATTTCACAATTTGGTTGCCTGAGTGTTGCTAAAGAAAAACAACCTCCTAAGAAACTAAGGTGAGTAAATAACCGAGACCAATGGTATATAATTAATAATGAGAGTTATGCAGTCAAACAGTTTTGTCCCCTTATATTATCAGCTCTTGCTTTAAAATTACAGATCCAAAAACTGCTTGAATTTTGGTAGGCAGGCAGATCACCAACTCCCAACAAAATGTTTCATCTCAAAAGGACAGCATTTTACTGCCCAAACTGAACATCTACTAAAACTACTGTCCTTTCAAAAAAAAAACTACCGTGTGCTGAAAACTGCAGTGACCCGAGCCGACAAAGTGATTCTCAAATATGATGCTCCATTTGACCATTATCCAAACCAGCTAACCACATCAAAGTGTTCTAAGTGAGAAACGATATCACCAAGTTTGATGCCAATCCAACCATATTTGAGCCTCCAAATACCAACACAAAGTCAATTGGTCTAGAGCCACCAAATTTGAACATAATCACCTCCTTTTCCCCCCTCTTCTCTCAGGTTGTCATGTTCTTTTGTGTTACTCTCCCCTCTCGCAATGGCAGCACACTTCCAGAGGAGCGGATGGGCTGGTAGGATTTTCCATCTCATTTCTCAAGTAGGCACCTCAGTTGGATGAAGCTGAGAACTGGACTTTTGGATTGCAGTTAGACTGCTAGCTCACTCAACATTGAGTGATGAGCCCAACAGTGTGAACTTCACAAAGTGTTGACCTTGACGTCCAGCTTCAAAATAATTTTATCAGCATTTGTATTCAAAGCAAGCTGCTCCTGGATTTGCTTCTTGACCCGCTCAACAACTCCATGCCTCTGGTCCGAGTCGGCTCTAAATTCTAGATCGACCACCACTGTCTTGATGCTTGACAGAAATTCGAGCCCAGAAAAGACAGTTTCATCACGTCTGGTACCCCAGTATTTTAACTGCTCAAGTTTGGGCATTGCTCCTTGCTCAAACCTGACCGACTCGGTTCCAAGTAGGCTTCCAAGCTTCAGCACTCCGAGGCTTCCAAAAGTCTCACTCCTGAAATGGAGCTCTTTACCTGCAGATGGGGATGCCTGCAGACAAAGAAAAGATAGGTTTGGTAGGTTTCCAAGGACTTGGATAGCAGCATCATGTTCCGATTGACAGGATAACTGTAAGCTAAGCTCCAGCTTGACAAGATTGTGAAGCTCTTTGATCCACCCCGGAAGTTTCTCCATGGTGCCTCGCAGCTTGAGACTGTGGAGATCTTTTGGAGGCGAACAAGTGTCACCTAGATATAGAAATCCTGGGTAAGACTTCACCATCAGTGTTTGCAGGTGACTGAGATGAGAAACGACTGAAAAAACCTCTGGACCATTTTCTTTCGTGATGCTCATTAATCCTAGCTTCCGCAGCCCAGTGAGTCGTTTTATGTCATGAAGAATGGAATTATCTCCTGATACGAGGTCAACATCCCGTAGTGTTTGCAGTGCTTTCAGTTTTCTACTCCCTCTTGCCAACATAACACCACCATGATTAAGCTTCTTGATGATACAAGGGATTACAGCGCAGCATGCGAACGTGCACACATCTCGCCGGTTGAAGCCATCAATGTCAAGTAACTGAGGTACGCAACATGCAGCACACAGTTGTGGGCCAATGGTTAAAAGAGGACAGCTTCTGTCTAATGTATATCTCCATCCAACTGCATGCTCACGCTTTGCACCAGCATGAAGATATTGTAGCTTCCCAAGCTTGGTGATGGCTTTTGGCAACATCACAATTGAGGTGGATCTGATATCTAGTGTCTCGAGCTGCGCCAGGTTACCCAACGAATCTGGCAGGTGATAAATGTCTCTACATCCTTTGAGGGAAAGGTATCTTAGGTGAAGAAGCTTCCAAACATGCTCAAGATGATGATCAACTAGACCAGTCGTATCTTCCAAATCCAACACTCGAAGCATCCTCATCTTGTCGGAGATAAAATAAGGCCTCCACTTCCCAAACATTGTTACTGATCGTACACGGGCCATGTCCACCATACTCTCAAATTTTATTTTGTCTCCTTGCCAATTGCCATTTATCGAAAGGTGGCGTGATGTGCGTTGCTTGGTGTTTAAGGAACTGCAACTTTCATCAAGTCTTAGAACAAGATTTTCTTCCATTGACTTTGAAATGCAAATTTCACGGATGAGATCATGGACTTGGCATGAGACAATTTTCTTTCCGCCATAAAATGATAGGAGCATGCTTCTACCTATAAGTTCCATCAAGTAGGTATTTGCCATTTCTAGTGCTGACTGGTTACGCACCACACTTGAGTAACCCTCTGCAATCCACCGCCGCAACAAACGCTTAATACCAAGCTCATAGTCTTCAGGAAAAATGGACAAATACAAGAAACAAGCCTTGAGGTGGTAGGGTAGACCATCATAGCTCTTCATCAGAATTGTTCTTATGGTCTCAAGTTCTGGATTCATCTCCAACTCCACACTAATGTGCTCATTCAGTTTTCTCCATTCCAATGGAGTTTTCGGTTGGTTTGACAAGAAGCCACCTATGGTGACTATGGCAAGGGGGAGTCCATTGCATTTCTTTAGGATCAGATTTGCTGGTTCAACCAATTCAGGATACTTCTCATCCAAATTTGTATGATTCTTGAATACCTGAAATTGGTACAACCGAAAAGATTAGTTCATCAAAACTATAATATTATGTGCACAATGTAGTCTTCCTAATTTAGTTATTATATGCCATACCTTTTCAACGAAGAGGTCACGTGCGTTCTTGTGTTCCAGAACACGAAGCTCATAGACATTTTCCAGTTTCTTTGAAACATGTTTAGCAATATCCTTTAACCTTGTAGTAACTACAATCCGGCTTGATGTTCTGTTTGCAGGAATATATGGTATTATAGTGTCCCATTCTGTGTTCGATAATAGATCATCAAGAACAATCAAATATTTCTTTCCTTCTAAATGTTTGATCAAATCTGCCTGATCACATCCAAGTTGTGTAGCTAAGTTCCTGAGTAACTCATTCTGATTGAAAGGGTGCATAATGGTAGCACAAGCACGCTTCTCAAACTTTCCACTGAGTTCTTGGCTCTGGTAGACATCTCTAACTAGTGTGGTTTTCCCAAGACCACCCATTCCCCACAAAGAGATCACCTCACATTCTTGGCGCTCATCTTCATTTGTAATTAGTTTGATAATATCTGTTTTTTCTTTCTCTCGCCCAATGAGTTCGGATTCCCTAATAGCCGTTAGCATCGTTTGTGTGCGATCAAACATCTTACTGGAAGAGCTGTAAATACCAGAAGTATTGTCTGGCTTTGAGGTAGACCTGGACGCTTCCGTTGAATATGGTCCATCATGAGAACCCTGCATGCACACATGCGAGCAAGCAATTAGTCATCGAATAAGAGTTTGCATTGGTGATGGCCTAATAGAGGACGCAGAAGCATTCCATCAAATTGATTCACTATGCCTCAGCCATCTTTTTCAGGCCAAACATCAAAAGGAAGAGGGGATCAACCATCTTTTGAGCTGGGGAATAGGTAGGCCTAATCCAGTTCGGTTTTTTTTAGGCCAACCTGATTATTTTAACTTAGACCTTATTAAAATTCTAATTGGTAAGAGGATAGTATTTATTCTTAATGTTAGTTTTTGTAGATTGCTCACCACTGTTTGATTTGCAGGATGGTTGACCATCCTTTAGTACATGGTCAAATTAATAGTTCTACATGTACATATCCCTGGTGTGATTGGATAAATTTTTCTTTTTGTACTGTTAAATTTATTGTTGTATGCAACCATACAATTATTGTTTTCGAGTAAATAATGCTAAACTATGGCAACATACATGTGCATGGTTTTAAAGGCGCCCAGGCGTCCCAAGGCGATGGGGGGGCGCCTCAATGCCTAGGCGCTCAAGGCGCGTTGCAAGGCGACGCCTTTGAGGAGGCAAGCATGCAAACATCAGTACTACACCTAACACCGACCCACCCCACTCGAACCAGACGCACACACCCCACCCCATGCCCGCTCCTGCCCGCGATGTGATCCACCCAGCCGCTGCACCCACGCATGACACCTCCCCGTGTATACCCCACCACACGCTCCACACCCCGTGCCCCGACCCCGCTTCAGCACCCTCCACCGCCGCCAGCACAACCGCCGCCGCGGCCGCCCTTCCCCCCGCATCCCTCTGCACTGAGCAGATCCACCGCCGTCTCCTCGAGCGCCTCCCCGAGCCCCGCCGGCCCCGTCATAAGCTTGGCCGGAGTTGGGGAGGCCGGTAGATGGCGGAGCAGGAGCGAATCTGGCCGGAGCTGGGAGGTCGCGTGAGAGAGCTCCCTCCTCTCTCTCCCAATCGATTCCCCTCTCTCTCTTCCCTCTCTTTTCCCTATTGCTAGCCCCCAATTTCTCTCCCAGCCTGCCAATTTCTGGTTTCCCCTCCCGCCAACCCTCATCCCCGTGCGACCTGACTGAGGCGTCCAGAAGCGAGGAAGGCGGCGATTTTCCCGCCTAGGCGACAACTTTGGACGCCCCTGCGACGCCTATGGACGCCTTCCTCAGCAGTCAAAGGCGACGACGACGCTTTGCACTCTTGGAGCGCTCGGACGCTTAAGCGTCGCTTAGGCGACGCCTTTAAAACCATGTACATGTGAATGAAATATGTTGTTAATTATCATCATGTAACTTTCCTGATGATTCATGACTAGAGTCCAAGTGCACAAAAGCAGTTAACCATTAAACTGAACCACAAAACTAGACTAGAATATAGAACGAATAGTAATAATTTATTACTAGAAGAATCTACAGACTTTAATCAATAATACCTTCTTGTAGAAAACATGAAGAGTCTGGTCAGCAAACAATTGCTTATGCTCTGGTGTTCCATTGTCTGCCCCTACACATAAGCTTGCAACTCCAACTTGCTCCGTGGACACTATGATCTGGCTTCCTTTCTTGTTGTCTGGGAAGCATGTTTTAACGCGTTCCCACTCTTCCATGGTGTTTAGATCAGTTAGTACAATCAGGTAACTCTTTTCAGTCAAATATTTCTTCAACTCAAGGGCCAAATCATCTCCCTTGGCCATCCCCATCATCTTCAAAACTTGGGCCCTAAGATTTACCTTTTCTTCTGATTCATCTGCCCTTTGGAGAGAGTTAGTATAGAATTGTTGCACAACATCTTGCAGAAACTCGGTTAAGCTGAAGGGACGCACCAACCCAATAAAAGCTTGGCACTCAAACTTGTTCTGTATCTTGATGTACTCATGGGCCCTTTTGATGATGGACGCGTGCGCAAGATCACCGGTAGAACCTTTTCCCCACACTGATATCACTTTGAGGCAGCTGTCCTTGTTATCTGTGATGAGTCGAACAAGAATTAAGTTTGCTTCATCTCGCTGCCGCCTTGCTTCGTCAGTGGCTGACATTATTACCGTGGCACCAGTAATGGCAGCAGACTGCTCAGTAGGCTTGGGTCCCTTGATGAGGTTGTAGCGCAGGTTTCTCTGGCTGACATCCTCAACGTTGGCTCTCAGCTCCTTCATCTGCTTAGCCACATGGCGCCGGTCAAGCAGTGTGCGACCGATACGCCACCAGGACTGCCTCTCCAAACGGACGGCCAAGTCTAGGAGGCAGTCCTCGACGTCGTAGGCCACGTCGCGTACTTGCTTTACCCATACCTTGACAACCTTGTTGTCGTTGTTGTCTCCCTCGTCGTGGGCGACCATAAGAAAAGCCTGCATCATCTCAAGCTCGTTGGTGATGAAGAACTGATCACGCCTGACTCGGAGCTGCAACGCCACCTCCTCTGCCAATGCGGATTTGGCGTAACTAAGCGCTCCATCCAGCACGGACTTGCCCAAGCTCAGCACCGTCGACTCCATGGTCAGCTTGCCGGTGGTTGGTGGCTTTGTTTGGTCAGCTTGCCGGTGATTGGTGGCTTTGTTGTTGCCGCTCAGCGACTCGCGCCGCCACCGCACGGTTGCTGCTTCTCCACCTCGGGCCGCTGCCGCGCCTCCACCTCGCGCTCGATCTGGATCAGAGGAGGGGTGGAGGAAGGGGAGAGGGCCGGTGAGGGTGGGCGATCAGCCGCGCCTCCACCTCGCGCTCGATCTGGATCAGAGGAGGGAAGGGACAGAGGAAGGGTGGAGGAAGGGGAGAGGGCCGGTGAGGGTGGGCGATCAGCCGCGCCTCCACGTCGCGCCCGATCTGGATCAGAGGAGGGATGGGACAGAGGAAGGGTGGAGGAAGGGGAGAGGGCCGGTGAGGGTGGGCGATCAGCCGCGGCAAATCTGGCCGCCTGCGTCGTCCCCTTCCGCTTCTCTCTGGCCGGAAATTGGAGAGGAGGGGGAGATGGACGGAGAAGAGAGGAGGCAGAGGGGAGGAGTTGCTGCGTCTCGGGCAGAGAATTTGGGGACGAGGAAGAACAGGAGATACGACTACACGAGAGAGTGATAGATATTAGAACAGACTAAATAAAAAAGAAAAACAGAACTTAAAACAGAATTGAAATCTAACTAGATTCGCATGTATCTAAACATGTTTTAATGCTAAATACATCTGAATCTAGATAGATCTAAGACCATTAATTTGGACATGAGGGTTCTAGATTTTTTTTTCAAATAAAAATATAATATATAGCTTGAGACTAATAGTAGATAAAAAATATAAAATTCATTAAAGACTTTGTTTTGCATCTATTATATGAACTTTTCTTATATTCTGCCAATTGATACCTACAAAAATAATACAGTATAATATAGACAAGTGGAATTTGAAGAGGGATATGTGAAATATTGGTGCGACATGAAGCAACAATTTTTTTTAGAAAGCTATCTAAAAGAATATATTAAAAACTAAATTTAGCTATTAGAGCAATTAAAATAGTATAGCCGGCTGGTGGCTATAAGTTATTAGCATATCATCTTCTTATAGCCAACTTGTACAATACTTAACTTTAAAGATTTATTATTTTATGTGTAAATGGCATGTCTCACATACTTACAAACTGATTAGAAGCATGTGCAAGAGCCGACTTTTGCATTAAAACTCACTTCTCTTCTCTCTCATTCAAATAGGAAAAACAATCCTAGTTTAATTCTTATAGCCTGCTAAATAGGATTTGTTCCTAAAATTGCTCTAAAACGTAGGAATTATTATAATAATGCGCACAAACTTTGACAAAAAATATTATTATATTGTGCATAATTAGTGTTATTGGATTTGTACAGAAAACATTTTCAACAATCTTTATAAATTTAGAGTAACTCTTGATAAAGAAATGTAAAAGCAAGAACGTCTTATTCATTAGAACGAACCAAGTAATTAACATCTCTTGGCTGTCCTAACATTTGTTTTATGCAGTATTATACATGTCCATCCGGGAGAGCCATGCCGCCACGTGCTACACCTAACATGGCCCGAGGGCTCAATCTGGAGGTTAAGCTCCTTCCTAACAGCCATTAGAGCATCTCTAGCAGATACCGCATCCCACGGTACTGCAAAACTCGAATGCGGTAAAACCGGAAATCTGATTTGCAGTATAGAAAACCATGAGGCGGAACAGATACACTAATTCGAAATGCATATTTAAAAATCATCACACATTGGCGTCAGACTAATACATAGAGAAGGATTCGATCATCTAGATCTACATAAGTTTAACAGAAATTGATGCCGCGCTGATACGTCGGAAACGTATCTATAATTTTTGATTCTGCATGCTTGTCTAGTATCTATTTTGCTTTACTTGTTTACACTTTGAGGTGCTTTTTACATGTTTTCTGATACTAACCTATTAATAAGTTGCAACAGTGCCAGATGCCTGTTTTCTGTTGTTTTTGATTTCAAAAAAGTTAGTGAAGAAATATTCTCAAAATTGGATATGACAAACGTCAAAGTCAATTACTTTCCGTGGGGAACAAGAAGTCAAGAGGCGAGCCGGGGAGGCGAGCCAGAGGGGCCACACCCCCCAGGCGCGCCCACAGGTGGGCCTGCGCCTGGCTAGGGTGTGGGCCCCTGGCCACCGCCTCAGCCTCCCCCTTCGCCTATAAGAAGCCCCCGATGCAGAAACCCTGGGAACCCGATCAATATTCCAAGAAACCGTTTGTAGCCTCCGCCACCATCGTCCCTAGATCGGGGGGATCTGAAGTTCTTCCTGGCACCCTGCCGGAGGGGAGATCATCCCGGAGGCCTTCTCTCCGGTATGATGCGTGAGTAGTTCCACCTTGGACTATGGGTTCATGTAGTAGCTAGATGGTTGTATCTCCTCCTTTGTGCTTTCATGTATAGATCTTGTGAGCTCCGTTCATGATCAAGATCTAATCTATTTGTAATCATGCATGTTGTGTTTGCGGGGATCCGATGGATATTGAGATTATTATGTTGGTTTGATTAATGGTTTTGTCTTTATGATTCTATCATGTCTGTGTTGTTTGTAATCTTGCATGCTCTCCGTTGTTAGTAGCTATCTTGGCCAAGTAGTTGCTAGTGACTCCAAGAGGGGGTATTTATGCTCGATAGTGGGTTCATGCCTCTAGTTTCCAAGGGAAATGACAATAATCTCTTCTGTTGTAGATGTGTTGTTGCTACTAGGGAGAAAACAATGGTCTCTTGTTCGTGGAACATGTGGACTGATTACCTTACACACTTTGCTTAAAGCAGTTGTTTGTTGCTTGCAACTTAATACTGGAGGGCGTTCAGATGATAACCTAAAGGTGGACTTCTAGTCATAGATGCAGTTGGATGGCGGTCTATGTATCTTGTTGTATTGCCCAATCGAATCTCATAGGATCTTTTTGACTAGTAATTGCATTGTTATGCCTTGCTCAGTTCCTGTCAATTGCCCTGCTATAATTTGTTTACCCTTCATCCCATGTTGTTTATCTAAGGAGAGCACCTCTAGTGAACTATGGACCTCGGTCCAATCTTTACCATTGATACATCCTCCACTGTTACCTGTTTACTTGCTGCAAACCATTACCTTCCACACCATATGTTTAATCCTTTGTTATAGCAAACCGGTGAGCTTGACAACCTCACTGATTCATTGGGGCAAAGTCTTGAGTTTGTGTTGTGCAGGTCTCCACGTTGCCAGCAACACCTGTGTGACGTTTACTTCCTCCTACTGGTTCGATAACCTCGGTTTCTTACTGAGGGAAACTTGCTGATGTGCTACTTCATACCTTGCTCTTGGGGTTTCCAACAAAGCGTCCCACGACAAGTGGTGGGCGCCATCAAGCTATTTTTTGGCGCCGTTGCCGGGGAGGGTAAGGACGTCTTTACAAGGGGAGTCCTTCACTTCCTGTCTCTTTACTTTGTTTTTAGTTTGCTTTGTTTCTTTTGCTTGGTTTTGTTTGCCTCTTTTCAAAAAAACCCAAAAAAATAGTCTAGTTTGGTTTGCTTTCTTTATTCAAAAACACAAAAAAGTTAGTTCCTACTCTACTTGTTGGTCTGTTGTTAGCTTGCTTTGTCATGCTTTCTATCAATGGATGGTTTCTTTGAAACTAGTTCTTACTGGCAAGGTGGGTTCACGGAAGAAGAAAAGTATTATTATAAGGAACACCGTTTGTCACTAAAAGGGAAACACTTATGGGAAAAAATTGATAAATTGAATACTATTGCTAGAGACTACTTATAATGTTACTTATTGCTTTGATAAGTCTTGTTGATGTAGGAGGTATAAACACCTGCCTTTTTAATGTGAGTATAATGATAATGTTACCATATCTTCTTATGTTAAAGGAAATTATGACTTTTATGATGTGGAACAAATTGAAAAAATTATTGCTTTCAAGGGTGCATTTGAACTATCTAGTTTGGTTGAAAATGCTGATGATGCACCTTATGAATATGAGGTTTATGAGATACTTAAATTTTGCTTTGATAATTACAAGGAAGAAAATGGCTATATTCTTGAATATTTTAATAGATGCTTTCCACAGATGGAAGAGACTAATGCCTTGCAGGAGCCTATGGAAGAAGAAATTGTTGAAACTAGAAGCTCTTTAGATGAAAAAGAGGAGGAGAGTGATGAGGAAAAGGAGGAAGAATGGATTATCTACCCATGCCTACCTTCTAATGAGAGTAACTCTTTATCTCTTACATTATTTGATTGTCCCCCATGCTTACCAAAGGAGTATGAATGTTATGTTCATGTGGATCCTTTGGAAATATCTACTTTGGGTAAAACCTGTGAAGGTTTTAGTCCCACTATTTTTGAGCTTGATAGAAATTATGTGTTTGTAGATCATGAAAAGCCTGCTTTATGTGATATTTATATTGTTGAGTTTATTCATGATGCTACCGAAAGTTATTATGAGAGAGGGAAACATGGTCTTATGTATCTCAACAATATTAAGTTTCTCCTCTTTATGTTGAAAATCTTGAAGTTGCACTTGTTTTGTTTTCCCATTCTTGTTACTTTGTGCTTCTTTGATTTATTTTCTTACAAGATTCTTATGCATAGGAAGTGGGTTAGACTTAAATATGTTTTTAATTTTCTTCTTGATGCTCTCTTTTACTTCAATTCATATTTCTTATGTGAGCATCTTCTCAAACTATTGTGCCTAACTTAAAGGCGTTAAAGAAAAGTACTTATTGGGAGATAACCCAAGAGTTTCTTTGAGTCTTGGAAGTTATTACTTCAGTAATGACCTCTCCTTATCCTTTTTGTTTGCTTTTTGTGCCAAGAATGACCTCTAATGAGAGAGAAGTAAGATTTGAGGAGTTGCTGTCCCAATAAGATTTCTGTCCTCCACCAAAACAATTCGTGAGGAGTCTCTGTAACTCGGATTGAGCTCAAAATTTACGAATAAATCCCCAGTATGTTAGCTAACTTTCATTAGTTCAACACTTTTTTATTTGAGCAACAGAAGATGTTCGAAAAAAAATATTTCTACTTGCTGGTCTGTTTTGACAGATTTCTGCCATTATTTGCATTTGCTTCTTATTGATTCCTTTTTGAGTTCTTTTAGGTGAATTGAGCTTTTTGAAGGAGTTGCTAAAGTAGCTTGTGTTTTTAGTGAAAAGCCTTGTTGTTTCAAAGCTTTGCCAGTGGTCTAATATCTTTTGAATAATCTAATGTTGCTAATGAAGATTGTGTGAAGTTTTGTATAAAGGAAAAATTTCAGGTGTAGAGAGAGAATGATGTAATAAGATGAAGAATGGACAAAATCTCAAGCTTGGGTATGCCACCATGGTGTCACCCCAAGAAATATCCAATAGGTACAAGCGTCAAAGCTTGGGGATGCCCAAGGCATCCCCTTCTTCATCAGTAAAAAGCTCAGGTCTGTCTAGACACTTCATTTTTATTGTTTCATGCACAGTTGTGTTGTTCTTGGAGCGTCTTAGTTTTCGTTTGCTTTGCTTAGGTTGTTTAGTTTGCTTGAATAAAGTAGTTTGGACCCCAGTTCTCGCTGTGTTGTTTTGCAAATAAGTTTGCTTAATGTTGGAAAGGAGTAGTAAGTTCTTGCTTGAAGTGCAAGAGGAGCTTGCATTGACTATGACTTAGACTTTAGCATGACATGCTAGGTGTTGTTTTAGCATTATGCTTAGTGATTATTGCTGTAGCATGTCTTGTTCCAAACAATTGGGATTGCTTAGTGTGCCTTGAAGAAATTATGCGTTGTTTTAGCATGCAAAAGCATAGTATTGTGGTATTCTCCTTTGATGCTTTGCTTGGGTTGACTTGGCACATGCTTACACCATGTTATGACTATGACAAGTCACCATTAGACTCTATGATCATTTAGTCCTTGACTTGTAGTACCACTCTTTGCTTTGATTAGTATGCTTTGTTGCTTTTCATGATTATGGCCATTATGCTCTTTTAGTTGGTTGCTCCCAATCTTTTGCTAGCCTCCACTTGTATAAGTAAGTTCTACTTATGCTTCCAACTCCCAAGAAACCAAGTTATTCCAAAGTGTCCACTATAAACTCCTATGCATGGTGTGTTACACCATTCCAAGTATATTCTTGTTTTCATCTATCTTCCAATTAAAAACTATTTTGTTATGTGAAAACTTAGTGATTAAAGCCCTCACGAACTTGATGACACACTTTATTCTTTGCCCCTAATAAACTTGAACCATTATGACAACTTTGTTGTATATGCTTGCACTTATAAGTTAGAATTAGCAGAACCGTGTTGTTATGGGGAACGTTTTCAACATTGCACTTGTACTTTGTACTTAGTTGATAGCATGCTCTTTTGTCTATGGATGTCACCGGTGTGAAATAAAGAGGGAACTTGTAAGTCCATGGAGTTTGTATTCTGTGTCAGAGAAATGCCTGGGCCGCTAGCCTAAGCCATGCCTAATCATGGTGGAAACTTGCAACATCACCATAGTGAGCTATCTATGAAGCATCCTCAATAAAAAGCTATGCATATGGTAAATAAAAAGATTGCTGAGATGCTTATTGTCTGCTTTCCTTGTCATTTTGGTTATGGGAAAGCTCCTGTACCATGTACAAGGGGTACCCCGTTGGCGGTTCTCAATGATATGCAAATACTTACAATGACAAGAACTTACCTGGGCCCAAAGTCGAGTATGCATGAGGTGTGGCCCTCATATTCAAGGGACTTGAGATTGCCAACTTATACTTCGTCAAGCATATACTCCACCTTTGCCACTTTAACCTTAACCACTTCAATATGCTTATGATAGGGGCAATGAGGGCTGAACGCTAACAAGTACCATAATTTTTGGAAGCTCTTTTTGAAACTTGTAATCCCTGCTTCATTTACAAAAGGCCTTTCTTCTACCATTATTAAGTCTCCACCTTCTACCTTTAGGCACCATTAAGAGAGCATAGTTGTCATTCTGTGTGCAGTGTTCCAAAGCTTATTAATTGATGCATATTGTGATATTACTTGTTCTTGTGCTATTTGTTTCTAGTCACTCTTGTGAACTTTGAAGGTGTCCTATGCATCTATATTGCTACTCTATGAGGGACAAGCTGATTGCCACTATGCTATGTTTTCTGTATGTGAAACAAACAAATGTTTTTCAATGCATGTTATTCATGATCTTTGTTTGTAGCTTGCCATGTTGCATGCATAGTTACTATGTCCTATTGTTAGAACTCCATTCTTTCATGCACATGTTTAGAGTTCTTTGATCCCAGCTTTCAATGCTTGCAAATGGTTGGATCTTTATTGTGAGGGTGCATGTTCACCTCAAAAATTATTCTGTTTATCACTTACCTACTCGAGGACGAGCAGGAGTTAAGCTTGGGGATGTTGATACGTTGTAAACGTATCTATAATTTTTGATGCTCCATGCTAGTTTAGTATCTACTTTGCTTTACTTGTCTACACTTTGAGGTGCTTTTTACATGTTTTCCGATACTAACCTATTAACAAGTTGCAACAGTGCCAGATGCCTGTTTTCTGCTCTTTTTGGTTTCAGAAAAGTTAGTAAAGAAATATTCTCGGAATTGGACGGGACAAACGTCAAAGTCAATTACTTTTCGTGGGGAACAAGAAGTCCAGAGGGGAGCCGGGGAGGCGAGCCAGAGGGGCCACACACCCCCCCAGGCGCGGCCACAGGTGGGCCCGCGCCTGGCTAGGGTGTGGGGCCCCTGGCCACCGCCTCAGCCTCCACCTTCGCCTATAAGAAGCCCCCGATGCAGAAACCCTAGGCACCCGATCAATATTCCATGAAACCGTCTGTAGCCGCCGCCACCATCGTCTCTAGATCGGGGGGATCTGAAGTTCTTCCCGGCACCCTGCCTGAGGGGAGATCATCCCGGAGGCCTTCTCTCCGGTATGATGCGTGAGTAGTTCCACCTTGGACTATGGGTCCATGTAGTAGCTAGATGGTTGTATCTCCTCCTTTGTGCTTTCATGTATAGATCTTGTGAGCTCCGTTCATGATCAAGATCTAATCTACTTGTAATCATGCATGTTGTGTTGGTGGGGATTCGATGGATATTGAGATTATTATGTTGGTTTGATTAATGGTTTTGTCTTTATGATTCTATCATGTCTGTGTTGTTTGTGATCTTGCATGCTCTCCGTTGTTAGTAGCTATCTTGGCCAAATAGTTGCTAGTGACTCCAAGAGGGGGTATTTATGCTCGATAGTGGCTTCATGCCTCTAGTTTCAAGGAAAGTGACAATAATTTCTTCGGTTGTAGATGTGTTGTTGATACTAGGGAGAAAACAACGGTCTCTTGTTCATGGAACATGTGGACTGTTTACCTTACACACTTTGCTTAAAACAGTTGTCTGTTGCTTGCAACTTAATACTGGAGGGGGTTCGGATGATAACCTGAAGGTGGAATTCTAGTCATATATGCAGTTGGATGGCGGTATATGTATCTTGTTGTATTGCCCAATCGAATCTCATAGTATCTTTCTGACTAGTAATTGCATTGTTATGCCTTGCTCGGTTCCTGTCAATTGCCCTGCTGTAATTTGTTTACCCTTTATGCCATGTTGTTTATCTAAGGAGAGAACCTCTAGTGAACTATGGACCCCGGTCCAATCTTTACCATTGATACATCCTCCACTGTTACGTGTTTACTTGCTGCAAACCATTACCTTCTACACCATACATTTAATCCTTTGTTACAGCAAACCGGTGAGCTTGACAACCTCACTGATTCGTTGGGGCAAAGTCTTGAGTTTGTGTTGTGCAGGTCTCCATGTTGCCAGCAACACCTGTGTGACATTTCCTTCCTCTTACGGGTTCGATAACCTTGGTTTCTTACTGAGGGAAACTTGTTGTTGTGCTACTTCATACCTTGCTCTTGGGGTTTCCAACGAAGCGTCCCACGACAAGTGGTGGGCGCCATCACGCGCTCTGCATCCAAACATCACCTAGCATCTACGTAGCTCCACCGGCAGTACCTACTCACCTGATCATCTACGGCGGCGGCAGGTGCTTACTCCTCGGCGTTGTCATTGTTGTCATAGTCATCGGTGATGAAGAACTCGTCGGGTAAGTCGGCTTCCAGGGCCTTGAGCCGCCCCAGATGCTCGCGGAGGGAGAGGCGACTGGCATAGAGAAGATCACACTTCTCTGTCATGCGCGCATCGTGGCGGCGCTTCCGGCGCTGCATGATCTCCGTGAGCGCGGTGCACAAGGAGTTGAACTTGGCCTCGGTGACCAAGACATCCTCCTACTCGTCGTTGACAACAGGATCGCGGACGACCGACGGGAGGGCGCATATTTTGGCCAACAAAAGCTCCTCTGCATCATCTGCGGCAGAGTCAGTCGGTAGTGGCGGGGTCGCGCGAGTGCGCGCACGGACGCCGCGGTCGTGTCCATGCACGGGGAGGAGCTCGCGTCCCTCCTCGTTTGGGTCGTGACGAAATCCATGACGAATGAAGTTGGAGACTAAATGGCGAATTGGGCTTCAGGGCCTGGGATGAAAACTACGACGAAATCTGCCGCAACGAACCAAGGAACGTCATGGAAAACTGGGCTGGAGGGCATTCGAGGGAGTTGTGACAAAAATGGCAAGAACGTCAGGCATCCACGACGTTTTTACTATGCGTCGTAAAAGAAACATCATGGACCTTCTAGATTCTTGTAGTGTAAAGATCCACACTAGGGTTTGGATTACAACCAAGTAGATGAAGGGGATTAGTGTTGGAGACGTTGGTAATGATGATGGTGATGTAGATCGGTGTTGAGGCCTTCAAGATCAAAGTCCCTTCTCCTCTTGAGAAATGGTGATGGTGGAGATCTTCAGGAGGCGGCAGTTATGGAGTTTGCAAGGCGTGAGGGCTCCGCCGTGGAGGTTGGGGTTCGCAGCAGGAAACAAAAAAATCTAGCTACACGAACACGACAACCAAGATCTATACTATATAGACATAAGTAACGGAGAGGGAGGACGGAGTTCATACCCTTGAAGACCATGGCACACCTAATGCAGGAAGGCATATAACGATGAAGAGAAGCGCCCCAAGTGTTATGCCTCGAAGCTCTACACACGTCCTGTGTAGGGACGTCTCCCAGGCTCCAATCCAGCCGAGCAGCAGAAAAAGATGGAAGCCGGTTCGTCCTTGATACGTCGTAAACGTATCTATAATTTTTTATGTTCCATGCTTGTTTAGTATCAACTTTGCTTTGCTTTGTCTACACTTTGAGGTATTTTTATATGTTCTCTCGGACTAACCTATTAACAAGATGCCATAGTGCCAGTTGTCTGTTTTCTGTTGTTTTTTGTTCCAGAAAAGCCAGAAAATGAATATTCTCAGAATTGGATGGGACGGAAGCCAAAGTCAATATTTCACCGAGAGGAGAACACGGAGCCAGAAGATGAGACGGAGGAGGGCCACGAGGGGCCCACACCTCCTGGCCGCGCGACCAAGTCTGGTCCATGCCTGGGGGGGTGAAACTGCCTCAGGCACCCCCTCGGCCTCCCTCTTCGTCTATAAGAATCCCCCGATACCTAAACGCTAAGTACCCGATCAATCTTCCATGAAATAGTCCGTAGCCGTCGCCACCATCGTCCCCTAGATCGGGGGGATATGAAGCTCTTCCCGGCACCCTGCCGAAGGGGAGAGATCATCTCGGAGGCCTTCTTCATCATCATGCCAGCCTTCGGTATGATGCGTGAGTAGTTCCACCTTGGACTATGGGTCCATACAATAGCTAGATGGTTGTTTATCCTCCTTTGTGCTACTATGTTTAGATCTTGTGAGCTCCGTTCATGATCAAGATCATCTATTTGTAATCATGCATGTCGTGTTTGCGGGGATCTGATGGATATTGATATTACAATGTCAGATTGATTAATGATTCTATCTTATTGATTCTATCATGTCTGTGTTGTTTAAGATCTTGCATGCTCTCCGTTTCTAGTAGCTATCTTGGCCAAGTAGATGCTAGTGACTCCAAGAGGGAGTATTTATGCTCGATAGTGGGTCCATGCCTCTACTGAATCTGGGGAAGTGACAGAAATCTCTAAGGTTGTAGATGTGTGATGACCCACAAGTATAGGGGTGTATCATAGTACTTCCGATAAATAGGAGTGTCGATCCCAACGAGGAGCAGAAGGTGCTGACTAGTGGTACTGGCTCAAGAGTTCCCTATAAATACTTAGCAAACAGATTTTTAGGGGTTTTTGATAATGCAAAGAAATAAAGTGCAAATAAATAAAGACAGCAATTAATTGCAGCAAGTGGCCCAATCCTTTCTTAGCAAAGGACAAGCCGGCGATATTACTCATGAGGACCAAACGTTCTCGAGGAAACATGTGAATACTGTAAGTGCTTTCGTTTCATATAGCTGATTGATCTTCTCCGGTTTGATAAGTGTTGTGTGGGTGAACATGTGCTAATGTACATACTTGTGATTAAACCCCTTGCAAGCATCCACAACTACAAGAAAGCAATTAAGATAAAAACCTAACCCCAACCTTAAACTCTGAGATGCTACACTCCCTTGTGCAAAGGTTTCCTAACGGTGGTTCAAGTTTCTGTCACTCCGGCAACCCCACAATTAGTAGCCAAATATACAATGCATTCCCCTAGGCCCATAAATGGTGAAGTATCATGTAGTCGACGTTCACATGACACCACTAGAAGAATAGCACCACAACTTAAATATTAACCATTGAATAATACCTCAACACAATTCCACTACTAACAACATGACTTCTCCCATGTCCTCAAGAACTAAACGAACTACTCACAGGACGTCATATGGATCAAGATCGGAGATTATATGATGATGAATAACAATCTGAACATAAATAATAATCCAATGGTTCCACTCACAAGCATCAACTACAAGAGTAATTAACACCGAGAAAGTTTTCCCTAAGAACTATGCAAGATTCAACACAATTGTTACAGCGGGATGAAGTGGTGATGATGGTGCTAGTGGAGATGGTGGTGTGGATGATGATGATCTCGATAAAGTCTAGCTTGATGACGGTGTTGATGGCGATGATCTCCCCTCTTCGGGAAGGAATTTCCCCGGCAGAAATCTGTCTGCCAGAGAGCTCTTTCTCTCTCTGTAGTTTCCGTCCCACAGAGGCGGCCGAATCTTTCTGTGGTCACTCCCCGTGTTTTATGGTTTCGAGGAGAAGATATAGGCGAAGGGGTAGAGCTGGAGGTGGGCCAGGGTGTCCACACCCCCTGGTGGCGCGGCCCAGGGTGGCCCGCACCTAGGGGTGTGGGACCCCTATGACCCAACTCCGCCTCCCCTTCTAGCATCCTTTGTCTTCTAGAAAAATATAATTTTTCGTATATTTTCTAGTATTTTCTGATCTTCGCGAAAATTGCATCAAAACACCGCTTTTTCCATCAAAATCCAGACTCCAGCAGTTCATCCTTCAAGAATCATCCAACATGCAAAAACAGATGAAATAACATAAGTATCACCTCTTAATATGAAATATATCAAAGAATAGCAGCAAATTATGATATAGAATAGTGATGCAAAATGGACGTATCAACTCCCCCCAAGCTTAGACCTCGCTTGTCCCAAGCGAAAATTGAGCTCAGTAAACATGTCCACTGGTTTATGGAGTGAAGTGTCGATAAAAATAATATGGACAAGAAGCATCACACTTACCAATACACAACTCATAATAGAAAGCAACTCACCATTATATAACTGAACTTGCAACAAGTATGGGAGTCACAATAAAGATACATAAAGACAAATCATAATTGGGAATGGCAAACTTTGTTCTTGGTCAGAGAACATTTGACAAATCACATAGTTTTCAAGCAAAGCTTTTGTAAGGAAGTTTATAACAGGAGTAATCTTTGCTCAAACATAAAAGGCTTTTCACAATGATGGCTTTCAAAGTAATACTCATTCAGATAAAAACAATGTGCAAAACAAGGAAGATAAGGAACATGATTGAATAAATCACCATATGAATGATTGAAACACAACAACTGAAATGCTTGCTGGGGATAGAAAGGAATAGGTTTACTGACTCAACCAAGAAGTAGAAGAAAGGCCCTTTTTGTAGAGGGAAGCAGGGATTCCAAGTTCATAAAGAGCTTCCAAAAGATTATGGTACTTACTAGCTTTGAGCTCTCATTGCCTCTATCATAAGCATCTTGAGGTGATTAAGGTTAAAGTGAACAAATAAGGAGCATATGCTTGACGAAGTATGTAATCTCATGTCCCTTGAGTACGAGGGCCGCTCCTCATGCTACTCAACTTTATTTACCGGTAAGTTCTTGTCATAGTAAGTACATGTGTATCATAGAGAACCGCCAACAGGGTACCCCTTGCACATGATACAGGAGCTGTCCCATATCAAAATGACAAGGTGAGCATCTCAGCGATCTTTTTATTTGCTATTTGCATAGGTTTTTATTGAGGATGCTTCACAGATTGCTCACTATGGTTATGCTACAAGTTTCCACCATGATTAGGCATGGCTTAGGCTAGCGGCCCAGGTGTTTCTCTAACACATATACATAACTCCATGGACTTACAAGCTCCCCTTTTATTTCACACTGACGACATCTGTAAACAAAAGGGCATGATATCAACTGGATAGATATCCATAAGTGTTGAAAGCGTTCCCCGTGACAGCACGGTTCTGCTAATCCCAACTTATAAGTGCAAGCATACAACATAGATGACACAATGGTTCAAGTTTATTAAGGGCAGGAAAAATAGGGTGTGCCATCAAGTTCGTGAGAGCTTTACTAACCAGTGTTCACATAACAAAAGAATTTTTAATTTGAAAGGTAGATGAAGCTTGAGAATTTGCTTGGAATAGCGATATTGCTAATAGGTTGGTATGGTGGACACAAATGACATGGGTTTTGGTTTAAAGGATTGGATGCATGAGAAGTGTTCCCTCTCAAAACAGGTTTTTGGCTAGCAAGGCTAGGAAGCAAACAAAAGAGTTGAAGGAAACAAGCAAACATACAAGTGATAAAGGAAAACATGCAATCTTCCTTGAAAACACAAAAGATCTTAACTAAAGAATACTAAGCTTATAAGGCAATCAAGAAAGAAATAAAATGATATAAAATACATGTAAGTGCTCTTCTCTTTTCCTTTCAAACCTCAAAAAGTGTTGCTACTAAACCGAGCTTGGTTTGCCAAAACCAATTTAGATTTGCTTGATGTTCCCAAAGTGATACCAATACTAATCAACAAGATCAATTATATAATAGAGACTACAAACTAAAATAAGAAGTGCAAAAAGAGAAAGATGAAACTTCTCATTAATATTCCATAAAGGCAGTCACACCAAGGGATACATAGATAACCAACTAAAGGAGAGATACTTCCATAGTGCAAACCATCCTATATGATAACTTCTCTATCCAAGAAATGAATGTACTAAAAAGGTAAAAAGATAAAAGATAATGATGTGATACTGCGGCACTCCCCCAAGTTTGGAACAAGCCAAGGGGATGCCAAAACCTGATGACGAATCACTCCTTTGGTGGTGGTGGTATCCTCTTGATAAGCTTTTCAATCAGTTCCCTCAAATCCTCAATCCTGAAGGCTAGAGTACGAATCATCTCCGGGTTATGCTCAATGCTGTTCATGATCATGTCGGACCAAGAATCCCAGTCCTTGTGACTCTTTCCCCACTCTTCCTCCTTAGGGTGTACTTTCTCTGCATGGTTAGGACGAGGCATATCCAAAATAGAAGGCAACCTCCCTTTGGGCAACTTTTGGAATTGTTGCTCATGTATAAAAGTATGGAAGGGGTTCTTGGTGCGTGAAGGAAGTGACCCTGGAGCGAGGATATGACGTGGAGGTTTCCCTTCTGTAGACATCCGTGCTGTCCTCCTGAGCTTGATAGGGTTTGCCACCACTCCAATGCTCGCAACAGTAGCGCGGGTGTTCGGATGCTTGTCCCCCTCCACTTCTTCTTCATCCTCAACCAAGGTATCCTCCTCCTTCTTGGGGTCTTGAATATCATCTTCCACAGGATTCTTGCCTTTGTGTAGGGTTCGCAACATAGAAAACAAAAAAATTCCTACAATGGGAACAACCAAGTACCAAAATCTATCTACTAGATACAAGCAATAGGTGGATATATGTAGAGGTCCCAACCTGATAAGGTAGAGATCCCTGTGTTTATAATGCTAGTCCCTGGATCAATAGCTAGCATCCACAGTTTAATATGTAATATCAAGAAACAAAGGTCATAATACAACTTTATAACCAGGAATAAAATAATTCATTACATCTTACATAGCTCATTTGGCTATCTTATCACAATGCAGCAGAAATAACTATATAGCATGGAGTCCTTCATCCTCAAAGTGCCACAGGCAATCATGTTGGTTGTAGACTTGTAATCCTATTCAACACACTTCACTAACATCAAACAAACCTGCAACATAATAAGTTACAGCCACAAGGGTCAATACATTTGAATTGTATTGGCAAGTTTCACTACTATGTAGAAATAAGTGGAACCTATCAATATATGCATATTTGGCTAAGTAGGGTTTAGGCTCATTTGCAGAAAGCAATATAGTTTTATACTATCTTTTCAAAATAGTTTTGATCTTTTGACAATCTTTCAGAACTCCTTGGAAAACTCCAAGTGCTTCTAATCCCTTGTTGACACCATCAAGTTTTACTTTGAGAAATTGTAATGTCGAGATCTTCCATAGCTTCAGGCCTTAGTTGCTCAGAGTTGTCCATAACCGGGGACACGGCTAAGTACTTAGAATTTGATCTTCTGTAGAAGTTGTACACTTTACCCACATGACACAATCTCGTCTTGACGCCACCAGTGGCTGCTGAATAAGTACACACCAAATGGAGTACTGACAGATCGAGAATGTGACAAAGTCTTTCCATAGAAGTCCTCCCAATACATGATGCTAGCTTGTCTACCAGGCACCAATGTAAGGATATATTTCCAATACATGAATCCGGTTAACCTGAGTAGGTGCCAATGCAAGGGTCTTCCACTATGTAGTTGACTAAGCCAGAGCCCATTTAGCATGTGGCTATACACGGAAGCCACTATACGAGAAACATGTTCAATCTCTAAGTCCCTAGGTGGTATTCTTCTAGTGCACACACGAAAACGATAGTCATATATATATATATATATATATGGTTCCCTTTGTTGCCACCTTATTCACAACTGAGTATCCACATTCCACCCAGGTGATTCATTGAGTACTTGTTTTATTATATAAAACATATATTTTTCCAACACTTCATATAATCATAACATGGTATTCCGCCCAAATCTATAGCAAGGCTAAGCATACTACAACTACGATGTTTTCACTAAGGAAGATATAAATGATATCCTATATAGGACATAGCATAGCATAGCATAGTAACATAGTAGCCCTATCATGCATACTACAAAAATTCTACTAAGTATAATGAAAATAGTAGGACATGGATGATAGTTCCACTTGCCTTAGTAGTTGGTGGTGTTGGTACATTCTTCGCAATAACACACTTGACAATCAACACAATCTATCAAGCAAAATAACCAAGACAAAACATACACAAGATCAACACTAATGGCAACACAAAAATAATGCAAAGTATGCAAACATGCAAGATGGCAATTTTTATTGTACAAAATTTTATAACAAGGTTCTGAACATTACTAAGTGATTTATGAACATTTTATATTTTCAAGATTACAAATGCAACCATTTGTGCAATTGTAGCAATTAGCAATATTTTTTAACAGTTGGAAAGGCCATTCTCACTAAATAATTGCCACGGTCTTATTTATACTAGAATAAAATTATATTTTGGTCTTACTGTACATAGGGTTCAATTTACAACCATTTTCAAAAGGATTCACTTAAAAATAATTTACACAACAATTTTTATACTCAAAATACTCCACAAATGGTTCTGCATAAAACGTGATTTTAACAGACTAAAAAATACTAAATTATGGCTCCACTATGTTCTACTAGTTTTTGTGAATCCAGAGACATATTATTTGCTAAATTTGGATATACAGAACTAAAGATACGATTTTTGCAAGTTTGTGTGTCCTTATGTCTAAAAATCCGAAAATAGGAATAGATATGACACTTGGCAGATTCTAATTGGAGGATACCCTTCATTTAAGTGATCTATGATGACCTTTAGATAAAGATCTAATGGTCCAGGATGGCTCACCAGAAAAGCTCGCCGGAGAAGTTTGCCGGATTTCCGGGCACGGGCTTGGCGTTGCCGTTCCCGTCGCTAGGAACGTATCCAGAGTAGAAGAAGATGTGGACATCGTAGAGGACGTCGAGGGGGTGTTACTGTACATGATTGTGAGGTTGTTCGTCCCTAAAGATGACGGCAATCAACGGATGGATCAACGTGCGACGTCGACGGCGCGACCAACTACAACAATATAATGAACAATCATGTCCTGGAGGTAGCCAACAACAAGAGTAGTCTTCTGGTAGAAGGAATTGACAAGATTCTTACCGAGGACGATGCAATCTAGCGATGAACTCCGATTTTAGGCTGATATTGGCATGGTTGGTATGGGCTCTACAGAGCTCCTCTCGAAAAAGTTTAGGAACGAAAGTGATGGAGGAGGACTAGAGGTACGCGCTGGACCTTTCGGTTCGTCTTGATATGGTCTAGAGAGGGAGATCGAGAGATGTATGCCGATGTACGTACGTTCGGTTCACAGTATTGATTCGAGAGATTAAGGCACTAAAGTGAGAAATTAATGGCCTGAATAAAACCTCCACTTGATTGTAAACATTTTTTTTAAGTCGAGAAGAAACGGTCACTACAATTAGTAGGAGAGGAGAAGAAGTGTGAGGAAGAAGATGATCGATCCTGGGTGGATGGGCCAGAATTCGGTCCAACAAGAAAATAAACAGGAGAAAAAAAAGTAGGGATGGAGGGCTGGCTGGGTCTGGACTGCTGCTCTCTGTCTTTTTTCCTTCAACATTTTCTTCTTTTCTTTTTCTGTTTTATTTTCTAGTTTCCAAATTATCTCTTTAATTGATTTAAACTTATATCAAGCCTTTTTAGAAAATTTTATATAAAATATAAGTTGATATTTTACTCCAATTAGAGCATTTGGAATATTTTTTAATAAAATATAATTCATTTGTAAAAAAAATGAGCATGACACGTAGGCCTATACAGTATATTTTCTCAATTCTTATTTATTTCATATCTTTTGATTTAGAGCTCCAAAAAGGTTCAAACAAATTTCCTTAGCTTTATAATTTTATTCTTTATCATAATCATTCATTTAAGAATACTTTTATTTTGTTTTTAGTCATTGCCTTAACTTGACTTTATTTCTCTTCCTATATTTTATAAATTTCATATCATTTTATCTAGAGCTTCAAATAGAGTCAAACTAAATATGGTTTTATAGTTTTGCCCTTTATCTTTTTAGCTCACTTAGGAATTCTTTTGTATATATGGAATATATCCAAAGTCTCATGTTATTAAGTGGCCAATTCAACTTTGAGAAGAAATTTATTTCTCTTAGTTTTAAATTGCAACCATGCAAGCTTCATGATTTTGAGGTTTTGAAAACATGCATTCAACTTCACAAACAAAGTTGTTTTATTTAATTTTTGTTTTGAAGGAGTTATATTAAATAGTCAAAAAGTTTTTGTTCCCACTGAATTTCCAAGACTTAGTTTTTTCATTTTGTTTAAGTTTTTCCATATTTCAAAATTTGCAAAATTTTGCGATGTGACAGACTACCACCCTTAAAAGGAATCTCGTCCCGAGATTCGAGAAGGCTAGGAAGAATAGGTTGAGTTTTAGAATAACTTGGGTGCTACCACCCTTAAAAGGAAATTTTGTAGGGTTGCACTGATGGTTCACCTGACTATGGTTTCAATAATTGACATCCAAACATGGAATCCTTATATGACTCAACTAAGTTAGCTAAATCTTACCATCCACATCATCTAATTCTTCAAGGGTTCCATACATGTTGATGTGGTTCACATGTCCTTTCCGGGCCACATTGGAATCGTTCCATTAGAGTTTCTAGCATCCTTATTCTTTTTCTTGTCAGGACAGTCTGATGCATAGTGTCCAAGTTCCTTACAATTATAGCACTGCAACTGGCTAATGTCTTTCTTCCTGGGATTGCCATGTTGGTTCTGACCAAGGTCATCTCCATTGTTAGTATCATTCCCATTATTATCACTTCCATTGTTGTTGTGGTGATGCTGATGTGGTCCAGAGTCTCCATTGCTCTTTTTGGATGAACGCTTCTTTTGTGATGATCCCGAGTGATACTTGAGGCTATGCTTCCTCTTTGTGTTCTCAACTTGATTCATCTTGTTTTCCAAGATGGTGGCTTTGTCACAAAGTGATTGATAAGTTGGGACATAGGCAACAGACAACTGCAGGTTCAACTCATCATTAAGCCCTTCGAGGAATTTATCTTTCCTCTTAGCATCTGTATCAACTTCATCCGGTGCATAGCGTGCCAGATTGTTGAACTCCTCAATGTACTCAGCCACACTGAGGTGATGTTATTTCAGGTTGTGGAACTCCTTTTTCTTCTCATTGAGAGCACGTATAATTATATATGGAGCACATGCCTAGGATTGTTTAGTACTTGGATGCTTATTCTGATTTATCTGCAATGCCCTAGATCTTGAAGTTACATGTTTAGACTCGTTCATGCAATGCCCGTCCATCCATCCCTATGCCTATCGCACTTGAATCCTACTGTTTACTATTACTGTTACTATTGCTCTTGTTCTACTATAGTTGTTGCTTTGCTATTCTACTACAAATTGTTGCTACTGATAAACCTCTGTGAGCAAGAACTATTTCCAGGTGCAGCTGAACTGACAACTCAGTTGTTAAGGCTTGCAAGTATTCTTTGGCTCCCCTTGTGTTGAATCAATAAATTGGGTAATACTACCCGCGAAGACTATTGCGATCCCCTATACTTGTGGGTCATCAAGACTATTTTCTGGCACCGTTGTCGGGGAGCATAGCTTTATTTGTAAGTTCACTTGGATCTATTATTATTCAATGCTACTCCTTTCATCATGGAGAAGTCTCGTGATGGAAAGTTCCCTATTTTACCATCCACTACAAGAAGAGGTAAAGTCCTAAACACCTCTACTGCTCTTGATTCACCGTCTGTTATAAGTAAGCTTGTTACACCACCACCACATACACATGCTACACACACTGCTACTACTGCTGAATCTGAAACTGCTTTTGATACTCAAGATGTTACTTCTACTGTGCTTGATGCGAGTGGTTCATTAGGTCCTTTTCTAGATGCTACTATGGCTAGTCTAGGAAATACAAAAACTCCTAGTGAAGACACTGTTACACCTGTTAGCTCACCTGAGTCTAGAGAGAGTTATGATATTAATGATGGCTACATTGAGTTTACTGATGATTTTGTTGAAGAGTGCCGAAACACACATGGTAATAGTCCTATTAAGAGTCTCCTTGTTAGACGCACCATTATTCCTAAGCTGTCCTCTGATCCTAAGTTTGCCACCTCTCCCATAGATATTAAAGATAAAGATTATGATTTCTCTCTTGATTTATCCTATTTAGATATTGTTGAGAAAGAACCTTTCTGTGAGACTGAAAATGAGAGTGTTTTGGCTCATATGAATGAGCTTTCCACTATGAGTGCTTTATTCTCTTATGATTTTAAGATGCGCAAGTACTTTATTACTAAGATCTTCCATTTTTCACTAAAAGGAGAAGCTAGGGCTTGGTTTAATAGATTACCTCCTGGTTCCGTTGATAGCCCTGATTGTTTGATTGCTTCTTTCTTCCAGAAATATTTTCCTCCCAGTGCTACACATGCTGCTTTGCAGAGACTTTTGATTTTAAACAGGGAGAATAAGAGAAATTGCCAGAGTCATGGACAAGGTTATGTGCCTTGATTCATGCACATCCTGGATGTCCATTACCTAAAAATGAGCTTCTTGATATTTATTATAATGGACTAACTGATGATTTTAGGACATACCTAGATAGCTTTGCTGATTGTGTTTTCAGGAAAAGAACTCCTACAGATGCTGAAGAATTAATGGCTAAAATAAGCAAGAATTATGATGATTAGACTTCAACTGAGCTAAATACACCTGAGCCTATTACTCCTGAACCAGTTGTGCCTGAACCAGTTCCAACACCAACACCAAAGAAGAGGGGAGTTATTGCATTAAATGATGAAGTGATGAAGGAAGCTAAGAAGTGTCTAAAGGAGAAATGTATTAGAGCTGAAGATGTGAAGAATCTACCTCCTATAGAAGAATTATGTAAGCCAATTCCCCACTCATCTACTATTGAGGTACACTCTCTCCAACACTTTGATGAAGGTGATATTCCTTATGGTAAGCCTACTGATCAATGTTTAGAGGAACTTGACATTTTCATTGTTAAGCAAGGTAATTTTCATTAACAAGTTCAGAATCATTTACTGGAAAACTCTAGAGCTATTAAAGAGTTGAAAGATATTGTGGAAAGAACTTCTAATGATATTAAAATGCTTTGTAAACACTTTCAAATGGTTCAAACCCAACTTGATCAACTTGCTAAGGTACAAAAGGATATGCTAGTTAATGCCTCAAGAGATAAACATGCTTATGGAATTAGAACTAGGAGTGGTATAGCTACTCAAGATCCCTTATATCCTGAAGGACACCCTAAAAGAATTGAGCAGGATTCTCAACAAGGTGAAAGTAGTGGTAGTCCTCGTAAGAGAAAGAAAAAGAAACATAGAATAGTTGAGGAACCCCTTGAACCTGCTGTAGATCCTAATAGTATATCTGTCTCTGATGCTGAAACTGGGAGTTGTAATGATAAAAATGATGCTCCTGATAAGGAGGAAGTTGAGGAAGAACCTGAGAAGCACACTAAGAACACTAGGTACACAAAGGAAGATTTTATTGCTAATAAACATGGTAAAGAGAGAGAACCTTGGGTGCAGAAACCTATGCCTTTTCTAGGTAAGAAACACAAGTCAAAGGAGGAAGAACACTACAACAAGTTTTGTGAGTGGACGAAACCTTTATTTTTGCAAATTCCTTTGACTGGTGCTATTAAGTTGCCTCCTTATTCAAAGTATATGAAGGATATTGTCTCTAATAAAAGGAAGATTCCTAATGAGGAGATTTCTACTTTGCTTGCTAATTATTCCTTCAATGGTAAGGTTCCAAAGAAACTTGGTGATCCAGGTATACTAACTATTCCTTGCTCTATTAAGAATAATTATGTTAGAACTGCTTTATGTGATTTGGGAGCTGGAGTTAGTGTTATGCCTTTCTCTCTCTACAAGAGACTCCAGCTAGAAAAATTGATACCAACTGATATATCTTTGAAAATGGTTGATAAGTCAACTACTATTCCTGTTGGTATATGTGAGGATGTTCCTGTGTAAGTGGCCCATAATTGCTTGGTTCTAACTGATTTTGTAGTGCTTGAAATGCCTGAAGATTATAATATGTCTATTATTCTTGGGAGACCTTTTCTTAATACTACAGGTGCTGTCATCAATTGTAATCAAGGAAAAGTAACTTTCAATATTAATGACAAAGATCATACTGTCTATTTCCCCAAGAAGGTTGCTAAGAGCTATTGCCTAAATTCCATTGAAAATATTGAGAGCATCAAGGTTGGAGAAATATATTGTCCCATTCCACAAGAAAATTTTGAAAGTATTATGATTGGGACCATTGCTATCAAGCTTGAGGTAACATAATCACTTTGTGGAATACAAAGTTTTGTTTCATATAAGATTGTTTTGGTAACAATACTTTATCAACCTTGTTAACAAAAGGATTTTAATGAACAAAATAATGTTTTCACTATGGTTATACTTGCTTTCTTTTACTTTTCTCCTCCCTAGTTTTTTCTTTTGCTCTTGTTAGCTAGTTGTTTGCTTGTTAGAGTGTCTTAGAACTTCTGTAGTTTGGATTTTGTTTGCTTTTGCTTCTTTTGAAAAAAAATGTTTCTGCGAGAAAATCAATTTTCATACCCTGAAAATTGGCCAAAAATAAAGTTTTCCGAAAAATTCCAAAAAATTCAAAATAATTTTTTCTTCGAAAAAAGGGGCAGAGTGACACCTGGAGTGACCCAGGGGGCCACCCCAGGCGCCCACACCCCAGGTAGGCGCGGCCTACCTATGGGTGGCACCTAGGGTGGTGTGGCCCACCTGGGCCCCTCACAGGTGCCTCCTCAAAGCCATCTTCTTTCTCTCTCCCAAAAAACACCGGAAAACTTGCTCAAGCTCGAGTTTAGCTGTTCTTGCTCGCGATTTTCGATCTCCTTGCTCAGCCCATCTTTGCTGCTGATTTTTGGAGGGATTGCTCCTTGGTATGTGCCTCCTCCGCTTGTCCAATTAGATTTGTGATTTGTAGATTGTAACTTGAGTATTTTGCTGCTATAGGTGTCAGGTTGTGTGAGCTTGCATGCTTGTTCATGCTTAGGAATTTCATTTTGATGCATGTGTAGCCCTCTAGCAAGTTCCTATAGTAGTTGCTCATCATTTATCAACTTGGAAATCACTTGGTTTGATTTTTGTCTAAAAATTACAGCAAGGAATATGAGTGCTTATCCACTGAATCAATATGACTTGATGGTACCTGAGCCAATGAAAGTTCATCGTGAGGAAGGAGTCTTCCCTTCCATATATCCATGCCAGGAATTTATGAGAGCTTCGAGAATCCTCCAGGATTTCCAAACTATGATTACCAATGCCAGGTTGGAACACTTTGTTGAAGGTGAACCTTTTCAATATGTTAAGCTAACCATAGCTGTTGTGCAGGACTTCCGGTTTACTTGGTCTTCATATAACCCCATGGTCCATTACAAAATATACAATATAGCTGTCGACCTGCCGTTTGCTGATTTCTGTGTAGCTATTAGAGTGCCTTGTTGGGGATCTTATGAGAAGATCAAGGAGAGGCCCAAGTTACTTATGGATTTATATGCTGAGATTTGCCAAGGTTTCGACTTCTCGAAGGAAAGTGGTAAAATTCGGAACATTCAGTTCCCATCTATTAGATACTTTGCCTATTTCATCACCAAGTGTGTTCTTGCTAGAAAGATTGCTAGGAAGTTATCCTTCTTTGATCTAGCCTTTATTGCCGCTGCTTTGAATAGGGATAGATCTCATAACCTGGGTGCCTTGATAGCTTACCGTCTTACTACTAACCGCGAGAAGGGGGGAATTTGTGGAGGTCTCATTGCCTCTAGGTTGCTAGCTTTTCATGGTCTAGAGCCTCACCATTCAGATTATCAGTTCCCCATTGAGAGACTTGATCTTGAATCTATGATTCAGCATGGTTTTGTTTCCTTGGGGGCTAATGTGAGAAGTTTACCGTATGAATTATCTTTTGCCAAGCGTGGTTGGAGAGGGGGTAGGACTGAGAAAGTAGTTTATTTGCCTGCACCTGCTTTGTTTAATTTTGATAACAGGCAAGGATGGTCACTCACGGAGGAGGAGTTTGACACATACGTGGCGGAGCTCTCCCAGCAAGAGGAGAATGTTGGGGAGGATGCCGAAAATGATTCGGTTCAGCCCTCCAACTTGGGAGAGTCTTCATACCAGAAGTCCTCATTTGATTGGGGCATGTCTTCTTCTTCATCGCAAGCGCTTGACTATGATCATTCCTATGATGACCCACCAGCTTGGGGTTATTACCCGCTTTATTGAGCCCCACTTAGGCCAAAAGCCTAAGCTTGGGGGGAGGTATACCGACATCACACTCATCTATATATCATGTTTCGTCGGTTCTTTGTATATCCGTTGTTTTGCTTTCTTTTTGGTTCTTGTTGCTGCTTTCTCAAAAATACAAAAATACCAAAAATATTTTTGTTGTTTCTCTTGGTTTGTTTCTTTGCTTTTTAGCTTTGGTTTGCCTTAAAAGAAAAATCCAAAAAGATTTTGCTTTGTTTGCTTTTGTTTGGTTTGTTTTTACTTGGTTTGCTTGCTAAAATATCAAAAACACCAAAAATATTTGTTGTTCTTCTTTGGTTTTGTGAGTTCTTTGTAGGGTTCAGCCGTCCTCAGTGGAGTTTGGTTTCATGTTATTATTCAAGTCACACAAGTGAAGGGCAATAATGAAGATTAAGAAAACTTGAGGTGTGGTAAGAGGCTGGTAACGAACTCTATTTTGTTTTCATTTTTGTACATATACTCATCATTGTGAGCATGCTTAGCCTGTTCGTGTAAGGTGTATGTTATTATGGATGCTTAGTAGTTCTTGCTTTCTTGTGATTAGCTCGAGCTTGCTAATAGTTTGTAGCATATCATATGAATGTTTGCTTGCATTGTTTTATTCATAACTTGGTATGATATTGTGGTGTCCTCCTCTGAAAGTTTCATGTGAATCGACTTGGCACATTCTCACGCATGCATATGACTAAACAATAGTCAGTAAGCCTCGATGATTTATTTTGCCTCAGAGTTCTTGTATCACTTTCATGCCATAATTAGTCTTGTTTTGTTGCAAGCATGATTATGACAGTTATTGCTCTCTCGTTTGTCGCTCCCTCTCTATTGCTAGCCTTTACTTGCACTGAGTATGAGCTCTGCTTGAGCATCCAAACTCCCAAAACCAATATTGCCAACAGTGTCCACCATACCTACCTACTAGGATCATTTGCTATTTCAGTGCATATTCTATATGCCTTGTTTTCTTCCAAATAAAATGTTTGTCTGTTTTGAGAAACGTTAGTTAGTAAAGCTCTCACGAACTTGATGGCACACTTTATTCCTTTCACTTAATAATCTTGAACCATTATGACCTGTCTATGAAAGTTATATGCTGGGAGTTAGCAGAACCGTGCTATCACGGGGAACGCTTTCAACATCTTTTTGGATATTTTATCCAGTTGATACCTTGCTCTTTTGTTTGCGGATGTCGCCGATATGAAATAAAAGGGGAGCTTGTGAGTTTATGGAGTCTATACATTGTGTTAGAGAAACGCCTAGGCCGCTAGCCTAAGTCATGCCTAATCATGGTGGAAACTTGCAGCATCACCATAATGAGCATTCATGAAGCATACTTAATAAAAAAGCTATGCACATAGTAAATAAAAAGATCGCTGAGATGCTCATTGTCTGCTTGCCTTGTCATTTTGATCACGGGATAGCTCATGTATCAAGTGTAAGGGGTACCCCATTGGCGGTTCTCTATGATATGCATGTATTTACAATGACAAGAACTTACAGGTAACCAAAGTTGAGTAGCATGCGGAGCGGCCCTCGTACTCAAGGGACATGGGATTTCCAGTTTATGGTCTGTCAAGCATATAACTCAGATTAGACCTCACTTTCACCTTAACCACATGAAGATGCCTATGATAGGGGCAATGAGAGCTCAAAGCTAATGAGTACCTTTCTTTCAGCATTTGGAAGCCTTTCAAACTTCTCAAAACCTTTTCACATACTTGTTGAGTCACCACTTATTCTATGAGCACCTTCTTGAGAGCATAGTTGTCATTCTTGTGTTTGTCTCAAAACTTGGTTAATTATTTCATGACTTTGATGCTTGTATCTCTGATATCTTTACTTCTAGTCTTCACTTGAACTTTAGAGGTGCCTTGGCATTTATATTGTGCTCTACAAACAAAGGCAAGCGAGATACCACTCTATCATGCCTTATTATGAGCATTGCAATGTTGCTTATGTTTATGTTTCATGCTACTTATTATTATTGAGTTGGTTTCTCTTCATAGCTTGCAATAACTATTGAGTAGACTTAGTTGCATACTCTTTATTATGAATGGTTTAAGCATCTACTCATATGCTGAGAATATATACATCATGTGAAGCAAATGTGTTCATGAAAGTTCTTTTATCGCACTCAGTTTTCAACTGAATTTCTTGAGGACAAGCAATAAGCTAAGCTTGGGGGAGTTGATACGTCCAAATGTATCTACTTTCCCGAACACTTTTGCTATTGTTTCTCCTCTAAACTTGTGTGATTTGGATACAACTAACTGATGTCTACGCACTTCTATTCTTGTAGACAGTTATTGGGCCTCCAAGTGCAGAGGTTTGTAGAACAGCAGCAAGTTTCCCTTAAGTGGATCACCCTGTTGGAGATATGCCCTAGAGGCAATAATAAATGTAGTTATTATTATATGTTTGTGTTTATGATAAATGTTTACATTCATGCTATAACAGTATTAACCAGGAAACATTAATACTTGTGTGATTTGTAAACTAAATTAGAGTCCCTAGTAAAGCCTCTTCATAATACTAGCTTGTTGGTTAATAAATGACTGTGGTTTCCCTATCATGAACATTGAGATGTTATTAACAACAAGATCATATCATTAGGAGAATGGTATGATGGACATACTCCTATAGATAAGCGTAGCATAAAGATCAAGTCATTTTAATAGTTCAATTGCTATAAGCTTTCTGATACATAGTAACCTAATTCCTTCGACCATGAGATCATGCTTATCACCATCACCGGAAGGATGCTTTGATGACATCAAACACCACATCGTAACTGGGTGGCTATAAAGGTGGCATTGAGTGTTCGGAAAGTATGGGTTGAGACACATGGATCAAGAGTGGGATTTGTCCATCCATATGACGGATAGATATACTCTGGGCCCTCTCGGTGGAATGTCATCCAATTAGCTTGCAAGCATGTGACTGGCTCACAAGGGATCACATATCACGGGAACGAGAAAAGAGTACTTATCAGTAACGAGGTTGAACTAGGTATGCAGAGATACCGACGATCAAAACCTCGGATAAGTAAACTATCATGAGACAAAGGGAAATTGGTATCGTATGTAAGTGGTTCATTCGATCGCAAAGTAATCGTAGAAATATGTGGGAGCCATATGAATTTCCAGATTCCTCTATTGGTTATTGTTTGGAGAAGTGTCTCGATCATGTCCGCATAATTCACGAACCGTAGGGAGACACACTTAAGGATTCGATGTTGTTGAGTAGTTATGGAATGATGAGTAAGAGACCGAATGTTGTTCGGAGTCTCAGATGGGATCCGGGATATCACGAGGAGATCCGGAATGGTCCGGAGAATAAGATTCATATAAGGAAAGTCCTATTTCGGAGTTGGGGAATGATTCCGGTGTTTTCATCGGGAATGTTCTAGAAGGTTCCGGAAGGTCCGACACTCCGGAGGGGAAGGGTACATGAATGTGTCATGACAATGTGGAATGGTTGCATCATGTACTAGGTATCATGGCTGGGCAAAATAAAGGGAGAAATCAAATCCTAGTTTGAAAAGTCAAACGCCAATTTGAAAAGTCAAACGACAAGTTTGCTTGGTGGAGGGAGAGTAGGAAACCTACTTGGGGAGGAAGTCCTCCTCCCTCCACCCGCCGGCCAAGGAGGACGAGTTGTGGGAGGACTCCCTCCTCCCAACTGGCGCCCTCCCACCTATAAAAGAAGGGGCAGGGGTGCCCCTCTTCCCTACACCTAAAACCCTAGCTCATGCGCGCCTCCACCTCCAAGTGCAACCGCCGCCGCCTAGGGTTTCCCCTCCAACTCGGGGAATTGGGGCTTCCCCATGCCCTAGCCGCTGGCCACACCCTCCCCTTGGTGCCCTCTAAACCCTAGATCATGAAAGGCCTCTCTCATAGTCCACCATACTCACTCCGGCTTAAGGTGAAGCCCTGCGAGATCTCCTCTCTACTTCCGGTACCACGCCGTCGTGATGCCGGAATCGCGAGGAGAGTGTTACAACCTCCGCTGCCTACTGGAACAAGGGAGAGGAAGGTCTTCATCGAGTACCGAACGTGTGACCGACTGCGGAAGCGCTGCCGGAACACAGCGCCGGAAGGATCGTCTACACGATCTTGAGATCGGCAAGAGTACAACTACATCACCGACGAGAATCTGCTCTCGTTAACCGCTTTGGAATCTTCGAGGGTGAGTTCCTCTATCGACTCGTTGCTACAATCTAGTAGATAGATCTTGGCTTGTTTGTTTGCATGCGGTAGAATTTTTTTGTTTTCCATGCTACGAACCCCTACACACCCAAGGTTTATCGAACTCAGGGAGGAAGTGGTCAAAGGTATCCCTCTCAAGCAACTCTGCAATCAAGATACAAGAAGTCTCTTGTGTCCCCACCACACCCAATATAGGTGCACTAGTTCGGCGAAGAGATAGTGAAATACAAGTGGTAACGGTGCCAGAAAATAGCTTGACAGTGAGGTAAAGACTAAAGGCAACAAGAAGGAAGGAAGCAAACATGCAACAGATCTAGTGGCAAACAGTGTTTCAATGCTTAGAAACAAGGCCTAGGGATCATACTTTCACTAGTGAACACGCTCTCATATAAATATCCTCTCTTCATTATACTACTCTTAACTACTCTCTGGTTGGACACTCTAATCCACGGTTGGGCTATAAAAGCACACCTCAAAGTCCGGCTTCCCCAATCTAGATAGCCCCACACTGTCACCTTGAGCGCTAGATGGTTCCAACAAACACCACAATTTCATAGATACATACAACTCTAAATATAACTCATAAAAAATATTCAATCTAGCCAAAGTGCCACACACGGTATGCCCGCTGTCACTTTCACACACGTGGGGAAAAGCATAGATCTATTAAAGCACAAAGAGTATTTATGTAGACTCAAGCCTAAGTGCCACCATGGCGTGCTGTCACTTTCACACACATGGGGAGAGCAGAGATCTATTGAAGCACTTGAGTAGCAAGGTAGATCTACTTGATTACAAAGCTCATGATCACAACAAGATCATACATAGAGAGAGATGAACACATAGCTACTTGTAGAGCCCTTAGCCTCGAGGAAGAACTACTCCCTCCTCATCATGGGAATCAACAACGGTGATGGAGATGGTGGTGGAGATCGATGGAGATGGCTCCGGGGGCACTTCCCCGTCCCGGCAGGGTGCCGGAACAGAGACTTTCTGTCCCCCGAATCTCCCCTTCGGTGGCAGCGGTGCAGCGGAACTTAGTGATCTCCATGTAGTTGATATGATATATATATCCTCAATGACCATGTAATTTCAAAAACATTTCTTCCTTTTGATATGATTGATTATATGTATGCTTACAAGGGATCGATTAATTATATAGATGCATCAACGTGTACGATGTAGGTAGGTGTATGTAGTACCGTAGAATATGTGTACTAAAATATATGTTTGAAATTATAGTGAAGCACAAAACGAAAAGTGGCAAAAAAAAAAGGAAACACACAATCTCTACCGCGGCAGAGAAACACACGAATTCTCTGCCGCGGCAGAAAACCTTATAGTCCCGGGACTAGAGTGTTTCCGCGCCCCCGCCTCGCTGAAACAGCCACGTGACTGTTATCAGTCGCGGGTCATAGCGAGCCGGGACTAGAGAGGGGGGCCTCTAGTCCCGTTTTGGCAGTCTTGGGCCCAAAACCGGGACTAGAGCCCGTTATAGACCGGGACTAAAAGCTTGTTTTCCACCAGTGTAAGCTTTAGTCAGTAGTCAATATCTTCTAAGTTTGACCAAGTTTATACAAAAATATACGAATATCTGCAATATCGAATGGACATATTGGGAAACTATACTTTATGGTGAATCTATTGATATTCATTTAATATTTTGGATGTTTATATTTTTGTATATAAATTTGGTCAAATTTAGAATATGTTGACTTTTGACTAAAGCTTAGGCGCCTTAGATTTTGGGACGGAGGAAGTACCACACAAGTAAATTTCATTACAGTATTTTTTTAATCTTTAGTTTGGTTAAGCTGTCCACACCGAATATTTTCTTCTCGAATTTTGGCAGACCACACGGTAACTTGAGTATATTCTTGACATTACCTAACATTCTAAATTTTGTATCCAATTCCCTAGGATGCAAGCTCAGTTCTAATCAGATTTTTAATTGATGGTTTTAAGGATTTGAATTGATTTCGATATTACAGCAAGATGTATACTTGTTTTGAATCTGGAATATAAACGAGGCTGCACATGTAGCGACATAGATCCCTCATAGTATGGGAGCATTGGACCAAGGGAACTATCATGATGGATCCATCCCTTAGCGACCATCCTTCTCCGGTTGATTGTTATCTGAACTTTATAACCTCGTCGACAGTTTTTTTTCCGACTCTTAGAATATGTCAACATACCATATTGTTATCGTCGTACTCGATGCAACACTGTTGGATCCATCTTTTTCATCGTTGTAGTGGTATGACGGTAGTCTTTAAAAAACAAATTGTTTTTCCTACAAATAAGAAATGGAACATACAATTGTATTAAAGAAAGGTATCTATCGCTTGGTGATCCCTTCCCAAGGTCCTTCCCGGTGGGTCGACACCCTCAATCATGAGTGACATGGATATACCCTACGGGTGCCTCACATTGGTATACCCGGTCCAGCCTAGGGAAGGCCCACGTGAAGACTTGCTTCCCCAGAAGATTCTGAGTGGTCCAAGCCAGTTACAAATTCGACTCTTTGGAGGACACGACCAGGCTGTAGATAGATTATTCAAGGGTGAAACCCTAACTTGTAACCGACTCGACCTACCCCCGAGACCTGGCCTATCTATATAAAGGCCAGGAGGGAACGGCAAGGAGGACCTGACCAACTCATACACACACCTCACGCCAGATCGCATCTGTGCACCCCTGTAACCTTCGGTTCCGCCGTAATCAAGAACAGACAATGAGTAGGGTTTTCCCTCCGGGAGGCCCTGAACCTGGGTAAACCTCATGTCCCTTTGTTGCGTGTTTGTTAACCGTCTAGCGACTTCCAGTATCCCCATCTTCTCCAAAACACAAGTCTTTAACAATAGACATTGATGAGTCGAACCCTCGTCAATTGGTGTCGTCTGTGGGAACGGGGGACGCTGATCGTGTGGTCGTGACGGTCCACCCGGAGTGATCTATGATTCCTCGGTGACGGAGAATCATCTCCTCTTTGGCTCTTTCGACTTCACCGCCCACTCGCCGGCCACCCGCAAAGATTTCGAATCCGTAGACGACGGATTCGAGATGATGTTCGAAAGCTTCTGTTCCAGGTGGGCTAGACTGGCACCCTCCGCCTCCCAGAGCGGGTGCCACCTCCATCAATCAGGCCCTTCTCGTGGGTCCCACTATCGATGCCACGTGCATGTTGTCGCTGACGGGCTATTCGGATGACAGCAGCAGCTGCAACTCCGATCTCTACGGCCCTCCTATGAAGGAAGGAACCTACGGTTCTGGATCTGAGCCGCGGGAGCAACGATCTCTCCTTGCACTACCAGTGCGCCGCCATCCATAACGGGAACGGCAACGACGAAACCGATTCGCCACTGGATCCCCCGCCCAACCCTCAGGCCGAGAATATAGGAAACATGGCACTCCCGCCAGATCCCAATGGGAATAGGGCGCCTCAAGGCACTGAGGGCATAAACCATGTCCGCAACGAAATCCACCTCAACAACGCTGATTGGGAGACGGTGCGCAACGCCGTACGTGGCACTCACCCTTTACCTATCGACGCCCCCCGCGACATGCTAATGGATTATCACTGGCTCCTGATCGAGGAGCACAATCGATAGGTCAAGCAGCAAGCCGAGCTCGACAAGCGTAGGCGAGCGATCGATGAATCAAGCATGCGGCAAGCTGCACTCTCTACTAGCGGCTCTACCTCGAAGGGCTATGGTGGTGGCAAATACCGCTCTCGCCTGGAGCGCATGGACCCTGCAGCGCGACGCGGGCCTACCAAGGCACTCGACATGTTCTTCATGACAATGGACTCACAGGGCAACCGTCATGCCCAAAACATTGCAAGCCGCGGTCATGGTGGCCACCACCTACCTCGCATCCAACCCGCCACCGGCGGGAGACCCAAGGAATGCGATCCACAAGTCTGCGCTTGCATGCCTCGGACTCGTCGGAGCTGCGCTCCACGACGAAACACCGTGGATCCAAAGAAGAAGGCCGCGGTAAAGTTCACTCGAAGCCACACGTCCTCATCCGAGGAAGAAGAGCATGACCTGCCACAACGCCGCCGCAGCCCACGGCGCAGGAGGAGCAACTATGACGCTCGTAGCAAGCTCGCACAGCGCAAGATCGACAAATCATGGGCCAAGCGTGGGTGCTCAGCTGAGTCCGAAGATAACGACGGGGAGCCGTGCGGCGCCAGGTTCTTTAGTAGGGTCGTCCGGCAATCACGGATGACGATCAAAGAACTTTAAGCTCCCTTCGGACAACCCGAACTTTAAGCTCCCCTCTATAGCAGTAGTGACGCTTGGTTGTTGAGCTTGCATGCTATGGTGGTCCTGTTCATCTGCGGGGGTGGCTTCACCCTCTTCCGTTGTTTCATATTTTGTGTGTCTTCGTCTAGTAGCTTCGGTCCGGTGTTGCGGATCAATCTCTGGTGGTGGTGGTCTCAGTGAAGCTCCCTGGGTGTTTTTGGTGGCTTCTTCGCTGACAGACTAGCTCTGTTGTGCTCTAGGAGAAACATTTGCCTCCCGGCGGTACGACGCCCTTCTATCCAGGGCGAGGGACAAGGGGTCCCTTTCCGGAGGCAATGACGGTGAAGTTTGGGTCTAGTTCTGTTTGGCTGGAGCAACGAAGACATGTTCTTGGCTGCCTTCGATGTTGATCTCGTCATTGAGCTCTGGTCTAGGTGTCTCAAGTTGTGCCTTTTTGTTTAATCTCTTGTTTTCTTGTGTTGCCTAGAGCCTATAAGTTGTTTGTAAGAACGTTGTATCTATCGTTTTAGCGTTATTAATTTAACAAAGGTTAAGGCCTTAAGTTTAAAATAACAAGCCCGGTTACTTCCTCCCAACCTCTCGCATTCGGCTCCTTTCTTATGTAAAGCATTCCATCAATAATGGCAGCAGTGGCGCATTAAGCATCTCTATTTTTCTATAGTACTATCAGAGAAGTTGGTGAATGTGCGATGATGTGGCACATATTTAAACCCTTCCACGGAAACATCAATCCATTCATGGTACCAAGTAGTCCAATAATACCAACAATAAAACAATATGTATGTGCTGACCGATCTTGAGACCACGATTTTCTCTCCCCACTGCCCCATGACTTAGCTATTGTGCATGTGATTTGTGAACCGGTCTCCCTTCAGAATTCAGAGCTTATTCATATGGGCGAGGAAAAAATAGGTAAAGTTGTCAACTGTTGAGATGTTTATTGTTTGGTCGTTTAGATCTTTAGTGTAGTGATAAATAACAGACTCGAGTAATCAAACCATGACCATGGTTATGTCTTCCGTCATGAACGTAGCTCGAGGCCTGCCCTGAAGCAAAGATCGACCAGTTAAAGAGTCTGACATTCTAAGTAGACATGGGAATGCTGCTACTCAGGGCGATGTTCATGGCATGCCAGATCTACTTGAACTTGTCAGGATAGACATTGATCTAGCAGCATGTGGTTTAGGTATGTGAGGAGCATTCTAACTAAGGATGGCATGCTTTGGCATCCTGCTCTTTGTCATTCCCGAGGGCTTGGAAAGTTAGAACATGCCGATGCCACGTAGCATCGAATAATTAAATGGATCTTACAAAGGAAAAAAAGAACAACGAGTGCCTATCATTAGAGGAATAATATTTTTGTTAAGATTTCTAAATAACCATCTAGTCGATTTTATGGGGATATACAAAGGGTGAGAGACAAATTAATAATGTAGCATCGGATTTGTTTTCCCGAAAGGTTAACGTGTCTAAGAAACTTTTGACTAGAGGGAGTAATCAAATCGCGAGAGGATTGACCTGAGGGATCACATACAACAGTTCTGCATAATATTGCAACGAAAACACACAATTGCTAGTTGCCAGATAAGGCTTGGGTCCAGCATTGGTCTTCTTCGCCAGTGCGGTAACTTTCTTACCGCCCTTCTTGAAGTTTCCCTTTTGTTTAGACTTGTCTTTCTTGAATTTTGTGGTCTTATTGACCAACAACACTTGGTGCTCTTTCTTTATCTCCACTTCTGCAGATTTCAACATGGAGAAGAGTTCTGGCAACGTCTTGTCCATGTTTTGCATATTGTAGTTCATCACAAAGTTCTTGTAACTTGGTGGTAGTGATTGAATGACACGGTGAATCCCCAAAGAATTAGGAATCACTATACCCAAACTTTGGAGTTTGTTTGCGTGCCTAGACATCTTAAGCACATGCTCACTGACGGAGCTGCCCTCTTCCATCTTGCAGTTAAAGTACTTTTCAGAAGCCTCATAACTCTCAACTGCCGCATGAGCCTCAAATATCATTTTGAGTTCACGGACAATATCATGTGGGTCATGGTTCTCAAACCTTTTCTGAAGCTCTGATTCCAAACCATACAAGATAGCACACTGAACTGTGGAGTACTGATTCTTCTGAGTGAGGTAAACATTCTTTACTTCATCGGTAGCAGTAGCTGCAGGCGGGTCACCCAGCGGTGCATCCAGCACATAGGTCAAATTATTAGCATTGAGGACAATCCTAAAATTGCGGAACCAATCCGCGAAGTTGCTTACATTGTTTTTCAACTTTTCTTTCTCTAGGAACGCATTAAAATTGATGGTAGGGGCCGCCATTGATTTACAACATATTTGCAATAGTTTAGACTAAGTTTATGACAAATTGAGTTCTAGTTAATAGTTAAATTAATCTAGGTGAACTCCCACTAAAAACAATATCCCTCACATTGTTTTAGTGATCACACAAACCAAATCCACCACATCAAAACCGATCATCACGAGAGTTGATGTAGCTTCAATGGCGAACAATCAACATGTTCATCATATCTACTATATGACTCATGCTTTACCTTTTGGTGATCCGTGTTCCGAGACCATGTCTGTACATGCTAGGTTCGTCAAGATCAAACCTTAGCTTCCGCATGAGCAAATCTGGCTTGCTCACGTTGTATACACTTGCAGAATCTAACACCCCCGATCATCACGTGGTGCTTCGAAACAACGAGCTTTAGCAACGGTGCTTACTAAGGATGAACACTTTAAAACTTGAACTTTGTGTGCTTGAGGGATCATCTTATAATGCTACCGTCGTTAACTAAGCAATACAAGATGCATAAAGGATTAACATCACATGCAATTCATAATATGTGATATGATATGGCATTTCTTCTTGTGCTTCCGATCTCCATCTTCAAGCATGAACATGATCTCCATCATCATCGGCATAGCGTCAAGGTCAATGGTGCCGTTTCATGGTTGTCGTCCACCAGCTTCAACTATTACAACTACTTTGAATAGACACGCATATCTTAACAGAATTTAAAAACAACCATATGGCTCCTGCCGGTTGCCAACTTACAATAAGGAACATTGCATACATCAAATATAATCACAATCATGGCCATATCACATCACATCACACCTCTGCAAAACAAAGTTAGACGCTTCTAATTTACTTTGCATATTTTACGTGGTTTGGGGCTTTCAATAAGTATCGCTCTAACTTATGAACAAGAACCACAACTTTGATGCTTGAACTATCAAGTGCCCGTTGTAAATTGGATCTATACTATGATGGGAGAGACATGCACCCGCAAAGCCACTTATGCAATACAAGTTGCATGTTGAGCGTGGAGCAAGTCTCATGAACGATGTCATGTAAGGTTTGCCCGGGCCGCTTCATCCCATCATACCGCAAGATGCAAAGTACACAAGAAGCAATTGATAATAAAAGCACCACTGCCCACAATGACCATTGTGTTCTACTCGTGCAACAGATCTATATATAGACACGACTCTGATACCACTGTAGGGGTTCGTAGCATGGAAAACAAAAATTTTCTACCGCATGCAAACAAACAAGCCAAGATCTATCTACTAGATTATAGCAACGAGTCGATAGAGGAACTCACCCTCGAAGATTCCAAAGCGGTTAATGAGAGCAGATTCTCGTGGGTGATGTAGTCGTACTCTTGCCGATCTCAAGATCGCGTACACGATCCTTTCGGCGCTGCGTTCCGGCAGCGCTTCCGCAGTCGGTCACACATTCGGTACTCGATGAAGACCTTCCTCTCCCTTGTTCCAGCAGGCAGCGGAGGTTGTAGCACTCTCCTCGTGATTCCGGCAGCACGACGACGTGGTACCGGAAGTAGAGGGGAGATCTCGCAGGGCTTCGCCTTAAGCCGGAGCGAGTATGGTGGACTATGAGAGAGGCCTTGGTGATCTAGGGTTTAGAGGCACCAAGGGGGGATCTTGGCCAGCGTCTAGGGATTGGGGAAGCCCCAAGTCGGCGACTTAGAGAAACCCTAGGAGGCGGCGGCGACTTGGAGGAGGCCGGTGGCTAGGGCTAGGGTTTTGGGTGTAGGGAAGAGGGCAGCCCCGCCCCTCCTTATATAGGTGGGAGGGCGCGGCTTGGGAGGAGGGAGTCCTCCCCCAAGTCGGCCTCCTTGTCTGGCGGGTGGAGGGAGAGGAACTCCTCCCCAAGTAGGTTTCCTACTCTCCCTCCACCAAGCAAACTTGCCGTTTGACTTTTTCAAATTGGTGTTTGACTTTCAAACTAGGATTTGATTTCTCCCTTTATTTTGCCCAGCCATGTGACCTAGTACATGATGCAACCATTCCACATAGTCATGACACATTCATGTACCCTTCCCCTCCGGAGTGGCGGACCTTCCGGACCCTTCTAGAACATTCCCGGTGAAAACACCGGAATCATTCCCCAACTCCGAAACAGGATTTTCCTTATATGAATCTTATTCTCCGGACCATTCCGGATCTCCTTGTGATATCCCGGATCCCATCCGAGACTCCGAACAACATTCGGTCTCTTACTCATCATTCCATAACTACTCAACAACATCGAATCCTTAAGTGTGTCTCCCTACGGTTCGTGAATTATGCAGACATGATCGAGACACTTCTCCGATCAATAACCAATAGAGGAATCTGGAAATTCATATGGCTCCCACATATTTCTACGATTACTTTGTGATCGAATGAACCACTTACATACGATACCAATTTCCCTTTGTCTCACGATAGTTTACTTATCCGAGGTTTTGATCGTCGGTATCTCTGCATACCTAGTTCAACCTCGTTACCGATAAGTACTCTTTTCTCGTTCCCGTGATATGTGATCCCTTGTGAGCCAGTCACATGCTTGCAAGCTAATTGGATGACATTTCACCGAGAGGGCCCAGAGTATATCTATCCATCATATGGATGGACAAATCCCACTCTTGATCCATGTGTCTCAACCCATACTTTCCGAACACTCAATGCCACCTTTATAGCGACCCAGTTACGGTGTGGTGTTTGATGTCATCAAAGCATCCTTCTGGTGATGGTGATAAGCATGACCTCATGGTCGAAGGAATTAGGTTACTATGTATCAAAAAGCTTATAGCAATTGAACTATTAAAATGACTTGATCTTTATGCTACGCTTATCTATAGGAGTATGTCCACCATATCATTCTCCTAATGATATGATCTTGTTATTAACAACATCTCAAATGTTCATGATCAAGAAACTATGATCATCTATTAATCAACAAGCTAGTATTATGAAGAGGCTTTACTAGGGACTCTAATTTAGTTTACAAATCACACAAGTATTAATGTTTCTGGTTAATACTGTTATAGCATGAATGTAAACATTTATGATAAACACAAAGATATAATAATAACTACATTTATTATTGCCTCTAGGGCATATCTCCAAGAAATACAAGTGGTAACTGTGCCAGAAAATAGCTTGACGGTGAGGTAAAGACTAAAGACAACAAGAAGGAAGCAAGCAAACATGCAACAAATCTAGTGGCAAACGGTGTTTCAATACTTAGAAACAATGCCTAGGTATCATACTTTCACTAGTGAACACTCATATAAATATCCTCTCTTCATGATACTACTCTTAACTACTCTCCGGTTGGACACTCTAATCCACGGTAGGGCTATAAAATCACACCTCAAAGTCCACCTTCCCCAATCTAGATAACCCCACACTGTCACCTTGAGCGCTAGATGGTTCCAACAAACACCACAATTTCATAGAGACATCCAACTCCAAATATAACTCATAACAAATACTAAATCTAGCCAAAGTGCCACACATGGTGTGCACGCTGTCGCTTTCAGACACATGGGGAAAATCATAGATCTATCAAAGAACGATGAGTATTTATGTAGACTCTAGCCTAAGTGCCACCATGGCGTGCACGCTGTCACTTTCACACACATGGGGAGAGCAGAGATCTATTGAAGCACTTGAGTAGCAAGGTAGATCTACTTGATTACAAAGCTCATGACCACAACAAGATCATGCATAAAGACAGAGAGATGAACACATAGCTACCGGTAGAGCCCTTAGCCTCGAGGAAGAACTACTCCCTCCTCATCATGGGAATCAGCAACGGTGATGAATATGGTGGTCGAGATCGATGGAGATGGCTCTAGGGGCACTTCCACGTCCCGGCAGAGTGCCAGAACAGAGACTTTCTGTCCCCCGAATCTCCCCTTCGGTGGAGGCGGTGCAACGGAACTTTTTTTTGGAAGTATGATTGATCATTTAGGAGTTTCTCCCCGGGGGCTTCTTATAGGCGAAGAGGCAAGGTCGGTGGAGGGCCAGGGGGCCCACACCCCTATAGGAGCCACCAGGGCTTGCCGCGCCTGGGGGGGTGCGGCCACCCTGGTGCCCTACTCCGTCTCTTCTTCGTGGTTTCGTGTTGGTTCGGGAAAATAATAACTTCGGCTTTTGTCCCGTCCAATTCCGAGTATATTGATTTTCTGCCTTTCTGGAACCAAAAACAGAAGAAAACAGGCAACTGGCACTGTGGCATCTTGTTAATAGGTTAGTTCTAGAAAAGATATAAAAACACCTCAAAGTGTAGACAAAGCAAAGCAAAGTAGATACTAAAAAAGCATGGAATATAAAAAATTATAGATACGTTTCCGACGTATCAAGAATCCCCAAGCTTAACTCCTACTCGTCCTCGAGTAGGTAAGTGATAAAAAGAATAATTTTTGAGGTGACATACACCATCACAATCATGGTCCAATTATTGTAAAGCATTGATAGCTGGGATCAAAGTACTCTAAACATGAGCATGAACGATGAAGTTCTAACAATAAGACATAGTAACTATGTTGCAACATGAAAGGCTACAAACAAAGATCATGAATAACATGCATTGAAAACGTTTGTTTGTTTCACATACAGAAAACATGGCATAGTGGCATTCAGCTTGTCCCTCATGGAGTAGCAAAACATAAATGCATAGGACACCTTCAAAGTTCATAAGGGAGACTAGATACAAATAGCACAAGAACAAGTAATATCAACAATATGAATCAATCAGTAAGTCTTCGGACAATGCACATAAAACTAAGAATGGCAACTATGCTCTCATAATTGGTGCCTATGGATAGAAGGTGGAGACTCAATATAATAGTAGAAGAAAGGCCCTTCATAAGGGAAGCAGGGATTTCAAGTTTCGAAAAGAGCTTCCAAAAATTATGGTACTTGTTAGCTTTCAGCCCTCATTGCCTCTATCATAAGCATCTTGAAGTGATTAAGGTTAAAGTAAACAAACTGTGGAGTATATGCTTGACAAAGTATAAGTTGGGAATCTCATGTCCCTTGAATATGAGGGCCACACCTCATGCTACTGTAGCGTCACTGTTGTCGATGATGTCGAACAGTGGAGCTTTGCTCACAACTGTGATAGGGTGCTCCTGTAGTAGTGCCTTAGCTTCCGAGAAGCAGGGAACACTCCATAAGCTAGTTTTTGGTAGTGCGGGTAACGCTGCTTGGACTCCATCAAGACCTCGCTTACATAGTAAACTGGTCATTGAACTCCGTACTCATGCCCTGGTTCTTTCCGCTCTACCACGACGACGATGTTGATTACCCGGTTAGTGGCCGCCATGTAAATTAACATAGGCTCCATAGGCTTGGGTGCTTGATACGTCCAAAACGTATCTACTTTCCTGAACACTTTTGCTATTATTTCTCCTCTAAATTTGTGTGATTTGGATACAACTAACACGGACTGACGCTGTTTTCAGCAGAATTACCTTGGTGTCTAGTTTTTGTGCGGAAAATCAACTATCAGAAAATATCCCGGAAAATATGCCAAAAATTATATTTCACCAGAAGATCCACGGATCCAGAAGACGAAACAGAGTAGAGGCCTGGGGGGCCCACACCCCTACCAGGCGCAAGTGGGCCCTGCCCATGCCTAGGGGGGTGCGGCCACCCCAGGCACCCCCTCGGGCTCCCTCTGCGCCTATAAGTTACCCCTTGACCTAAAAACCGAGGGGGGGTCGACGTTTTCTAGAAAAGAGTTCCGCTGCGCCGCCACCACCAGAGACAAGATTCGGAACCAGAAACTCCATTTTGGCACCCTGCCGGGACGGGGAATTTGGGGAGGATCATCGCCATCATCATCACCAACGCCTCTCCATCAACCATCAATGTTTCCCTCATCCATGAGTGAGTAATCCCCCATTGTAGGCTATGGGGATGGTAAGGATTGGATGAGTTCTATCATGTAATCGAATAAGATTGTTAGGGCATAGTGCCTAGTATCTCTAGTAGTGCTATTTGACTTTGTTGCAACTTGTTGTGCTTAATGCTTGCCACTAGGGCCCGAGTGCCATGATCTCAGATCTGAACTTATTATTGAATCATTATGATAGTATTGTTTGTGATCTTACCTGCAAGTTGTGTACACATATCATTGTCTGGATCCAAAGGCCCCGAAGTGACAGTAATTGGGACAACCGGAGGGGATGGTTGTGGTGTGAGGATCACATGTGTTCACGGAGTGTTAATGCTTTGCTCCGGTGCTCTATTAAAAGGAGCACCTTAATTGCCAGTAGTTCCCTAGAGGCCCCACTGCCACGGGCTGGCTGGACAGAAGATGTTGTGCAAGTTCTCATTGCGAGCACGTATGACTATATATGGATCATATGCCTAGGATTGTTTAGTACTTGGATGCTTATTATTATTTATCTGCAATGCCCTATATCTTGAAGTTACATGTTTAGACTCGTTCATGCAACGCCCGTCCATCCATCCCTATGCCTACCGCACTCGAATCCTACTGTTTACTGTTACTGTTACTATTGCTCTTATTCTACTATCGTTGTTGCTTTGCTATTGCTACTACAAACTATTGCTACCGATAAACCTCCGTGAGCAAGAACTATTTCCAGGTGCAGCTGAACTGACAACTCAGTTGTTAAGGCTTGCAAGTATTCTTTGTCTCCCCTTGTGTTGAATCAATAAATTGGGTAATACTACCCGTGAAGACTATTGCGATCCCCTATACTTGTGGGTCATCAGTGTTGCAAGGATGGGCGCTGAGGAAAGTATCTCCTTTAGCTGCTTCAATGTTGCATCTGCTTCGTCCGTCCACGTAAATTTGTCCGTCTTCTTCTGCAACTTGTATAGCAGCAGAGCCTTCTCTCCAAGTCGGCTGACGAACCGACTAACTGCTGCAACGCAGCCTATTAGCCGTTATATGTCCTTCAGGCATGTCAGACGGTTTATGTTTAGGATGGCCTTGCTTTTCTTCGGGTTGACCTTGATTCCACGCCGGGAAACGATGAAGCCCAACAATTTGCCAGCTGGAACCCCGAAGACGCACTTCTTAGGGTTAAGCATCATGTTGTATTTCCGGAGATTATCAAAGGTTTCTTTTAAGTGGGAGATTAAGTCGTTTGAGTTTTTCGACATCACCGCTATATCGTCCACATAGGCGTGAACGTTCCGACCAATTTGATTGTGTATGCAATGCTGCATTGTCCGCTGGTATGTAGCACCTTCGTTTTTCAGCCCAAAGGGCATCATGACATAGCAAAATGTGCTGTAAGGTGTGGTGAACGAAGTGGCCAATTGGTCTGACTTCCTCATCTTTATCTGGTGGTATCCTGAGTATGCATCGAGAAAACACAAAAGTTCCGAGCCAGCCTCGAGTCAATGACTTGGTCAATGCGAGGCAAAGCAAATGGATCTTTGGGACACGCTTTGTTCAAGCCGGTGTAATCAACGCACATTCTTAATTCTTTGGTTCCCTTTTTTGGGACAAGTACAGGATTGGCCACCCATCAGGTGTGAAGGACTTCTCGGATAAAACTAGCCTATGGCGCGTCTCTTCTCGTCTCCGAAGCATCGTAGAGGTTGTTTCACCGGTTTGCATTTTGGATCAATATTCAAGCTATGCTCGGCAAGTACCCTAGGTACACGTTTCATGTCGGCAGGTTGCCAAGCAAATATGTCCCTATTCTCATGGAGGAACTCGACGAGCGCGCTTTCCTATTTAGGGTCCAGGTTCGTCCCAATGGTGGTGGTCTTGGAGGCATCGCCTATCACAAGTTCCACCGGCTTGGTTTCGATGGCGGCCTTGAAGGCTGGGGCGGAGTCAGAAATTTTCTTCTTCGACGCCGACATCTCCAAGGCGTCGACCTTGCTCTAGATATCCTTGAATTCTTCACTATAGAGGACAGCTTCTGCAAAGGCTGCTTCTCCAATTTCGCAGTCCCTTGCCTTGGTAAAGCTTCCGGATACGGTGATGGCAAAGTTTGGTCTGGGTATCTTGAGCTTGTTGTAGATGAAGCATGCTTTGGCCATGAAGGTGTGGAATATGTCACGTCCGAAGATGACGTGGTACACGCTCTTGAAGGGGACCACCTCGAAGGTCATGCATTCTTGGCGGTAATTATTAACATCGCCAAAAGCGACCTAAAGCGTGATGCACCCAAGGGACCGAGCCTCCTGGCCAGGAACTACGCCATGGAACACGGTGCTGGTCCGCCTTAGGTTGGCCTCCGTCAAGCTCATCTTGTGTAGCGTATCTAGGTACATGATGTTGATGCTTCTTCCACTATCCACCATGCATTTGGTGAACTCATTGTCATCAATTAGGGGGTTGATGAACAAGGCGTACTGGTTCTCCGTAGGGATGAGGTCTGGGTGATCCTTCTTGTCCCAAGTGATTGGAATCTCCGACCAGCGCAGGTACTAGGGAACTAGGGGTAGGGTGTCTATCAGTATCCTTAGCGAGGTCTTCTGTTGCCGGACAGTAGGGGTGCCAAGGAAAGTGTGGTAGACGGGGCATTCTTCTCGAAGAGTTTCTTGCCCTTGCCATTGCTCTTGGCGGCGTGCTTGGGGTCAACGTCCTCGTCCATGTCACTTGAATCCTTGGACTCCTCTTCTTTCTTCTTCCCCTTGACCTTGCCTCGCGGTCTGTTCTTCCGACTTTGCTTGTAGCCAGACTCCGGGTCCTCCTTAAGGTCGTTGACGAATTTGCAATGGTGATTGGTGTGGGTGGCTTTGCCATTGGCGTCGAGGTGTACGAGGCACGACATATCATGGTACTCCTCGTAGGTTTGTGGAACGCGGAGTGCTGCCGAGGTTGTTTCACTACCTCGCTGCTGCCCACGACCAGCCCCCCGTCCTCGGCCACGCTGTCCGCCATCACCTCGTCCTGCAAATGTCATGGCGACCATGTCGGAGGTTTGCTTTTCTTCTAGAAGGCTCTTCTGCTTTGTGATGTTGTTCCTCCTAGCTTGAGTTGGAACGGCCGTTGCCGGCAGGAAGCCACGAGCATCGTCGTCGGCAGCCGCGAACTCACTAGACAGCTGGATCATCTGGTTGATATCTAGCCGGTGATTGTCCTACAGGCGCTTCAACTTATGTCGGAGCAACACGCCTTTCTCCAACCCATCGATGAAGGCGGCCATGGCGGTCTAGGCGTGCACTCCTATGAAGGAATTCTTCATATCCAGCCAGCGAGAGAGGTAGGCGCGAGATGACTCGTCTTTCTCCTTGGCGGCTTAGGAATGCTAGACTGGCAAAACGCCGGGTCAGACTCAAGCCTCTGAGAGGTGGCATTTTCCTGCTATTTCACCGCCTTGGCCATGAGGTCATAGACCTTTTCCACAGCTGCAGGTGATCTATCCTGCTCCAGAAGGGTCTTGGCGACGGCGATGTTGAGAATAGGAGTGGGCATCACCTGCCTGCCTTCACTGTCAATGTATGGCTTTGCTTGTGGCGGCTTCGAGGGGGCCCATCCCAGGTTTCGTCGTACACCAGGATCGTTAATGATGCAAGCCGGAGCTTTCTTAGCCTTCTGCTGCTGGAGCAGAGACTTGTACCCGGCTTCCATGGCTCTAGCTTTCTCTATTGACTTCTGCGTGTTGGCCAGATCTCGATCCAGCTTAGCGCCTTGCTCCACGATGGCATGCGCTTTCTCCAGCAGCTGCTGGCGCTTCTCGTCAAGCTGGACTACGTTCCGAATATGAGCCACAATCATGGGCTCGACGAGTAGATTGCCATACATCACTCTATCATCTGAAGTAATTTGGGAAGCATCAGACAAAGATGCCGGAGGCGGCGGGTTTGCGGTGTTGTTGTTACTCAGACCAACGTTGATTTCCTGCGGCTGCTACACTGGGTTAGGCGGAGGGGCATGACCTTTGCGCGATCATTGTCGGCAGCAACAGGTGGTCCCTTCCCCTTGTCCAGCGCTTTAGGCGGAGCTTGTCCGGGTTGATCTTCCTCCATCACGGTCTCAATGGTGACGAACACCTCTCGGGACGTGACGGACTTGTCGGCCTGCTCGTCGCGTTGGAAATCCTCCTCTATCTCCTGCATAGCAGAGTCTAGCTCCTCCGGGCTGAAGTCTATCTCCTCCGAGTCAGCGCTAATGTCGGTGTAGAGCGCGTCAAGAACGGGGTCGGAGGGTGCCAGAGCTTCCTCAATGATGGGTGATGGTGGTGTGACAGCGGCGATGATGACTGGAGGCGGTGGTGCAGCTGCAACGACGACAGGGGGCGGTGGCGCAGCTGCAGCGACGACGACCGGAGGCGGTGGTGGCGGTGGCTGAGGCGGAGGGGCGCCGTCTAAGAGCGCAAGCGCTGTCTGAGCTGCTTCCTTAGCCTCTGCATATTTGTTAACGGTGTTCACCATGCCTTCGAAAGTGAGGCGTCCTGAAGCCTACTGCCGCCTTAGGGTATGTTGGAGAAGTGTTTCATGGTCCATCCCTTCCACAAAGTGATACATGGCATCATCATTGGGGTAATGTGCCAGGTTGGCCCGTATACGGAGCCACCTGGCTAGGTAATCGCGAGGGTTTTCTCCCTCTCTCTAAACGCAACACGCTAGATGGAAGATAGTCACCACGCCGATGAACTTGGATCTCTGTTGTCTAGATGCAAGGGCGAAGCCGACGGACTTGCAGCGATCTTCCACCATTATATCATGCACATGGGCGGTTTGGGTGGGCCTTGAATTTTTCCGATCGTTGCCGGCAAACTCTGAAGAGAGATCCGACTTCGATCCTTCCGCGAACCTGTCCTGCCCGTAGGCGGTTCGTGCGGGTCTTCATGCTCCTCCGACTTCCAGGGAACTAGTGCGCGAGTCGGTTTCGCTGATGAAGAGGTGGATGTCTTCGATGAGGACGATCGAGCATCGAGTAGGGTTTGTCTTCGCCAGGATCCAGTACTCGTCGGGAGGGACGATCGGAACGTTGCCGGAGAAGAGAATGCGACCGATGGCTACGGTTTTGCCGATTCCCGTGAAGATCTTGGTCCTTGCCCGTTGTAGAGCCTGAAGCGCCCCTTGCCCCACAGTGGGCGCCAACTGTCGTGGTATTGCCGACGAGTACGCCATGGAGGGGTCCTCACAGTGCGTGTTTAGAGACGTGGGGTAAGGCGGAAGGTTTGTGACATGGTTATACCCCATGGGTACGTGACTTTAGCATACCTGGTCCAGCCCAAGGAAGGCCCACAGCAGACATACGCTGGCCCATGAAGATTTTTGGGTGGCCAAGGCCCATGACGCCTTCGGATCCTTAGAGAACAAGACTAGCATAGATAGGAAATTCAAAGGGGTAAAACCCTAGAACTTGTAACCGACTAGGACTATGCCCGGGACCTGCCTAAGTCTATATAAAGGCCAGGAGGGCACGTCCAAGATCTCTCGACTCATACTTTCGCACACGCACCTCCACGCCAGATCGAATCTGCGCACCCTGTAACCTTCGGTTCCGCCGTAATCAAGAGCAGACAAGCAGGAGTAGGGTTTTCCCTCCGGGGGCCTGAACCTGGGTAAATCTCGTGTCCCCTGGTTGCTTGTCTGTTAACCGTTCCACGATCTCCAGCATCCCCATCTTCTCCAAAACCCAAGTCCATAACAATGGGCATTGACGAGTCGAAACCTCGTCAATTGGCGCCGTCTGTGGGAATCGGGGCTGCTGATTGTGTGACCGTGACGGTCCCGACCCGATCGATCTACAACTCTGCGGCGACGGAGAATCACCTCCTCTTCGGCGCTTTCGACTTCATCGCCCACTCGCCGGCCACCATGAAGGATTTCGAGCCCGTAGGCGACGGACTGGAAATTTTGTTCGGGAGCTTCTGCTTCCAGGTGGGACAAACTGGCACCCTCCGCCTTCCTGAGCGGGTGCCCGTGCCATCAATTAGGCCCGCCTCGTGGGCTCCACACCCCGTGCTGCGCACATCACCATCGACAGATGAGTTCTATGACAGCAACAGCTGCAACTTCGATCTGTGTGATCCACCTTCGGATGAAGGGACCTACGGTTCCGGATCCAAAAGCTGCGGCAGCAGCGAACCGATCTACGAGCGCTACCAATGCGCCGCAGTCATCCAGGAGCAGCAAACGCCTAACCCGCCGCCCAACACAAACCCCAACCCGCAGGACAGAAACGGCGGAAACGGCGGGAACAGAAGAAGCCAGTCCCCCCCACCCGAAGGGGAAAACAACGGCCACGTCATCCAACTTAGCAAAGAAGGACGGGTCCAGGCACGCCGTGCCATCGCAGGCGACATAGTCCTGCCTGTGGACTCCCCACGTGACCTACTGATGGCATACCACTACCTCCTCATCGAGGAGCACAAGAAGCAAGTCAAGATGCAGGAGACGCTCGACAAACGCAAGCAAGCAGCCTCTGAGTCCAGCGCGCGACGAGCTGCGCTCTCCGCCATGGCACCCGGCTCTAGCACGAACGAAAACCAGGGAAACAAGCACCGCTCGCGGGTGGAGAACATGGATCCCAAGGAGCGCCGTGATGTGACCCGAACTCTCCACACATCGTTCATGGATATGGATGCCGACGGCAACATCATCCCGAAGACACCGCAAGCTGCGATCATGGCAGCCACTCTGTATCTCGCGGCCCACCAACCTCCGGAAGGGGACCCGAAAAGAGCCATGCATAAGTCCGCACTCACCGGACTCGAACTCGTCGGAGCTGCGCTCCACGAAGACGCTCCTGCGGAGCCAAAGAAGAAAGCTCCGGTCAGGCGCGACCGGAGCCCCACCCCTTCATCCGAAGAGGAAGAGGAACACGACCTTCCTCGAAGGAAGAAGAGCTCATATCGCCATAAACGCAACTACGATGCCAGAGACGCGCTTACACAGCGCAAAATCGACAAAGCACGCGCCAAACGTGCATGCTCGTCCGAGTCCGAGATGGATGAAGATGAAGGAGAACTCTGCGAAGCTCGATGCTTCAGCAGATCTGTTCGGCGAACACAGATGCCGCGCAATTTCAAGCTTCCTTCGGATACTCCGAAGTTCAACGGCACGCAAGATCCAAAATCCTGGCTCAGTGACCATCTGTCATCCGTCAAGCTTCACGGCGGCAACAAAGAAACCGCCATGCAATGCCTCCAGCTGCAGCTGACAGGCGCGGCGCGGGTCTGGCTCAGCAGCCTATCATCAGGATCCATCCGAAGTTGGGAGGATCTAGCTTACAGCTTCATCCGAAATTTCAAGGGCACCAGCAAGAGGCCCGCCTCGATCGAAGAGTTGCGAGCCTGCACTCAGAGAACGGGTGAATATATTCGCTCGTACATATTACGCTGGTCTACCACCAAGAACTCCGCAGCACACATCTCCGAAGAAAGGGCCATCGACGCCTTCAGAGACAGCGTCAAACGCCAAGATTTCAAGGAAGAACTTGGGCGCGTCAAGCCCAAGACACTCGACCACCTCATGGACATCGCCAATAGGTGGGCGGACGGCGAAGATTGCATTCACCGAGCGCAATCAGATGAAGAGGATGACTATGTCCGAAGACGTGAACGCCGCAGCAAGAGGAGGTCGCGCGTCTACGAGGACCGCGACGGACCCGACATGGTCGCGGCCGGCTACGCCGACCGCCGCAATGACAACAGTCGCAACAGCGGAGGATACCGCAGCGGAAACTACCGCGACAACGGACGCCCAGCACAGTCGTGGCAACGCCGCGACCGCGACAACGGACCCTCAGCATTCGACAAACTTCAGATCCATGCACCATCCACTTCTACATCGACAAACAGGATGGCAAAAAGAAAGCCAGCCACATGCTCAAGGACTGCCGCGAGTTCTAGAAACTCAGCGAAAGCATGGTGCAGATGAGGCAACAAGCCCCAATCCCTGCATTCGGAAACGCACCTGCGCCAGGTGAAATAGCACACAGAGCTCCTCCACCGCCGCCTATTGGAGGCCCAAACCAACCAGTCGCACCAGCGCAAAACAACGCCGGGGTCGGGTATCCCCCGCCAAAAGGAGCACTAAATATGATCCAGAAGGGACACCCCACAAATAGGGTGCAGAAGAAAATCTCCCGACAAATCAACTTGGCCGTGGCAACTCCGCCAGCAATCCCTGAGTACCTCAGCGGATCGGAGTCCTGCATCACATTCACTCGCGCGGATCACCCTTGCCAGATCCCTCGCCCAGGTCATGCTGCCCTGGTGCTGGAGGCGCAGATCGGAGGCTTCGAGATGAGTCACGTCTTCATGGACAGCGGCAGCAGCATCAACCTAATGTTCGCAAGCACTCTCGCAGCAATGCGAATCCCGCAATGCAGCCTGGAACAATCAGACACAACGTTCCACGGCATCGTACCAGGGAAGGGCATATTTCCCCTAGGCAAAATAGGGCTCGGCGTCATCTTCGGGAAGCCGGACAACTTTCGGCAGGAGCGACTCGAATTTGAAGTGGTGGACTGGCCGTCGCAATACCACGCCATCCTGGGGCGTGTAGCATTCGCAAGGTTCCTGGCCGTCCCGCACTACGCATACCTACTACTCAAGATGCCAGGACCGAGGGGCATCATCACAGTCCACGGGAGCTTCACCCGATCGGACCAATGCGACAGGGATTTCAACAAAATCTCCCAGTCTTTCGGCATGCAAGACGAGCTTGTAAGGCTCCGTGAGGTGACGGACAATGAGGCACCCCCAGTCACAAGGCAGAACGCCCCTGACATGTCCTTCGACTCCACCGTCAACACCAAGAAAGTGCAGGTCCATCCGACGGATGCCTCCAAGACGGCTCTGATCACCAACGACCTCAGCCCCGCATAGGAAGGCGCACTCGTCGAATTCCTCCGTGAGCGCTGGGAAATCTTCGCCTGGTGTCCTGCGGACATGCCAGGAGTTCCCAGGAAATTCGCCGAGCACGCACTCAATGTCTTTCCAGACACCAAGCCAGTCAAGCAGTCCATCCGAAGACTGTCGGAGCCACGAGCTGAAGCCATCGGTAAGGAAATCAACAGATTACTCGCTGCTGACTTCATCAGGGAAATCAAGGAAAGCGAGTGGCTGGCAAACACAGTCATGGTCCCAAAAAAGGACACGGACATCTTGCGGATGTGCGTGGACTTCACGTCACTAAACAAGCATTGCCCAAAGGACCACTTCCCTCTTCCTCGGATCGATCAGATCATCGATTCGACTGCAGGATGTGAGAAACTATCCTTCCTCGACGCCTACTCAGGCTATAACCAGATTCGACTCAAGGTCGAAGATCAGGAAAAAACGGCGGTCATCACACCGTTCGGAGTATTCTGCTACAACACAATGCCCTTCAGGCTAAAGAACGCGGGTGCCACGTACCAGCGATGCATGCAGGCCTGCCTCAAGGACCAGATCGGTCGCAACGTCCAAGTCTATGTCGACGACATAGTAATAAAAACAAAGGAGGCAAGGACACTTATCGACGATCTCCGCGAGACGTTCGACAACCTTGATCGCTACAGAATCAAGCTCAATCCCAAAAAGTGCGCCTTCGGCGTCCCATCGGGTCAGCTGCTCGGGTACTTCATCTCTCAACGAGGGATCGAGGCGAAACCCGAAGAAAATCAGAGCCATCATGACGATGGAGAAGCCGAAAAACCTCAAAGGCGTTCAGCAGCTCGCAGGACAAGTAGCGGCGCTAAGCAGGTTCATTAGCCGCATGGGCGAGAAGGCCCTACCATTCTACCAGCTGTTGCGCAAGGCAGACAAGTTCGAGTGGACACCAGAAGCCAACGACGCATTCGAAAGCCTCAAGCGGCTCCTCTCCACCTCGCCCGTTTTGGTCACGCCAAAGGAGCGCGAGCCCCTGCTGCTGTACATAGCAGCCACACACCAGGTGGTCAGCACCGTACTCGTGGTCGAACGACCCTAAGAAGGCAAGACCCACGGGGTCCAGCGCCCAATCTACTACCTCAGCGAGGTACTCACTCCAACAAAACAGAGGTACCCTCACTACCAGAAACTCGCCTACGGCGTGTTCATGACGGCTCGACGATTGAGCCACTACTTCCAGGAGCATCAGGTGATGGTCGTCAACGAGGCACCCCTGAACAGCATCCTGAATAACCCGGAGGCCACAGGACGCGTGGCCCTGTGGGGCATCGAACTGTCACCTCTGGACATCGTCTATGAGAAGCGACTCGCAATCAAATCTCAAGTCCTTCCGGACATCCTGGTACATTGGATGGAGCTGCAGCTGCCAGACACCCCAGATATGTCGCAGTCATGGACGATGCACTTTGACGGCTCCAAGCGTGAAGCTGGAGCAGGGGCAGGGGTCATACTGACCTCCCCGCAAGGCGACAAGATGAAGTACGTTCTTCGGATGAAATTCAGAGCCTCCAACAACGAGGCCGAATACGAAGCCCTCATCCATGGCATGAGGATGGCAAAGATATGCGGCACAACGCGCCTGGTCATCTACGGTGATTCCAACCTCGTCGTCCAGCAGACGATGAATGAGTGCGATGCACACGCCGAAAACATGATCGCGTACCGCGCGCTCTTCAACGCACTCGAAGGAGAATTCGACGGCTGCGAGCTTCGACACGTTGGACGAGAAAGCAATGAGGAAGCCGACAGACTCGCCAACATCGGCTCCACCTGCGCAAAGGTGCCACCAGGTGTGTTCCTCGAACAAATCTGCGTGCCATCCATCAAGCGGAAATTCCCCAAGGGATCACCCGAAGAAGCAGAACACTCGGGGGCTATGCTGCCCGAAGGACACGAAGGACCCGAAAAGCTGGACACAGAGGTAGCCATGGTCAACCTAATGCAGGTCATGGCAGTCGAAGAAACCTGGACGCGGCCATACCTCCAGTTCTTGTTAAATGGAGAACTACCTGACAGCCCGACAGATGCCCGGCGCATATCTCGTCGGTCAAAAGCCTTCACCATCATCAACGGCGAGCTGTACAAGCGCAGTATTACCGGTGTACTACAAAGGTGCATCACCATCGGCGACGGGAAAGCAATCCTCCAAGACATCCACGAGGGCATCTGCGGCCATCACGCAGGTAGCCGCTCCCTTGTCGCCAAAGCTCTACGAGCAGGATTCTACTGGCCAACGGCCATGAGCGACGCAAAGGACATCATCCGAAGATGCAACGGATGCCAACGGTTCGCCGACAAACCGCACGCACCTGGGTCCGAGCTCAGACCCATACCCATAGCCTGGCCTTTTGCTCAATGGGGCCTCGACATGATAGGCAAACTGCCAAAATCCTCGAAAGGGGGACACGTCTTCCTCCTGGTTGCAGACGACAAATTCACCAAGTGGATCGAGGCCATGCCGGTCACCAACCAGAAAGGCAAAACTGCCGTCAAGTTCTTCGAGTCCATTGTCTACAGGTTCGGCGTACCGCACAGCATCATCACCGACAACGGATTGAACTTCATCTCCGAGGAATTCCAGGACTTCTGCGAAGGCCTTAGGATCAACATCACGTACGCCTCAGTGGCACACCCGCAAACGAACGGGCAAGTGGAAAAGGCCAACGGCCTAATCGGCGCCGGCATCAAGAAGCGCCTCATGAGTTCACTCGAACAAAAAGCTGGAGCCTGAACGAAAGAGCTACCATCCGTCCTTTGGAGCTTACGAACTACGCCAAACAGCTCCACCGGCTACACACCGTTCTTCATGGTACACGGAGCCGAGGCCGTGCTACCAGCCGAAGTACGCCACCAGGCCCCACGAATCGTCGCTTACAGCGAAGCCGAATCCACGATTGCACTCGAAGACGCCGTCGACACACTCGACGAAGCACGGGATATAGCAGCAGCTCGATCAGCGGTGTACCAGCAGAGTCTCCGCAACTACCACAGCCGCCGGCTGCGCCCAAGGTCCTTCGTCGAAGGAGACCTCGTCTTGCGACTCAAGCAAAAGCGACCGAATAAATTTGAGTCTCCATGGGAAGGACCCTACGTCATCACCGAAGTCATCCCAGGTGGCGCCTATCGCCTCAAGCACGTGGAGTCTGGAGTCGCATACTCCAACCCATGGAACATCGCACATCTGCGATGATTCTATCCCTAGCTACCTACCCATTTACTTTCAATAAAGCTTTCAGCCAAGGCTATTCAGCCGAACAATGTACCTCGTCCATTACGATATAAATAAAGCTAAGTGTCTCGCCCCAAAACTTCAGTTCGCTATTTTCGCAACTTTACTACATGCTACAAACGCACTCGGGGGCTCCCCCCACCTCACAATTTTATCGACTGAGGATCAAACGTGTACACCTGAGTAGCTGACAACGTCAGGAAAACGAAAAGGACACGTACTCAATCAAAGCACTGGGTGCTCACAACAAATAAACCTTTACAACAAAGGGCACAACACGCCCAGCCGAAATATACAAATTTTACATCTATTTGTTTATTTTCAGGTGCTACCTATTCTGAAGAATAACCCGAGCACGCTGCTCAAACAAATCTACGACCTGTTCGGCATACTGCCTTACAGCTGCGTAATGTGGGCGCATGTCCCACTCACCACCGTCCGGCCGAGGAGGTGGCCCAGCTGCCACAGCAGCCAAATCTACGTCAGGCCGGTGCTGTTGGAATTATGCCCTAGAGGCAATAATAAAGATGTTATTATTATAATTCTTGTTCATGATAAAGTTTATATTCCATGCTAGAATTGTATTAAGCGGAAACTTTAATACTTGTGTGGTTTGTGAACAACACCGTGTCCCTAGTACGCCTCTATGGACTAGCTCATTAATCAATGATGGTTAAGGTTTCCTAACCATAGACATGAGTTGTTAATTGATAATGAGATCATATCATTGGAGAATGATATGGTGGATAGACCCAAACTAAGCGAAGCAATTAGATCGTGTCATCGCGTTCGTCTTTGCGAAGTTTTTCTTATGTCAAATATTGTATTCCTTAGACCATGAGATAATACAACTCCCTGGTATCGGAAGAAAGCTTTGAGGTCATCAAACGTCATCCTATGAGAGGGTGATCATAAAGGTGTCTCTCAGGTGATCGGAAAGTATCTGTTGGGTTGTATGTATCGAGATGGGATTTGTTCCTCCCAAGTCGGAGAGATATACTTCGGGCCCACTCGGTAATCGATATCAACACCGCTTGCAAGCATGTGGTTAAGGAGTTAATCACAAAGTGATATTGGATTACGGAACGAGTAAAGTACTTGCTGTGAACGAGATTGAACTAGGTATGACGATACCGACGATCGAATCTCGGGCAAGTAAAATATCGCGAAACGAAGGGAATATATATATGGGATTGATTGAATCCTGGCATCGTGGTTCATCCGATATGATCATCGATGAATGTGTAGGAGTCAATATGGGTGCCCAGACCCCGCTGTTGATTATTGATAGAAGATCATGTCTGCATATTCTCGAACCCGCAGGGTCACACACTTAACGTGTCTCGACGCTAGGATAGATTGGATACTTGGTTTATGAATTTTTGTTCGGAGTCTCGGATGGGATCCGGGACATCACGAGAGGTTCCGGAGTGGTTCGGAGAATAAGATTCATATAAGGCAGTGCGGTTTTTGGAGTTCGGAATTGTTCCGGGTTAATCGGTATTGTACCGGAAGCTTCTAGAACCTTCCGGAAGGGGGCCAACGTGGTCCCACCTTCCGGGAGGGGGCATGGGCCTATGAGGGAGTGTCCTGGCCGCATTGGGCCAGGGGCACAAGGCCCCATAGGGCCCAGCCGATCCTAGATAAGTTTAAACTCGTTTAAACTAGAGATAGGATTTCTAGATAAGGGAGAGTTTAAATTGTTTAAACTAGAGATAGGCTTGGAGGATGGGCAAGGGCTGGCCGCACCCCCCTCTATATATAGAGGGCTGATGCGCCCCCTCCCCTTACAACACACCTTCCTCCAAACCCTAGTTGCCTTGCTGCCCTCCTCTCTCCCTCCCGACTGTTTGTGGGCGAAGCCCTGCTGCAGAAATTCTCTACCAAGTACACCACGCCGTCGTGTTGTAGATCCAATCCATCTCTCCACCATACTTGCTGGTCCAAGGAAGGAGGAGACGTCGAGGTGCTGCACGTGTGCATCTCACGGAGGCACCGCCACTTGTGGTGCTAGATCGGATCGGATCGCGAGGAGGAGAAGCGAGTACGACTACATCACCCACGTTCCGACGAACGTTCCGCTGTGCGAATCTTCAAGGGTATGAAGATCTAATCCAATCTCTCTCGTTGTTTGCATCTTATAGATTAGATCTTGGCTTTCCTTCTGTTCGCTTCCGTAGAAAATTTTGATTTACTATGCTGCGAAACCCTTCAGTGGTATCAGAGCTAGATCTATGCGTAGATGTGATTCACGAGTAGAACGCAACATGGTTGTTGCGGGCGTTGATGTTTTCTGTTGCAAGCCTCTTGTTTGTGTTCTTCTTATGACGCGGGATAGTGAGATTGAAGCGGTCCAGGCCAACCTTACGCGACGTCGTTCGCGAGACCGGCTCCGCACTTGACGTGTGGCTTGTTCCACACATGCGGCTGGTGGATGTCAGTTTCTCTCACTATAGTTGTCATGGGATTAACACCGGAGTTTGGCAACCATAATATCACCGTTGTGGCTTTCCGTAGGTAAGAATCGTTCTTAGCATCTACTCCCATAAGCCACGTAAAACATGCAACAACAAAGTAGAGGCGTCTAACTTGTTTTTGCAGGGAGTGTTTTCTGTGATATGGTATGGCCCAAGATGTGATGTGTATAATGTATGCGATGATCATGTTTTGTAATGTTTCACGACTTGCATGTCGATGAGTACACAACCGGCAGGAGCCATATGGTTGTCTTTATAATTGTGTATGACCTGCGAGTCAACTTCTTGTACGCCATGTAATAGCTTTACTTTATCGCTAAGTAGTTAGCAATAGTTGTAGTTGCTATTCGTGGTGGAGGCAATCATGGTGAAGTGATGGAGATCATGCCGGAACACACAAGATGGAGATCATTGCGCGAAGATTGGCTATACCATGTCACATAAAGTTATATGCATGTGATGTTTATCCTTTTATGTATCTTATTATGCTTAGATCGCGACGGTAGCATTATAAGATGATTCCTCACTTAAAGATCAAGATAAAAACTGTGTTCTCCCCAAGTATGCACCGTTGCGAAAGTTCGTCGTGTCCAAGCATCACGTGATGATCGGGTGCTATAGACTCTACGCTCACATACAACGGGTGCAAGCCAGTTTTGCACACGCGGAAATACTTGGGTCTAGCTTGACGAGCCTAGCATGTACAGACATGGCCTCGGAACACAAGAACCGAAAGGTTAAGCATGAGTCATATGAATGATATGATCGACACTTCGTTGTCCACCATTGAAACCACATCTCTTCTCGTGAAGATCGGATTAGGTGTGGTGAAATTGGATCGTGTTCACTAAACAACTTGAGGGATGTTGAATTTAGTGGGGGTTCATCTAGTAATTTGATTAAAAGTTGAACTAGTTATCATGAACATAGTCTAATTTGTACTTGCAAATATTGTAGATCACATGGCTAAGTCCAATTTCAACTTCAACGTTTTTGCTGAGAAAGAAAAGCTTAAGAACAATGGGTCTAACTTCACCAATTGGTTCAGCAATTTGAGAATCATTCTCTCTGGCGGTCAAAAGGACTATGTCCTTGAGAAAGCGTTAGGTGACGCCCCTGCTGCAACTGCGCCGGCTGATGAGAAAGCTGTCTATCAGTCGCGCAAAGATGATTATGGTGTGTTTAAGAGCACCATGTTGTTTGCTATGGAACCGGAACTTCAAAATCGTTTTGAAAACTATCCCGGGCCCTTTGAGATTCTCGAAGAGTTGAAAACCATGTTTCAGACTCAGGCCCGTTCTGAGAGATATGAGATCTCCGAGAAGTTCTTTAACTGCAAGATGGAGGAAGGGAGTTCCGTTAGTGAGCACGCCATTAAGATGTCGGGCTACACTCAACGCCTTGAGCAACTGGACTGCAAGATTCCAGAGGAGCTCAAGATTGACAGGGTTCTGCAATCACTCCCTCCCAGCTACAAAAGTTTTGTAGTGACTCATAATCAGATTGGTTCCACTGATACGATCACCAAGCTCTTCGCAAAGCTGAAGGCTGCGGAGGTGGACATCAAGAAGGATAATCATGTGTTGATGGTCAACAAGCCCTCCTTTAAGAAAGGTAAAGGTGCAAAGAAGCCCTTCAAGAAGGGCGGCGGCAAGCGCAATGCCCCTGCTGAGAAGAAGCTCAGGTCTGGTCCCAAGCCGGAAACTGAGTGCTTCTATTGCAAGGACAAGGGTCACTGGAAGCGCAACTGTCCGAAGTACTTAGCGGACAAGAAGACTGGCACCATCAAAGGTATATTTGATATACATGTTATTGATGTTTTCCTTACTAGCCCTCGTTGTAGTGCCTGGGTATTTGATACCGGTTCAGTTGCTAATATTTGTAACTCGAAACAGGAGCTGCGGAATAGACGGCGGCTTGCGAGGGATGAGGTGACGATGCGCGTTGGCAATGGATCAAGAGTTGATGTGATGGCCGTTGGCACGCTCTCCTTAGTTTTACCTTCGGGATTAGTTTTAAACCTTAATAAATGTTATTATGTGCCTGCGTTGAGCATGAACATTATTTCTGGATCGTGTTTATTGCAAGACGGTTATTCATTTAAATCGGAGAATAATGGTTGTTCTATTTATATGAGTAACATCTTTTATGGTCATGCACCTCTTGTGAGTGGTTTATTTCTTCTAAATCTCGAAAGGGATGAAACACACATCCATAACATTGAGGCTAAGAGATGCAAAGTAGATAGTGATAATACTACTTATTTGTGGCACTGTCGTCTAGGTCATATTGGTGTAAAGTGCATGAAGAAACTCCATTCTGATGGACTTTTGGAGTCTCTTGATTTTGAATCATTTGACACATGCGAACCATGCCTCATGGGCAAGATGATCAAAACCCCGTTCTCCGGTATGATGGAGCGAGCAACGGACTTGTTGGAAATCATACATACCGATGTATGCGGACCGATGAGTGTTTCGACGCGCGGTGGATATCGCTATTTTCTCACTTTTACCGATGACTTAAGTAGATATGGGTATATCTATTTAATGAAACATAAATCTGAAACGTTTGAAAAGTTCAAAGAATTTCAGAATGAAGTGGAGAACCATCGTAACAAAAAGATTAAGTTTCTACGATCCGATCGTGGGGGCGAATATTTGAGTTATGATTTTCTCACGCATCTCAAAGCAAGTGGAATCGTTTCACAACTCACGCCACCCGGAACACCACAGCGCAATGGTGTGTCTGAATGCCGGAATCGAACCCTATTAGATATGGTCCGATCGATGATGTCTCTTACTGATTTGCCGTTATCATTTTGGGGTTATGCATTAGAAACCGCTGCATTCACTTTAAATAGGGCTCCATCTAAATCCGTTGAGACGACACCGTATGAACTATGGTTTGGTGCTAAACCTAAGTTGTCGTTTCTTAAAGTTTGGGGATGCGAAGCTTACGCCAAGAAGTTGATGCCGGACAAGCTCGAACCCAAAGCGGAGAAATGCGTCTTCATAGGATACCCTAAGGAAACTATTGGGTATACCTTCTATCACAGAACCGAAGGCAAAGTGTTTGTCGCAAAGAACGGTTCCTTTCTTGAGAAGGAGTTTCTCTCGAAAGAAGTGAGTGGGAGGAAAGTAGAGCTAGACAAGGTTATTGAACCTTCTCTTGAATTGGAGAGTAGCGCAGCACCTGAAATTGTTCCAGTGCCGCCTGCACCAATAATAGAGGAAGCTAATGACAAGGATCATGAAGCTTCGGACGATGCTTCTACTGAACGTCGCAGGTCGACAAGGTCGCGTGCCCCTCCTGAGTGGTACGGCAACCCTGTCTTGACTGTCTTGTTAGTAGAAGACAATGAACCTACGAACTATGAGGAAGCGATGATGAGCCCAGACTCTGAGAAATGGCTAGAAGCCACGAAATCCGAATTGGGATCCATGAGCGAAAACCAAGTATGGACTTTGGTGGACCCTCCTAGTGACCGAAAGGCCGTTGAGTGCAAATGGATCTTCAAGAAGAAAACGGACGCGGATGGTAATGTTACCGTCTATAAAGCACGGCTTGTTGCGAAAGGTTTTCGACAAGTTCAAGGTGTTGACTACGATGAGACTTTCTCTCCCGTAGCGATGTTTAAGTCCATTCGGATTTTATTAGCAATTGCTGCGTTTCATGATTATGAAATATGGCAAATGGATGTCAAGACTACTTTCCTCAATGGCAACATTGATGAAGAGTTGTATATGATGCAACCCGAAGGTTTTGTCGATCCTAAGGATGTTGATAAAGTATGCAAACTTCAGCGTTCCATTTATGGACTGAAGCAAGCATCTCGGAGTTGGAACCTTCGTTTTGATCAAGTGATCAAGAGCTTTGGATTTGTTCCAAATTGCTACGAAGCTTGCATCTACAAGAAAGTGAGTGGGAGCTCGGTGACGTTTCTGGTACTATATGTGGATGACATATTGATTATTGGAAATGACATCAACATGCTTAACGATGTGAAGAGTTATTTGAACAAGTGTTTTTCAATTAAAGACCTAGGTGAAGCTGCTTATATATTGGGCATCAAAATCTATAGAGATAGACAAAGACGCCTGATAGCTTTAAGCCAAAGTACATACCTAGACAAAGTTCTGAAAAGGTTCAGAATGGATAAGGCATTGAAAGGTTCAGTGCCTATGTTGTCAGGTAAGATATTGAGAAAGGCTCAGTGTCCAGCTACGGTAAATGATAGGGAAGCTATGAGCAAAGTGCCTTATGCCTCGGCCATAGGTTCCATCATGTATGCCATGCTGTTTACTAGACCGGATGTGTCCAATGCTCTTAGTTTGACGAGGAGATATCAAAGTGATCTAGGAGTGGAACACTGGACAGCCGTGAAGAACATCCTAAGGTACCTAAATAGGACTAAAGAAATGTTCTTAGTCTATGGGGGTGATGAACAGCTCGTCGTAAAAGGTTACGTCGATGCTAGTTTCGACACCGACAAGGATGATTGTAAATCTCAGACAGGATACGTGTATATTTTGAATGGAGGAGCTGTGAGCTGGAGAAGCTGCAAGCAAAGCGTGATCGCGGGATCTACAGTAGAAGCGGAATACATGGCTGCTGCAGAAGCGTCAAGTGAAGGAGTTTGGATCAGGAACTTCATCAGTGAGCTTGGCGTGGTTCCAAGTGCATTGGACCCACTGGAGATATTGTGTGACAACACTGGCGCCATAGCACTCGCTAAGGAACCAAGATATCATCCAAAGACCAAGCATATCAACCGCAAGTTTCATATAATCCAAGATTATATATCAGATGGAGATCTGAAGATTAGCAAAGTACATACAGATCCGAATGTCGCAGATCCATTGACTAAACCTCTTCCACGTGTAAAACATGATCAGCACCTCAGTGCCATGGGTGTGAGATTGTTGCCAGATGTAAACTAGATTATTGACTCTAGTGCAAGTGGGAGACTGTTGGAATTATGCCCTAGAGGCAATAATAAAGATGTTATTATTATAATTCTTGTTCATGATAAAGTTTATATTCCATGCTAGAATTGTATTAAGCGGAAACTTTAATACTTGTGTGGTTTGTGAACAACACCGTGTCCCTAGTACGCCTCTATGGACTAGCTCATTGATCAATGATGGTTAAGGTTTCCTAACCATAGACATGAGTTGTCAATTGATAATGAGATCATATCATTGGAGAATGATATGGTGGATAGACCCAAACTAAGCGAAGCAATTAGATCGTGTCATCGTGTTCGTCTTTGCGAAGTTTTTCTTATGTCAAATATTGTATTCCTTAGACCATGAGATAATACAACTCCCTGGTATCGAAAGAAGGCTTTGAGGTCATCAAACGTCATCCTATGAGAGGGTGATCATAAAGGTGTCTCTCAGGTGATCGGAAAGTATCTGTTGGGTTGTATGTATCGAGATGGGATTTGTTCCTCCCAAGTCGGAGAGATATACTTCGGGCCCACTCGGTAATCGATGTCAACGCCGCTTGCAAGCATGTGGTTAAGGAGTTAATCACAAAGTGATATTGGATTACGGAACGAGTAAAGTACTTGCTGTGAACGAGATTGAACTAGGTATGACGATACCGACGATCGAATCTCGGGCAAGTAAAATATCGCGAAACGAAGGGAATATATATATGGGATTGATTGAATCCTGGCATCGTGGTTCATCCGATATGATCATCGATGAATGTGTGGGAGTCAATATGGGTGCCCAGACCCCGCTGTTGATTATTGATAGAAGATCATGTCTGCATATTCTCGAACCCGCAGGGTCACACACTTAACGTGTCTCGACGCTAGGATAGATTGGATACTTGGTTTATGAATTTTTGTTCGGAGTCTCGGATGGGATCCGGGACATCACGAGAGGTTCCGGAGTGGTCCGGAGAATAAGATTCATATAAGGCAGTGCGGTTTTTGGAGTTCGGAATTGTTCCGGGTTAATCGGTATTGTACCGGAAGCTTCTAGAACCTTCCGGAAGGGGGCCAACGTGGTCCCACCTTCCGGGAGGGGGCATGGGCCTATGAGGGAGTGTCCTGGCCGCATTGGGCCAGGGGCACAAGGCCCCATAGGGCCCAGCCGATCCTAGATAAGTTTAAACTCGTTTAAACTAGAGATAGGATTTCTAGATAAGGGAGAGTTTAAATTGTTTAAACTAGAGATAGGCTTGGAGGATGGGCAAGGGCTGGCCGCACCCCCCTCTATATATAGAGGGCTGGTGCGCCCCCTCCCCTTACAACACACCTTCCTCCAAACCCTAGTTGCCCTGCTGCCCTCCTCTCTCCCTCCCGACGGTTTGTGGGCGAAGCCCTGCTGCAGAAATTCTCTACCAAATACACCACGCCGTCGTGTTGTAGATCCAATCCATCTCTCCACCATACTTGCTGGTCCAAGGAAGGAGGAGACGTCGAGGTGATGCACGTGTGCATCTCACGGAGGCACCGCCACTTGTGGTGCTAGATCGGATCGGATCGGATCGCGAGGAGGAGAAGCGAGTATGACTACATCACCCACGTTCCGACGAACGTTCCGCTGTGCGAATCTTCAAGGGTATGAAGATCTAATCCAATCTCTCTCGTTGTTTGCATCTTCTAGATTAGATCTTGGCTTTCCTTCTGTTTGCTTCCGTAGAAAATTTTGATTTACTATGCTGCGAAACCCTTCAGGTGCACCCTCACAAGAGACAAAGCAGCCTTCACTCCTGCGACGAGCTGTTGCCGCACCAACTCCTTGACATTTCTCACGCTCTGAAACTTCGACAGAAGACCCGCAAGGCTTGTCGATACGACATCCAAAGGGAACATGACGTGCAACACCGAGGCAAGCGACGTCTGCACTTGGCGAAGCACTCGAGAAACCTGGTGCACACGATCCTGCACCGTCGCCAGAGCTATGGCACGGTCACGATCCATCCAGAAGAAGCCACCAGCCTCCATGTCCTGTTGAGTCAAGCAATTGACCCGAACAGCGACACGCTCCTTCTCTTCCCTGGGAGCAAGGTTCGCACCTGCGACAATAAAAAAAAATAAGATCAAAGGCCAGCAGGCTCACCCGAAGAACTGAGCTACAGCTCGAAACAAGGAACAACTTACATTGAAGTTGCTCAGACAGTCGAACAAGTTCCGCCATCAAGTACTCCTCCCTGGCTGCACCACGATCCACCTTAGACTTCCAAACATCGGCACGACCTCGCAGCCCGAGCAACTCCCTCTCCAGACTACGCACACGATTCCGAAGAAAAGCGAGTTGGGAGGAAGCATTCAAAGATGGTCGCAACGGCATTGCGGAGGAGGTGTCAACAGGATCAGCACCCGAAGGAACCTAGAGCAGCAGGAAAATAAAGGGACATACACATTCAGACAATGACAGAGCACAACTCAGAAGAATTCATTAAACATATAAGGCCACTACGTGGCACAAGGATGGTGTTCTTCAAGATATTTACAACAAAAATAGACTATAAACTATCCTACATCTACAACGCCTAAGATGCGGCACCCTGAGTCGCCTCGGAGCCGGACTGCCTAGCTTTGGCCCCGCCCTGCTGCCGCAGGGCATACTCAAACAGCAAATCAATGAGCTTGGGCCCATATCGCTTGCAGCGAGCAGAGTAGGCGGCAAAGGCTACCTCGGATCCATCCGCAGTCGTCGGCATCCGGGAGGTGATCTGGGGCAGATCCAGCTCCGCACCAGCCGCCAAGGCCATCGCCAGTCCGACGGACGCGCCGATGTCCTTCTGCTTGCGCTTGTACGCCGCAGACGCTTCGGCTGACAGAGCCTCCGCCAGGGCATCCACATCATCGAGGGCCACGCCCTTAGGAACAAGCTCCTTGTAGAAGCGGCCAAGGACCTCCTTCGCCTTGGCAAGGGAGCTGACAATGGTGCTGCAGTGGTCCTTGACCGCCACAGTAGCATCATCTAGAGCACTCCCGTGCTCTAGAGCACCGCGGTCGAACTCGATGCCTGCGGCATCTGAGACAAAAAAATAAGAAGGAAGACATGAAGCAAAAGCAGCACAGAAGAAGACACGAGGCATGAAGAAACAAGCACAAATCTAATCACTCACCCGAAAGAGCTTTGGCAGCAGCCATGAGCTTCGCTGCCACCTCTCTTTCACGAGCAGCCGCAACAGTGGCCAGCTGCTCCTCACGGTCCGCGGCCTCCTGCTGCAGACGCTCTTTTTGCTTCGGCTGCCTTAGTCAGCTCTAGCTCAAGGCGTTCCTTCGCACCAACGGCGGCCTCGGCCTTCTGCTCCGATTGACCAAGGCTCTTCTTGAGAGCGTCGACCTCACGGAGAGAAGTGTTGTGCTCCTCTGCATTCAAGACAAGCAAGTATCAAAGAACAGGACCAGGATAAATAAGAGAGGCACTAAAAGGCAGATAGGTACCTTGAAACTTCCGAAGGTTTGCCTCCAGTGCCAAGCGCTCCTGCACCAGCCGCTTGGCCTCCTGCACAAAAGGCTGAAGAAAAAGAAATAGCAGTAAGAAAACGACTTGGAGGATACGCCCAACACAAAGGAGTAAAAACAAAATCAGAACACGAAGACACTCGGGGGCTCCCCCCGTGACATGAAGCAGAAAAACTTACATGCTCTGATGGCGACTCCGAAGGCCCGCCTGCGAAATTCTGAGGCGCAACCACCTGTACCTCCTGCAACGGAGGATCCGGAGCCACGCCACCCGAAGTCGCCACCGTCTGAGGTGGAGGAGATGCAATTTTTGACTCCCCCATCATCTCCCGCGCACCATCACTGGATGCATCGTGGGAGGAATGCCTGCATACGAACAAATCAGCACAAGTGCAAAAATCATGAAGGCAAAAGGAAAATAGTACAAACAAGAAACTTACGAGCCCAGTGAGCTTAGGTCGAAGACAGGAGGAGTCCTTTGGGCTCTCTTCTCCTCTTTCTTCTCTTCCTTCTTCTCCTCCTTCTTTTCTTCCTTCTTCCGCTTCGCTGGCGGGTGCGGCGCTATAGCCCGCACAGGAATGGCAGGAATGGGAGAGGAAGAACCCCCATGACAGTCACTATGACGCTCAAGGCCCAGAGGGTTTCTGGGAGTCGGAGGAGTCGAGGCATCCGAAGACTCACTGGAGCTCCGTGATCGTTTGCGCGTATGGTCCTCACTCGACTCGTCAGCATCCTCCGCCGGAGATCGCGCCGACGGCAGCTCGGACACGGACTCAACCACTTCATTATCCGGGGCGTTCGGATACTTTTCGGGCAATGGCGGTACCATGCCCGGCACCTTGAAGCTCTGCAAAATCAGGAGGAACTTTGTTAGCAAACAAAGGAAATAAATACACAGTCGACAAAAAATCACTACGTGCACAAATCTACACCTGCGGTACGGCCAACGTCGAAGAAAATGGAGGAGTTAGCGATTTCCCCGGGATTTCTTCTCCGGACTTGAACTTCAGCAGCGCGCGAAGGGACCTGTCAAGATCCCCCTCGGAGATTTTCTCCACCGAAACCATCGTCGGATCACGGCGCCCAGAATAAAGAAACATCGGGTGCGCCCTCGCTTGGAGAGGCTACACCCGACGCTCAAGATAAGTTCGGATGATGTCCACGCCGTTCACCTCCTTCTCCGGAATCAGCTGGAGATCCTCCACCCGACGGTAAAGGGCCTCTACCTCCGCCACCTCACCATCCAAGATTTGGTTTTTCCAAGACCTTTTCTTCTCAATCATTTGGGAGGGGTCAAAGGGAACAAGACCAAAATCTTGCCCGGGCACTACGGAGTCGCGGATATAAAACCATCGCCTCTGCCAGTACTGGACAGATTCGGACATGGAAAAAGAAAAGAAGAGAAGATTGGGACTAAGGGAGATGATGCAACCCCCAATGGGATACACACCATCCGAACCAGATTGCCTCTTCACAGAATAGAGCTTCCGGAAGAGGCCGAAGTGCGGATCAATGCCAAGCCAGCACTCGCAAAAAGTGACAAAACACGCAATGTGGAGAAGAGAATTGGGAGACAGATGATGAAGCTGAATCCCATAGAAGAAGAGCAGTCCACGGAGGAAGTTCTGGACTGGAAAAGAAAACCCACGTATAACGAAGGCGATAAACATAACCCGATACCCAGATAGGGGACGGGGGATTACCTCATTGCCGGGGAGTTTGACGGCCTCCCTATCTTGCGGGATCAGGCCCCGCTCACGAAGCTTACGGAGATCGCTCTCCCGCGTCTCTGATCGCCGCCAGCCACCATCGGTGACATGAGTAGCGGTGGTGCCCTTCTTTCCTCCGGCGGCGCTGGTCCCAACCGCAGATGACGATTTCTTTGGTTTCCCCATGGCGCTACGGCGGCGCCGGCGGTGCAAACGCAGAAGAGAAGATGGAAATGTGGAAGGAAATCCCAGCGCGTAGCAAGAATCGCTAGAGCACAAGGAGGCAGTGAAAAAGAACTGATGCGGTGAAAACAAACGCGGCTTTCCCCAATGATTATAACAGCGAAGACGACGCACGGCAGCCGTCCATCCAGAAGACCTAACGCCAACGGCAGATCTGACCGTACACGTGTCAACATCACAACGAATCGTCGTTACCACGCCGTCCACTACGCGCGGAAATCGAGGAGACGCCGTAATTATCTCCACGCCGCGCGTGACCGGTCAATTCAAAGTCAGCAAAATGGGACCCACGTTCGTCCAGTCAAGTCATCTCTGGCGTAGCAGACGCTTGAGGTCATCGATCGTCAGCACTGATGTCATCAAAAGCTATACTAGCACCAACTACAATTCTTCGGCTCCACAGCTAAGAGTACTCACTCGAATCTACGATTCGACTAAATACTCGGGGGCTACTCCTATCAGGAGCGCTGGCCGCGCACTCGAATGACGAATAAAGACAAAGTATTTCTTCGAGTCCTACGTCGAGTCTACGAATCCACTACGGACTCGGGGGCTACTCCCATAGGGAGGACGGATTTAAGCATCCGATTTTTTTTGTGTCCTACGGACTTACTACTGGAAAAAACACCTGAATAAAGTCTCCGCTCGAGTCTACGACTCGAACAGACACTCGGGGGCTACTCCCATAGGGAGCGCTGGTCGCGCACCCTATGAAATCTTCGACTGCGATCTTTCGGATCAGCATGCAAAAACTTTTTGGCAACTCTGCCCCAACAAAACACCGAGTGAGCGACAATCTCCTTGGCCACCCGAAGCACCTCCGTGGTGACAAATGTTCGGATGCTGCGTTTGCGACGCAAAGATAAGACCTGCAGATATCATCTGATGGTCTGGCAACGCACATGATTGCGCTCTGCTAGTATAAATCCATGCCAACAGGCGTGATGAAAAATCCCGACGGACGCGTTGGGTACATCAACTAAAATCACTGGAATTCCACTCCTGTAAGTCCTCAGCGGCCTGAGTCGAATTACGCCAGCATATGTTCCAGGTCCGAGTTGAGGGACTCGAACCTGAAGAAGATCGTGTTGTTTCGTCCTAAGACAGATAACTGGCCCTGATCCGTCGGGTGAGTCAGGCACACGCATCAACAATCCCTACACACATATACTATTAATACATAGCTGCACCCGAAGGATGGAAGAGTCCTCAGCCGAATCTACGATTCGACTGATCACTCGGGGGCTACTGACATGGTTATACCCTACGGGTACGTGACTTTAGCATACCTGGTCCAGCCCAAGGAAGGCCCACAGCAGACATACGCTGGCCCATGAAGATTTTCGGGTGGACAAGGCCCATGACGCCTTCGGATCCTTGGAGAACAAGACTAGCATAGATAGGAAATTCAAAGGGGTAAAACCCTAAAACTTGTAACCGACTAGGACTATGCCCGGGACCTGCCTAAGTCTATATAAAGGCCAGGAGGGCGCGTCCTAGATCTCTCGACTCATACTTTCGCACACGCACCTCCACGCCAGATCGAATCTGCGCACCCTGTAACCTTCGGTTCCGCCATAATCAAGAGCAGACAAGCAGGAGTAGGGTTTTCCCTCCGGGGGCCTGAACCTGGGTAAATCTCGTGTCCCCTGGTTGCTTGTTTGTTAACCGTTCCACGATCTCCAGCATCCCCATCTTCTCCAAAACCCAAGTCCATAACAATGGGTATTGACGAGTCGAAACCTCGTCAGTTGGCGGGTACGAGGTAACATAACTTACACAGGTTCAGATCCCACGACGGTGACGTAATCCTACTCCTGCTATAAATCACTGTAATGGCAATACGCCGAGTTACAGGGATCGGTTCACTGTGTGCGATATGAGTTGTGTCGTGCCCTAAAGACTCCCATAGGTCTGGCTTATATAGTCGACAGATCCTAGGGTTACAGGCAAAGTCCTAGCCGGACAGGTTATAGAGTCCTACACGGCATACAACTAGTATAACGTGTTTTGCACTCCAAGGCTCCGGGTATGTCACTGACTTCTCCGTAGCTTTCCTTTATCCGGCATGGGCCTCCCTTCTGGATCCATCTAACTGGGCTGCCCAGCAGGCCATGGGCCTTGCTACCAACTGTGGGCCACCCGAGTTAGAGACATGCCATGAGGATACCCATATAGCATATCCCCAACATTGGGTGCCCCGGAATCCGGGCGGCAACACGTCAGGTGCCACCGGTGAGTTCAGCCACCACGACGGCAGCGGGCACTCGGACAACTCTTCTCTGCCGACGTCGGGGTTGCCACGGAGCTCGCCGGGCCGACGCTGACGCCGATGGCCAGGCATGGTGGTTTTGTGCTGGGGGTGGTGCGGGTCTGGTGGAAAATACCTCAGCGACCTCCCTTTTTTATGGCTGCACCTGGACACGGCGGAAAACGCCCAGAACTGGCAGAAAGTGGCGGGAAAGAAATGCGGAAGATGGCGTGTCGGCGGGAAGACACTAGAAATATGCCGGCATTGGCGATGGCAAGCGCGGACAGCTGGATCGCACCGGACCCCGACCCAAAAACGACAGCGGCCCGACCCAAAAGGATAGAAACGGACCATATGGGTTAGCCGTTTGGATCGACGAGGTAGAGATGCCCTTATCCTTATGTATAAAAATTGTTAGAAGGCACTAAGACTACTTTATCTTCTTCTTTCCTAGGGGTCTAAGCGTGTTGGATTATGCTCCTACCATATCTTTACCATATTATTCTTTTGGATTCGGAGTGGAGCGGACAAAATCGATTGCGGATTTGGATGTGGATTTTCAGACTTGGGCTCGAACCAAAAATAAAAATAGTAAGATAAAATCATATTTCTAGTAAATTTTCAAGAGCAATTTGACCTTTTAGCCTCGCAGAAATCAACTAGTTAATAAACTAGAGACATGGTAATAAAATTCAAAACTAGACATGTTTGTCAAATGAACTTGATAACTAAACAATTACTAAATTTTTGAGATTGAAATTGATGTTTGACTCAAAAATCGGATTCCAGTTTAAAACACTCGGATTATGCTAATCAATTTTTGCATAACTTATATCCGCATACTATTTGTCATACCATATCCTACACGGTATCCGGATGACGCTTTAAATATGATTCGAGACGGTGCGGAAATTACCCTATCCTTTTACAATCCTACATACCGAATGTCCGTACTACTAGTAGCACAGATGATACTTTTATCTTGTTTATATGCTATATAATACTACACCATGTGTGTTACTAATAATACAATTTTGTGCACAAAATTATTTGCTATTTTTTTTAAAATAATACATTTTTTTATTGAATTTCACAAATAATACATAAAACAGGCAAATTGCAATTCTGACGGTCCGTCGTCCATTCGAAAGACGAGCGAGATGCTTTGTCTTTTCAAAAGACGACCGACATGTCTTCTTTTATTCAAAAGACGACTGAATTGTCTTCTTTTATTCAAAAGACGATATGCTTTTGTCGATCTGTCGGGTGACAGGGGGTACGCCTGGTCGTCTGTTGAACGGACGAAGGACGTTTCGTTCTTTGAACGGACGACGTGCCCCAGCATATAGCTCACGCGCCTGCCCGTGCTTGCCCGTCGTCGTCCTCCCCTCCTCTCTCTCTCTGGTTGTTCTTCCTCTCTCTCGCGCGCGCTTGCTCTCATTTTCTCAGCCGCTGCACCGATTTGTAGCCCAGATTTCTACCCAAACTCGCTGCTCTAACACATTAGCAAGCTAGTAGAGTCCCGATCTACTAATGGGATAGCCTGGTGTAGTGATTTGAGTCGTTTTTGTGAAGGGATCTGGTGGTGTTCTTGTTGAGCAATGGCCATGGTGGAGGCTGGTGCTGGGACTTGAGGAAGGTGCATGGTGGAGGTGTTGATCCGTTGACCTGAGGCAGCTGCACGGCAGGACTTCGCACGCTTCAAGGGTAAACCCTAATTTCTTGCTAATTGCAGTCATGTGTGTATGTTTATAGGTAGCCTTTGATGGGGTCTGTTAGATGCAAGATATTTGTAGAGTATTATGTGTCAATGTACCTGTTTTTGACTATTTTCGGTATTTTTTAGGTCGAAAATCATGTCAAATAATATAGTGTTTAGGTTCTTCTATGGTCCTGGTTTCGTCAGAACAAACCAGCACGGAGTTGATTTGAGCGAGTTTAATTTTATGGATGAAGTGCTTCAGAATCCTGAAACAGTGCCCGTTACTCAATTGAAGGATTGGTTATGTGTTCGTTTAGGGCTCCCTCCTATCCATACTGTCGGTGTGCATGCTTTATGGACTAAGTCAAGGCAAACCCCTAATTTTTATTTAAGGCCAATAGAAGCGCAACATAAATGGGTCAAATTTGTGCAAGCTTGACAGAAAAGAGTAGTTAACCCCAGTCTCTTAGTGTTACCTGTGGCGAAAGAGGCTGGGTATGATCATGGCTAGAGTAGTCAGAACGGTCATGCTGGAGGTAGTTATTATCATGGCCAGAGTAGTCAGGGCCAAGAGGGTGGCGGCGGTTATGAATCAGGTCACAGTAGCTATGCACACACCGAGGGTGATGGTTATGTATCAGAGGACGGTGGTGAAGGATTAGGGGAAGACATATTCAGTGGCGAAGCTGATGAGGACGAGATATATGATGGTTTGTTGCAACATCAAATGGAAGCCGAAGACTCAGAAGGCAACAGTGATACGGCTGATGATTCTGGCGAGTCTGATCAAGAAGAGATCGGCCAACCTATTTCGGCATCATGGAATAATGACAACACAGCAGCAATGACTGTGAACGATGGGCATGATTCAGCGTGGCATTATCACGCGAACAGCATCTCTCTGGGTGCATTATATCCTAGCAAGAGACATCTGTAGGAAGCAATTGTTGAGTGGTCAATGTCCATGCAACGGGTCTTGAAAATGAAGGTGTCATCACAATAATATTTGACATTGGTTTGCGAGGAAGCCGGATGTCCTGCAAGGGTGCATGCCCATGTCCCTAGGTATGACACAAACTGGAAGGTCACCGATGTTGTGATGCACACATGCACACTTGACAGTGTCCTTCAGGACCATCGTAACCTCACGTCAACCCTCCTGGCTAGACTGTTATACACAAAGATAGTGGAGGGCAAAACCATGGGGGTGAATGCTATCATTCACAAAGTTTCTGTCAGATTCTGCTGCAATATTTCATACGGGAAGGCTTGAAGGACTAAGCAAAGGGCACTGGAGGCAAGGTTTGGTTCGTTTCGAGACGGGTATGACTATGTTGTTAGGATGCTCCAAACACCGCAGGCTAGGAATCCAGGCACCTACGTGGACATCCAACACTTTACATTGCCACAGGAACCTAATTTGAGGGTACTTCATCGAGTGTTCTTCTCATTTGCTATATGCATAGAAGCTTTCACTCACTGTCGACTAGTCATCTGTGTGGATGGTACATTTCTCACTGGCAAGTACAGGGGTCAGATATTGACTGCCATAGGTCAAGATGGAAACAATCAAGTTGTTCCACTTTCTTTTGCTTTCGTGGAGAGCGAGAACACCAAGAGTTGGGTATGGTTTTTCAGGCAGCTTAAGATAGCAATTGTGAGAGATACACCAAATGTATGCGTCCTTCATAGGCATCCAGGTATACTAAGCGCGATAAAGAAGCTCACATAGCCCACTCCTGATGAAGTTACTCCATGGCTGGACATGCAGAGTCGTTGGTGCATGCGACATCTAGGGGAAATTTCAACAAAGTAAATCCAGGTGAAAGGGTTTACATCACAGATCCTGAACTGATGCAGACAGGAAGAGGAAGCGACAATGTGTCCGCATCCGTAATGATATGGATGAATCTGAAGCCGGAGGCCCTACTAGGCAATGTTTTCTGTGTAATCAATTTGGTCATATAGACACCAGTTGCCACATCTTTGGGACTGGTGGAGCTGCTCCTCGTGGACGTGGCAGCCGAGGAAGAAGAGGCAGAGGAAGAAACTAGATGTGTGGAACTATGTCTTAAATTTATAATATGTGTGGAACTATGTCTTAAATTTGTAATATGTGTGGAACTATGTCTTAAATTTGTAATATGTGTGGAACTATGTCTTAAATTTGTAATATGTGTGGAACTATGTCTTAAATTTGTAATATGTGTGGAACTATGTCTTAAATTTGTAATATGTGTGAAACTATGTCTTAAATTTGTAATATGTGTGGAACTAATGTGCAGATGGCAGGATCTTTGCTAAATGCTGACATAGATAGAAAGCACCGGTCGACGGTACTGGATGCTAACCCGGGACCTTGAAGCACCTAGTGACTCGCACTCTCATGTCGAACTGGTGCATACACCCTGATTGGCTTCAGAGGCATGTGACATTTATTTCTCTTGTTGTTGGGATATTTATGGGCCAGAGTAACAAAACTGCCGTGCTATCTTCTTATGTAGATTGAAGTGGGCTGGGCTTTTACCCTTCGTTCGTTTGGTTGAGGCCACTCGTATGGAGGAGATAGAAGGGCGACACCTTGGGTTCCAGACTAGTCGCCTGCAGTACGACTCGTCTTTTCTCACGTGCTTGGTGGATCGATGGAGGCCCGAGACTCACACTTTCCATTTTCGATGGGGAGAGATGGCTCCTACCCTTCAGGACGTCTCGTACTTGCTGGGACTTCCGTTGGCTGGCGTGCCCATAGGCCCAGTGGATCCACCGGCAAATTGGGCCCAAGACATGGCCCAACGATTCTTTGGCATCCGTGATGGAGCTCAGGCCTTTGCCCATGACAATGATGGGCCAAAATTTGGATGGTTGGAGCAGTATCAGATGTGTTTCATTTATTTGTTCTATTTGGTTGGAGCAGTATCATGTACTGATAATTGTTCTATTTGACAATGCAGATCTAGAGGTTTGGGTTCCTAGCCACTTCGATGACTGCGCCACAGATTACACGCGGCCTGGAGGCATACATTATGTGGCTGCTCGGGAAGGTGATGTTCACTGAGAACCACGTGTCGACCATTAGTGCGCAATACATCTATTTTGCTAGAGGGATCGCGGAGGCGACGTGCCAGGAAGAATGCACACAGTGGAGTTGGGTTTCAGCTGTCTTAGCAGCTACGTACCGAGGTATGTGCAATGCTTGCCAGTTAACCAAGGACAGTTCTGCCTTGCTAGGATGCCCATTGTTGCTGCAACTATGGTCATGGGAGAGGTTCCCTATCGGCCGTCCAGAAGTAAGTGTCAACCAAATAGTCGGCAACCGGGAACATGAAACAATTGTCTACCACTCTGACCTGCTGTTCGACGAAGAGCAAATTGACTTGCCTACATTTGGCACTCACTGGACCCGTCGCAAGGTTAGTGCAATGTCTTAATAAATTGCACTTTTGGTACTATAATATGAAAGTTACTAACAACTATTTTGTCATGCAGTGTCGTTTCGCGGGAGAGCAAGTCGTTAGATGCTATCCATCGCTCAGCGAGCAGTTCGACACACTAAAAGAGGATGTCGTGATTTGGGAGCCGTACACCCTGCAAACACAACACGCACAATATCCCGGTGGGTTATCTATTATGTGCACTAGAGATAGAGAGTATTGGCTGACTAAATCGAAGATCATCTTCGATTGCCTAGTTGAGGAGATGTCTCAACAGAGGGTCATGCGGCAGTTCGGTCTTTGCCAGATGGTAGATCCCCCGCGTTTGGATGTTCCCCTTCCAGATGTCGTGCACGCGTAAGTAAATATATGTACATAAGGAATGCGTCTTATACTTCATCTATGTTCTTTAATAATGGTCTAACAAATTCTAATGACAGGTACTCTCGGAAAACTAGCAAGACCGCCACTCAATGACTCCAACGGGTGGGGATTTACGTCAACGAGTGGCAGAATGCACCAACACAAGTGTGGCACGCTGGCCCGTTTGATATGGAGCTATTCCACGGATACTTAGAGAGGTACATGTCGATGACACAGCTACGTCCCATTCCACACGCACATGACGATGAGATATACCCTAGCCAGTCAACACTGGAGTCCAGACAGTCATCGGTAAGTACTTTATTCAGAGCATAATCAACATGAGTGCCTATGTAGTGCATACCTAACTATGAGACAAATGCAGGACAACATGACGTGGGAGCTACAGACTGAGGTGGCTTAGTACGGACGATCGCTTTCAACCGTTCCTCTTGTGCCCCGTCAGCAGGCTCAGTCCTTTGCCCGGCGGGTCGAGGAGAAGTTGCGGCGTATCTACGCGGCCATCATGTGCACTAGCGTCTCAGACGTCATTCAACACCGAGAAGCACATCGTCCACCGCGTCACTCGGTGGAGGAGCGCGCCCCACGTCGCTCCACGCAGCAGCGCCCACCGCGTCGATCCATGGAGCAGCGCGCCCAACGTCCACCCATGCAGCAGCCACCTTCTCCAGAACAGGCTGGAGGCTCGGGATGGCATGAGCAGCATATTTCTCCTCCACTCCGCCACGGGCCTCGTCCACGACTCTCACAGCAGGCGCCGCCGAGAGCACCACCTCTAGACCAGGCTGGAGGCTCGGGGCGGCAGCAATCATAGTTTACTTCTGACCCGTGGCAGCAATCGCAGTTTAATATCGACCAGTTGCAGCAGAACCAGATTACTTTCAAACAATGGCAGCAGCAGCAACCGATCCCCTACATGGACTTCGCTTATCGACCATGAAAGAACATGTTGGGCCCCCATGTGTGGTTTTGGTAATTAATGACAATCTTTATGGACTAATGTGTGTATTAAGTTATACTTGTAGGATTTGTCCATTGGCATCGCTTGGAGCATGTGTTGGCTTCAAGGTCGATGAAATGAGAAGAAGATGTGTTGTGTAAGCTCAAAATATGCCATCTATAGAAGATCTCATGTTTGATGCTTGCCATCCTCGGTGATCATGGATCGATGATGAGGAATCAAGTAAGGCGTTCCATCTTGAGAAGGTCAAGTTCGTCTACATCGAGCTCAACTGGAATGCTCAAGCCAAAGGTATAATCTTGATAGGTTTTCCCTTTTGCCGGTCTCATGTTGTGTGTGGGAGACCGGGTTTAGGTTAGATAACCGTACTATCAAGAGGGGCTCTCGAATGAGTAACTCGATCACATCGTTCGGAGAGAACTCAAACCTTTGCATACTTGCATCATCATATTTGGTTGTTATTTGGTCTTATCCATGTGAGGATATAGATCTTGTGGTAATCTCCATAACAAGCTCTAGGTCATCAAAAACGGATTTCCCTTTTATATCTTATTGCGTTTTGATCTTGGAGGTTTTACCGATTTGTATTTTAGAGATAGGTAAAACCTTCCATTATTTAGTTCTTACTCATGTGAGGATTTATAGCTTGTGTTAATCTCCATGACAAGCTCTAGTTCATTGAAAACGGATTTCATATGCATTTTCTATTACGTTTTCGATGTTGGAGGTTTTATCAGTTCGTCTTTTTGAGAGAGGTTAAACCTTTCGTCACTTGGATCTATCCTCCCTTGATGGACTATGATGTTTATTTGCATGATCTTTTATAGCTTGTTGTCCTCTTCCAAATGAGCCCAAGATCATCAAAATCGGAGTCTGAATGCAAAAGTTATGGCCGTTTTCGTTCAGGGATGACCGGTAGTACCGGACCAGGGTCCGGTAGTACCGGAGGTCCGGTAGTACCGCCACATAGTACCGGGTGGTACTGAATAAGGTGCGTTTGGCGACCTGGGATCCCCAGGGAATGTCCAGTAGTACCGGGAATGTCCGGTAGTACCGGGATTCACGTTTTTGGGCTTCAACGGTTGGATTTTCGGGGGACCTATTTAAGGGGGCTTCTTCCCCAATGGTTTCCCAACCATTCTTGCAAGTTCTCCCCTCCATTGTTGACCTTCTTGAGCTTGCTTCCTCTCAATCCCTCCTATGATTCTTGCATATTCTTGAGGGATTTGAAAGAGGAGATCTAGATCTACAATCCCACCAATCAATCTCTTCTCTAAGTGAGGGGAACATATTGGGATCTAGATCTTGGAGTCTTTTGTGGATTTCCTCCATTGTTCTTCCTCTCTTATTCCCCCATAAGCTTTTGTAGCTTTGGTGGAATTTGGGAGAGAAGGATTTGAACACCTTTGTGGTGTTCTTGCCATTTGCATTCGGTGCATCGGTTTGAGTTCTCTCCGGAGGATTTGATGAGTGAAAGTTGAGAAGCTTTTTACTCTTGGGTTCTTGGAACCCTAGACGATTTGTTGTGTTGCAGGTTGAGGCCTTGGTGGAGTTTGTTGGGAGCCTACAATTAAGTTATGGAGAAGTGCCCCAACCTTGTGGCATTTGTGGCGTTTGTTGGGAGCCTCCAATTAAGTTGTGGAGAAGTGCCCCAACCTTGTGAGAGGTTCCGGTTGCCACCGACAAGTGCACCGATAGTGGAAGTTTGGATTGATCTCATTGGGGTGAGATTCACCGGAGAATAAGGGAGGCCTTTTGTGGCGTAGGTGGTTAGATACCACCCCCTCTCCAAACGATACATACTCCATGTTGAGAGGAACTCGGTAAAATATCGTCGTCCCCGCATGCCTCGGTTATCTCTATACCCGAGCTCTTTACTTATGCACTTTACATTGTGATAGACTTCGTGCTTGAAGTAATATATATCTTGCTATCACATTGTTGCTTGTATTGCCTAGCATAAGTTGGTGGTGCTCATAGGTGAACCATAGTTGTTCTAGGTTGTGCTTGACAAAGTAAACGGTAGTTTAATTCCGCCTTTGTCGAGCCACTCTCGAAAAAGTTTTAATCGCCTATTCACCCCTCCCCCCTCTAGGCGACATTTGTATCCTTTCAATTGGTATCAGAGCCCGGTCTCTCATTTTAGGCTTCACCGCCTTGAGAGTAAAGATGTCGGCTAGGGGATTAGTGCACAATTATATATTCATATTCGATGGCACAAATTATGATATATGGAAATCTCGCATGCTTGATTTATTTCGCAAAACTCACCCAATTATCGTGGAATATCTATTTATGGGTTTCTCTTCTTCTATGGATCCCCAAAACGAATCTTTAGAGAATTTGAACTCTAGTATAGATGCTCTAGCTACTAAAACTCTTTTACAAGTTGTGAGCAATGCAGTTCTTTTGTCTATCATGCCTTATTCAAGTGCTAATGAAATCTAGACCAAGATTCAAGATAAATATAGCAAGTCCAACATTATTGAGGATGATTGTGTTGCTTCCACTTACGATCGAGATGAGTTCTCATCGTCTACCACTTCACCAACATGTGATTTTTCACAAGGTAATGATACGGTGAGTGGTGATAGAAATTGCAATGTGGATAGTGTGCTTACTATTTGTAATCCTTCATCCCTATCTAGTTTCAATGATCTATCTTCGGACCTTAACACTTCTAGCACTCACAACTCCTTACTTGCTAGTGTTGATAGTCCTTACATATCATGTAGTAATGGCTTGAATAAATCTCATGATGATATGCTTGTGTTGTCTTGTTGCCATGTTAAAAATGCTTCTATTTCCTCTAGTGCTTGTGTTGCTAACCATGTAGAGGAACCGAAGATACTATGGACCAAGACAAGGTTTCGGATGATGCCTGTGCTACTAACTCTATTTCTTGTGAAGCATCTATTTTGAAGGAGAATGTTGAGCTAAAGGCTCAACTTTCTTTGCTAACTAGCAACTATGGGAAATTAGAAGAAAGTCATGTTAAGCTCTCAAGCTCGCATGAGGATCTTCTAGTCTCCCATGGTAGGCTAAAGTTAGCTCATGAGGCCATCATGTCAAAGATAACATATAGTGGGCCTCATGTGGACATTAGCACTATATCCACTCCAAATGTTATATTGCCATGTGCTAGTCCTCGTAATTCATCCTCTCACAACCATGATATATCTCATGATGAATTACACTCTGTGCCTTGTTGCTCTAACAATGTAGCATCTACTTCCTCTAGTACTTTTGTTGAAACTAACCATGTAGAGGAAATCAAAGAGCTCAAGGCTCAAGTCACTTCTTTGAAAAATGACTTGAAAAGGGGTTATCAAGGGAAGGCCGCACTCAACAAAATATTAAGTGTGCAAAAATCCCCCAATGACAAGAGTGGGCTTGGATTTAACTTCAATGTTAAGAACAAGTCCACTATCAAGTTTAAGCATAAGGATAACAAGAATAATGGCCAAGATCAAGTCAAGAATCCGGCCAACATTGTTTGCTTCAAGTGCAAGGAAGAAGGGCATCATGTCAAACATTGCCCATTAAATAAGAAGTCCCTTGGAAATAAGCAACAAGGGAAGCGGCCTCAAGCTCTACATCTTGTTGGAGATGGGCCTCCTCCCAAGAAGACTCAAGTTCTTTCTCAAGTTGTTTCTTCATCCAAAAATAAAGATGGCAATAGTAGAACTTGCTACATATGCCATGAGAAGGGGCACATTTCTTCCTCATGCACTATTGGTATCTCCTCATCCCATCCTATCTTGATTAATGATGCATATTAACTTCGTAAGGATGAGGTTGGCAATATGTTTGCCAAATTTGTTGGTGCCCAATGTGGTGTCAAGAAAATAACCATTTGGATTACCAAGCCTATTGTGACTAACTTCTTAGGACCCAACTTGGTTGGGGACCAACAAGCTAAAACTTGATCAATAGGTAATTTTTGGAGGATGTTGGAGACTTGGCTACATCATGAAGAATTGAGGGATCTTCACTATTATATTGGTCAAAGTCAAGTCATGTGGATTATATTGCCTCTATTATTTATCCAATGTTCCTCCTTGCGGTAACAAATGCTTAACTCATTACATTGAAAGTTACTTGCCCCTTGTGCATGTGTTGGTTTTGTATCTTCCATGCTTTTGTACATGTTGTGCTTTCCACTTAATTATCTTTAGGTATAAAGCATATTTGTGTATGATTAGGTGTCACACCATGTATGTGTGTTTCTTGTGTTTGAGCCTTACTTGGTTATATTTGGTATCTTATTTGGCTCTTTTGAGAGATTAATGGATTATCCCATTTTGGGGAGTGTTATGCTTGGGCATTCCACAATCTTAAAATTGTGTGTACATGAGGAATACCACCTAGTATTTATATTGGATTATTGTTTAGTCTCTATGTGGTACAATTCTCATGAGAAATTTAAGTTTTATAATGTCCATTAATTATCTCTACTTGTATCCTTTTGCCTCGTGTTGGTCTTATGGTAGTATCACATTATGGGGGAGTCATATGCTTAGTGTATATTACAAATCCTATAAAATGTGAATATTTGAGGTTGTGTCACTTAGAATTGATATTGATAATTATATAGCTCCTACGTGACACATTTGCTCATACAAGTTCCAATTTGCTTGAATGCATCTATTGCTCATATTTTGGATCTTGTATGTGAGAGTGTTTCTTGGTATGTGTTTCCTCATATTTAGATATCTATATCCTCATGAAAACCATTTACTTGAGTTAACTCTAATCTCTAGTGATTGTGTGACTATTGGAAGCTACCAAGAATCTCTTTCAAAGCATCAAGCTTAATTCTTATATTTTGTTATTGTAGGGGTTCGTAGCATGGAAAACAAAAAAATTCTACCGCATGCAAACAAACAAGCCAAGATATATCTACTAGATTGTAGCAACGAGTCGATAGAAGAACTCACCCTCGAAGATTCCAAAGTGGTTAACGAGAGCAGATTCTCGTGGATGATGTAGTCGTACTCTTGCCGATCTCAAGATCGCGTAGACAATCCTTTCGGCGCTGCGTTTCGGCAGCGCTTCCGCAGTCGGTCACACATTCGGTACTCGATGTATACCTTCCTCTCCCTTATTCCAGCAGGCAGCGGAGGTTGTAGCACTCTCCTCGTGAATCCGGCAGCACGACGGCGTGGTGTCGGAAGTAGAGGAGAGATCTCGCAGGGCTTCGCCTTAAGCCGGAGCGAGTATGGTGGAGCAAGAGAGGTGCCTTGGCGATCTAGGGTTTAGAAGCACCAAGGGGAGGGGTGTAGCCGGCGGCTAGGGTTTGGGGAAACCCTAGTCGGCGACTTGGGAGGAGGCCCTAGGCGGCGACAGCAGCAAGTGGTGGCGCCAGGAGCTAGAGTTTTAGGTGTGTGGGAGAGGGGCAGCCCTACCCCTCCTTATATAGGTGGGAGGGTGCGGCTTGGGAGGAGGGAGTCCTCCTCCAACTCCTCCTCCTTGGTCGGCGGGTGGAGGGAGGGGACTTCCTCCCCAAGTAGGTTTCCTACTCTCCCTACACCAAGCAAACTTGAGATTTGACCTTTTCAAATTGGCGTTTGACTTTCAAACTTCGATTTGATTTCTCTCTTTATTTTGCCCAGCCAAGTGACCTAGTACATGATGCAACCATTCCACATTGTCATGACACATTCATGTACCCTTCCCCTCCGGAGTGCCGGACCTTCCGGACCCTTCTAGAACATTCCTGGTGTAAACACCGGAATCATTCTCGAACTCCGAAACATGACTTTCCTTATATGAATCTCATTCTCCGGACCATTACGGATCTCCTCGTGATATCCCGGATCCCATCCGAGACTCCGAACAACATTCGGTCTCTTACTCATCATTCCATAACTACTCAACAACATCGAATCCTTAAGTGTGTCTCCCTACGGTTCGTGAATTATGCGGACATGACCGAGACACTTCTCCGATCAATAACCAATAGAGGAATCTGGAAATTCATATGGCTCCCACATATTTCTACGATTACTTTGCGATCGAATGAACCACTTACATACGATACCAATTTCCCTTTGTCTCACGATAGTTTACTTATCCGAGGTTTTGATCGTCGGTATCTCTGCATACCTAGTTCAACCTCGTTACTGATAAGTACTCTTTTCTCGTTCCCGTGATATGTGATCCCTTGTGAACCAGTCACATTCTTGCAAGCTAATTGGATGACATTCCACCGAGAGGGCCCAGAGTATATCTATCCGTCATATGGATGGACAAATCCCACTCTTGATCCATGTGCCTCAACACATACTTTCCGAACACTCAATGCCACCTTTATAGCCACCCAGTTACGGTGTGGTGTTTGATGTCATCAAAGCATCCTTCCAGTGATGGTGATTAGCATGATCTCATGGTCGAAGGAATTAGGTTACTATGTATCAGAAAGCATATAGCAAATGAACTATATTAAATGACTTGATCTTTATGCTATGCTTAACTATAGGAGTATGTCCATCACATCATTCTCCTAATGATATGACCCTGTTGTTAATAACATCTTCTATGTTCATGATCAGGAAACCATGATCATATATTAACCAACAAACTAGTTTAACAAGAGGCTTTACTAGAGACACTTTTATGTTTACAAATCACACAAGTATTAATGTTTCCGGTTAATACAATTATAGCATGGTATGTAAACATTTATCATAAGCATGAAGATATGATAATAACCACTTTATTATTGCCTCTTGGGCATATCTTCAACAGTTATATGCTTTTTGTTGTGACTATGATCTTGGATATCCATGCAAGCTACCTTGGGAAAATTATTTCCAATATTTCTTGTCCTTGGACAATGAGTACTAAATTATGGTAGAATTTATTGATCATATTCACTTTGGCCCTTTCTTAAATCTTGTCCTATATTTGGCCAAGTAAATGTATTGTGTGCTCCTATGTATTCCTTGCTACTTTTGGATCCTTTTATTTTTATTGGTATCCTCTTGTGTTTTATTTAATGTAGGTAGCAGTGATGATCTCATTTGTGTGCATTTCGCATTCAAAAGCAAAAAATCTATATAATGTACTACTTATGGGTGAGCTCTCCTATATTATCTAGAACAATCCTTTTATGCTTCTTTGTTTGATCCATATCGAGTTTTATGTGCTTGGATGCTCAATCTTTTCGTTTTGGTATTTTGGGCCATCATGAAAAGTTTGGGGAGTTTGGGTTCTTGTTGGAACCTTGCTCTTTTTGGGAGTTGGTTTTGTCTCATTCCTTATTTCATGTTTTGTCCAATTTTAGAATGAGATAAATCCTTGAGCATTTGTGTTTTTATATATCTTTTGCTCTTTGGCTTTTGCCTAGTTCATTTGTTGAATTTGTGATCTTTCATGTGTTGAATTGGTTCTTTGATATAATTTGGACATCATTTGTCGTGTCACCCTCTTGTGTGTGCAATCTCGATTTACTTGGTGTTTTTGTTCAAATTGTATCTTCTTTTTTGGTTCTTGAAAGATTTATGCATGCATATTTACTAAATATTTATATAATGGCATGCTTGCTTTCTTTGATCCAATATATAGGGGAAACTCCACCAAATCCCATCGGCTAAGTTGTGCATGAAATTCAATTTCACATCAATATGTACATATTTATGTGGAGTCTCTCCTATGTATTGTAGTTTCACTAACTACATTGGACCCAATAAGTTTGGGGACCATTTTGTACTTAAATGTGTTTTAGGTACATTGGAGATAGATTGGATGCTTGTCTCTCAATTTTGAAGAATTGATGCATACATGAAAATTGGAGGCAAGCTATAGGATGATCAACGAATTCATATCCTCTATATCCTACCAATTATGTCTCGGTAACAAGTATCTTTTGCTCATGCATATTTATCTTGCTTCCAACCTTTTGTAGGTTGCATCTTGGCATGAATTTTTGTTATTATATTTATTGTTGTATGTCTAGCCATGGTATTAAGAGAACTCTCTATTTCATATGTTTATAATTTGAGATGAGTGCATATAATTGGGACTATACAAAATCATGCATATGATCCATCAATCCCAAATATGTCAATCTAGCAATTTTATTGCCTATCTTTTCCTCAACTTCTCTCATGTGCAATAGTGAGATTTTGCTAGTTGTTTATTCCTTGTGATACTTGTTGCCTTTCTCCATATATTCTAACTTTCTCCTTTTCCCTTGGTGATAGTTGTAATATATGTAGTGTGTTGGTGTTTGAAGTTTATTAATATACAATAAGATATATTTGAGCCCTTGGCCATGCTTTGAAGCAGAAAATCTAATTGGTATATGTTATGACTTCATTATACTTTTCATATGCCTTCTTGTATATCTTCTTTATGTGTGCATATTTCTTTGTTGGCATATGTCTTTGTGATGTTTTCCACTTAGAGACATATACATATATGATAAGATAATTTTAGTTGATTTTTAATCCTTGGAGACCACCTTTCTATTCCTTTTGATTCTTCGGTGGCTTCCAAATTTAATTGCCTATGAGTGCTTGTTCCTCTTGTTTGCATCTTTGGGCACTCATATTTGTTCTCCCATGCCTTGTACTGTTCAATGAACTTGGATGAGTGAGGATTCCATGATTATGCACCTTGTTCCCAAATGCAATTATCATAATTGGTACATTATCTTTGGAGAGCTCATCTAATTCATTTAATAATGTTCTTTTATATTCTTTCTCATTTATTGTGCCTTAAATGTTCATGGAGGAGTGATGATTCCATATTTGTGCATCTTTGTATTGAAATACAATGATTCTAAAGTGTGCACAAATCTTGGGGAACTTATCTATTTTATTTAAGCATTTATTTGATATTTCATTTGTTGTGTTTTAAATGCTTATGGGGGAGCGAGGATTCCATATCTGTGCATTATGTATTACAATACATTTATTTTAAATTTGTGCACAAATATTGGGGAGCTTATCTATATGTTATTTAAAACACTCCTTTGCTCATATCATAATATCTTGTAGTTTCCATTTGGACTCATTTGTTGTTTTCATATTGATTTGTCGGACCTTGTAATTGCTTGCATCATTTGACTTTATTTTGGCAATCTTCGGTCCTCGATATAGTTCTACTCCCTCCCAAGTATTCATCATTGGATATGTGCGAAGGCACACCTTTGGAGGAATTATTACTATATTTGCCTTCTAGAACTTGTCACCCATTTCGGCAATCGATGCCAATGGGGGAGAAGTTTTAGAGGGTTTAAGGGAAGTTGGTTTATGCATTGAGTTTGTTCTTGCGCATTTGCCTCTCATGCTCTTGCATCTTTGTTGTTGCTTAGCATGTGGTATATATAGAGGAAACTCCACCAATGATAATGATTGGCAATATATGCAATAAAATTCAAGTTCATCACACATGCATAGATTGTGGGGGAGTTTGCTCTATATATGGCGGTGGTACCAATATCACATACTTTTGTAGTATTTGATATCGGTATTACCATTTTATTCATTAATATTCCTTATATAAACCCTCTTAAAGGGATTGTCATCAATTACCAAAATGGGGGAGATTGAAAGAACATGTTGGGCCCCCATGTGTGGTTTTGGTAATTAATGACAATCTTTATGGACTAATGTGTGTATTAAGTTTAACTTGTAGGATTTGTCCATTAGCATCGCTTGGAGCATGTGTTGGATTCAAGGTCGATGAAATGAGAAGAAGATGTGTTGTGCAAGCTCAAAATACGCCATCTATAGAAGATCTCATGTTTGATGCTTGCCATCCTCGGTGATCATGGATCGATGATGAGGAATCAAGTAAGGCGTTCCATCTTGAGAAGGTCAAGTTCGTCTACATCGAGCTCAAGTGGAATGCTCAAGGCAAATGTATAATCTTGATAGGTTTTCCCTTTTGCCGGTCTCATGTTGTGTGTGGGAGACCGGGTTTAGGTTAGATAACCGTACTATCAAGAGGGGCTCTCGAATGAGTAACTCGATCACATCGTTCGGAGAGAACTCAAACCTTTGCATACTTGCATCATCATATTTGGTTGTTATTTGTTCTTATCCATGTGAGGATATAGAGCTTGTGGTAATCTCCATAACAAGCTCTAGGTCATCAGAAACGAATTTCCTTTTTATATCTTATTGCGTTTTGATCTTGGAGGTTTTACCGGTTTGTATTTTAGAGATAGGTAAAACCTTCCATTATTTAGTTCTTACTCATGTGAGGATTTAGAGTTTGTGTTAATCTCCATGACAAGCTCTAGTTCATTGAAAACGGATTTCATATGCATTTTCTATTACGTTTTCGATGTTGGCGGTTTTATCGATTCGTCTTTTTGAGAGAGGTTAAACCTTTCGTCATTTGGATCTATCCTCCCTTGATGGACTATGATTTTTATTTGCATGATATTCTATAGCTTGTTGTCCTCTTCAAAACGAGCCCAAGATCATCAAAATCGGAGTCCGGATGCAAAAGTTATGGCCGTTTTCGTTCAGGGATGACCGGTAGTACCAGACCAGGGTCCGGCAGTACCGGAGGTCCGGTAGTACCTCCCCTTAGTACCGGGTGGTACTGAATAAGGTGCGTTTGGCAACCTGGGATCCCCAGGGAATGTCCGGTAGTACCGGGATTCGCGTTTTTGGGCTTCAACGACTGGATTTTCGGGGGACCTATTTAAGGGGGCTTCTTCCCCAATGGTTTCCCAACCGTTATTGCAAGTTTTCCCCTCCATTGTTGACCTTCTTGAGCTCGCTTCCTCTCAATCCCTCCTATGATTCTTGCATATTCTTGAGGGATTTGAAAGAGGAGATCTAGATCTAGAATCCCACCAATCAATCTCTTCTCTAAGTGAGGAGAACATATTGGGATCTAGATCTTGAAGTCTTTTGTGGATTTTCTCCATTGTTCTTCCTCTCTTATTCCTCCATAAGCTTTTGTAGCTTTGGTGGAATTTGGGAGAGAAGGATTTGAACACCTTTGTGGTGTTCTTGCCATTTGCATTCGGTGCATCGGGAGTTCTCTCCGAAGGATTTGGTGAGTGAAAGTTGAGAAGCTTTTTTACTCTTGGGTTCTTGGAACCCTAGACGGTTTGTTGTGTTGCAGGTTGAGGCCTTGGTGGAGTTTGTTGGGAGCCTCCAATTAAGTTGTGGAGAAGTGCCCCAACCTTGTGGCGTTTGTTGGGAGCCTCCAATTAAGTTGTGGAGAAGTGACCCAACCTTGTGAGAGGTTCCGGTTGCCACCGATAAGTGCACCGATAGTGGAAGTTTGGATCGATCTCATTGGGGTGAGATTCACCGGAGAATAAGGGATGCCTTTTGTGGCGTAGGTGGTTAGATACCACCCCCTCTCCAAACGAGACGTACTCCATGTTGGGAGGAACTCGGTAAAATATCGTCGTCCCCGCGTGCCTCGGTTATCTTTATACCCGAGCTCTTTACTTATGCACTTTACATTGTGATAGTCTTCGTGCTTGAAGTAATATATATCTTGCTATCACATTGTTGCTTGTATTGCTTAGCATAAGTTGGTGGTGCACATAGGTGAACTATAGTTGTTCTAGGTTGTGCTTGATAAAGTAAACGCTAGTTTAATTCCACCTTTGTCGAGCCACTCTTGGAAAAGTTTTAATCGCCTATTCACCCCCCCTCTAGGCGACATCTGTATCCTTTCATACCACAATCTCATCCTCATGGTAAGCGTGTCCCTTCCTACTATTGTTAGATGCAGTATGACATTGTTCAGTACTTAATTTCTTGTACACTAGCAGGAGACTCCGTTACATGGGACAGTACTGACGACCATGATCAGCAGACACAGCACGAGCAGGTAGACTGGTTTGGCCAGTATCAGCCAGGTACTCCACCACCTATCCCCACACAGGATACACAGGATCAAGGTGAAGGGTCAACTGCACCTCTCCATGATGTGATGCCACCCCACAGATATGGATGGAGTACACTGAGGCCTCTGCCACCTCGTCGTCGACACCAGTGATATCTACTTATGTATCAGACATTTATCTATCTATGTATGAGACATATATCTACTTATGTATTAGACATTTATCTATCTATGTATGAGACATATATCTACTTATGTATTAGACATTTATCTATCTATGTATGAGACATCATTCTATTATTTCATGATTTTATTCGACAAACTACTCAACATAGCTTGCAACACAGTTCAACATAACTTGCGGTACATAAATAAGAGTCCTATCTACCCCTAGCATGATGTCTTTCCCTTTTCCTTCGATGATGCCTCGCCCTTTCCCTTTGACGATCCCTCACACTTGCTCTTCTTGGCCTGCGCTTTCTTCTTCTCCTTCCTCTTGTCCCCCTCAGCTCTCGCCTTGCTTCCAACGGGTGGCGGCATGAAGATATCATCCTCATCTTCGCTCTCTTCTATCTAGGCCCTAGGTGCCACAACCTGCTCCGTCATGTCAGCTTGACTCTTCTTGGCCTGCGCTTTCTTCTTCTCCTGCCTCTTGTCTCACTCAGCTCTTGCCTTGCTTCCAACGGGTGGCGGCATGAAGATATCATCCTCATCTTCGCTCTCTTCTATCCAGGACCAAGGTGCATCAGCCCGCTCCATCATGCGAGCTTCACTCTTGAAGTTGAGCTTGTCCCACCTTGCCTGGATCCTGATAAGCTCTGCTCGTACCTGATTTGGGGTCTTCAGTTTCCACCCTCTCCGATGAAGTTCCTTACCAAGCATAACGAGAGCATCATAGTTCCTTACCAACGTCTCCCAGTGGGCTGGTTCATCGCCTATCATAACACTTCTCGCTATTTGGAGAAGCCCAATGGACATCTCTGTCGGACAGGGAAACGCGTCGGTCATAGTGGAGAGAAGTGGAGGGAAATGCGAGAGCAAGAGGAGAGGAGGGAAATTAATTAGAGAATAAGAGGAGGAAGAGATGAACTGGGTGAAAAGATACATCTCGTTGCCCGCATTTATAGAGACACCAAACCGAATAGGCAGGAAAAAAGGGCGGGAAGGACTGGCGGGAAAAAAAGGCAGGAAGTACTGGCGGAAAAAATCGGCGGGAAGTACTGGCGGGAAAAATTGGCGGGAAGAGACGGCGAGAGAAATCGGCGGGAAGGAGTGACGAGAAAAATCGGCGGGAAGAGACAGCGGGAGAAACGGCGCGAAACAATAGTCCGAAATCTAAAACGTATTTGGAACCATGAACCCTTGCATGATCAATGCACCCTTCGTCTTTCCAACAGACGAACAACATGTTCGTCTTTCCAACAGCCGACCGTCTGGGGGCGTCGTCCTCCCAAAAGAAAAACTTCTGCGTCGTCGAAGCATCTCAGTCGTTTTTCGAACGGACGACGGACCGTCAGAACTGCAATTTGCCCGTTTTATGTATTATTTGTGAAATTCAATAAAAAATGTATTATTTAAAAAAAATTAGCAAATTATTTTATGCAATGAACACACATTAATTGTTTTCTTTTCTACCCTAAAGTATTTCGAGGAGGCGCATTTCACTTCCATCTAAAGGTGCCCATTCTCAGTCACCGGGTCACATTCACACGAGCTCTAACAGCCGCCGCAACCCTAGATCCGGGAGCCGAGGAAGCGATGCGACGAGGAGGAGGCGAGCATGGCTGCACGGCGCAGGGCCATCCGCCGGCGATCGGCCGCCGTGGCTGTGACGAGGACGCTCCGCTGCCCCATCCTCCGCCGCCATTCCCCGCCACCGAGGTTTCGCTTGAGGTATGTTTCCCTCCTCGCTCTTCCTCCGATCTTGATTCCAACAAAGGGGAAAGAAACGACCTTCCCTACTGTTTCTAGATGAACAAGATGCAGCAGCACGAGAAGGAGCAGCAGCTCACGGCGGAACTCCCCGAGGGGCCGCTAGTCGAGATCCTGTCGCGGGTGCCCTACAGGTCCCTCTGCCGCTTCAAGTGCGTGTCCAAGCTGTGGCTCGGGCTCTGCTCCGACCATGAAATCCGGAAGAGGTGTCCACAGACCATGACCGGCTTCTTCTACAACACGAGGAGCTGCGGCCTCAGTTTCTGCAATCTGTCCGGGCGAGGCCCCGCAATGGTTGACCCTTCTCTCCCTTTCCTGCGTGGGAGGTACTCACGTGTCGAGGTCGAACAATGCTGCGGCGGCCTTCTCCTTTGCAAATACTGGAAGTCCTATAAATGGCGAAACAGGAAGAAGTTCGGATTTGCAGTGTGCAATCCTGTGACTGGGCAGTGGAATGTGTTACCTACCATCGTGTTACCAGATCCAGAGGACGATGCTCCTGTGATTTACGACTATTTAGAAGAATACTTCTTTGCTTCCGACGCAGCCAATCCGTCCCACTTTGTGGTGTTTGCGCCCCTAGATAATGGTTTTGGCGACTTCACACAAGTAGGCATCTTCTCATCTGAAACTCAGCGATGGACTCCCGTGGAGAGTGAGTGGGTCTACGAGACTTTTCATGCTGATAAACCAAAATGTGTTTTACTCAATGGCACCATTCATTTGGCTACCCATCATGGTACGATAGTCACAGTGGACCTAGAGGGGAAGGTTTGGGGAGAATTTGGAATGCCAGATGGCATGCCTGATGTTGATAGTTATCCTTCAATTGGGCAGTCTCAGGGATGCTTATATGCGTGGCAGATAGATGATGATAATGGTTGCAAACTCTATGTATGGGTTCTTGAGGACTACAGTAGTGGGAAGTGGACACTGAAGCATACTGTTAATGTTTCTGAACTATTCGGGAGGCAGGTTGATGAAGATGATCAGTCCTATATGATGTTTTCCTATGCAATGTTTGCGATTCATCCAGACTGCAATTTGATTTTCCTTACAGACAAGGAGAGGATGACAGTGTCGTATGATATGGATACTCGGAAAGTCTATGTTATCTGCAATTCTGGAGAATTCCTGGATGGTGCACCTTATGTTCCTTGTTTCGTGGAACTATCGTCAGATGGTTGCTAAAATACAGCAGCAGCTTCATGTACTTAGCTTGGATATCAGTTGCTGAGCATGGGTTTATTCATCTGATTTTGTGGCGCCGGCTTGGATTGTCATATCCCCTGTGTCTACTTCAGTTTGGTCTTCCTATCTGTTTGTGCATGAGGACCGGGCAGAGGCCTAGTGGTTGAGGTAGCAGTGTATTTTTATTTACTTAACTTTAATGCAAGTGTATTTAGCATGCAACTTGTTATCCATTTGTGTCAAATACTTGTGGTGTGCTATTGTTTTGCAGTTGGAAACATTACTGAACCATTTGTTACAACCTCTCATGCATTGGTGTCAAATAATTTCTTTCTTTTTTCCTTTTTTTTGTAGTGGAAAATAACTTTGTTTTCTAATTTAGACTGGGGTAATAGTCATCACTGCCAGCTCAAAAAAAAGTCACCACTGTTCTTTTCATTTTTTTTCTTTTGGTTAAGCTGTCCATGACCAATGTTTTCCTCTTTTGTTCTGATAGGTCATATTGCAACTTGCAGAACCTCCTTGTCCATTTCCCAGCCTTCTATGTTTCGTATTGAGTCCCTAGTATGCAAATTCAGTCCTTTTCAAATTTTTAATGGATGGCTTGAAGGATCTAAGTTGATTATGTAATTATGAAATTCCAGCTAGTTGAATATGTGTTCTTGATATGGAACTTGTGGGAAGGCTGCATATGTAGCACCAGTACTACTGTTTGAGCTCTGGCATGCATTGGGCAACTCAAAGAGGATTTTAGCATAAGCTGTAACCTTATGTTAATTGTGATAAAAAATTTGAAGGACACGAAAGCCTCTTGAAAATTTCTCTTCAGTCAATCATTTCAAACAACCATGGAATGTAAATCCCCAAATTTGTTCTCTTCTTTGATCGAAAGCCCAAATAAATTCATACATTCTCTCCAACACAAGCTAGCCTAAACAAAATGAAACTTAAATTTCTTGGAATCCTACAATACTTGCTCCCACTCAATATATCAGTAGTACCTCCATCTAATGGAAGCAAGAATTATCCAATTCCATGGCGTAGCATTCGTGACTCAATTTATTTTGTCTCCTAGATATATTTCATGACTCATGACAGGTACTGTGACCCGATGGAGTAAGGCTTGCTGAGAAAAAAATATAAATTCAGCACGAGCCACTTTGGAGGCGCATGACCACTTGGTCACTGAAAGCCGCTTCAGCTTCATGTACTTGGCGTGCGCCTACTGTTCATGTTTTTTTTTTGCACTGGCTCAGATATGCTCCGTTCTCTACTTCAGATTGTTTTTCCTATCTGTTCATGTTCGGTCGGATGCGTTCTGTTTTGTCGCTTTGAACATTGCTGGTTAGCAATAGGCAATTCCATGCTATCAAAATTGGGAATTGTTTCTATTTCCTGTCATTTCAAGCGAGTGGTATGGAACTTGTTATCCCATTCATGTTAAATAGTTACCTTTTCCTCTATTTCTCTGCATTTGGGAGTAGTACTCTCTTGTTTCTTATTTGAATGACTACTCTTGCTGTGATGTAATATTGTGGGTTGACCTTTCTATCTGCATCTACAGAGAAGGTAAAAAATTCTGCTTGGATACCTCTGAATCATTATGCAGCTGAGAAGGACTAGGGTGCATAATTCTATTTAGGGTGTAGAGAACAGAATAATTCACTCAATGTTTTGATTTGGGCAATAACATACAACTTTACAATTTGCTACGACCTCTCATGCACCCCTGCTGTTTTTTTCGGTTATTGTTTGTTTTGATTAAGCTGTCCACAAACAGATTTTTGTTCTCCCTGAACTTTAACTTGAAGAATCTTTTCTTCCATTACATAGTATTCTAAGTATCCATACTGGCATGTCAAAAAAAGGTATCCATATTGAGTTCTTTCATTTTTTTTATAATTTGATGATTCTGAGTTGGTTCTGCAATTTGAAAGTCACAGCAAGTGGACTATTTCTATTATTTGATCTGGTAGAAACAGGGTACTCAAGCCAACCTTAGCAATAACACACCACCAAGCACACCACCAAGCACACCACCAAGAGAAGAACTTTCAAAGTTTTATTGCCCAATGTTTGGTGCACTCTTCTTATCTCAGGGCTGCTCTTTGAGGTTGTTGTTTGGTTTCCAAACTGTTAAATGCTGTCGACATAAGGTTGAATTTGATACCGCTAGCAGATGTGTGTGGTACTTCAGATATGACCCTTTTGTCAATAATTGGAGTAGTTTGGATTGAAGGAGTGCAACATATTTGATTGCTTCCTCATCGTGTGGGACACTCCAGTGATGAATTATTTCATATTATATATCGTTCCAATTCCTGAAAAGCAGCATCCATGGGATGCTGCACATTTTGTGGAGCAGAAGGGACAACTGAGGAGTTTAGTTCTTCTTTCTTGCTAAGTTCTTGGACAGGTCTTTTTATTTCAGTGTTCTTTGTTGAGTTGTTCGATTCTGGGAACCATTTTCATGCTACAGGCGGTTGGTTGAATTTGAGACCACAAGTACATGCATAGAGTTTTAAATGATTCCCTTCTCCAGGTATCTTGTTTGAAATGGTGCAATGGACCAAATCTGTTTCCTCGAGGCACGGGATGCTCCAGTGATGACTTATTTTGCCTCATATATCGTTCCAATTCATGAAAGCGCATCTATGGAATGCTGACATGTTGCACACTGTGTGGAGCAGAAGGGACATCCAAGGAGTTAAGTTTTTGTTTTCTTGCTTAATGTTCGGTGAACTCAATATATTTTTCTGTTTTGGAAGAATTTGGTTTGATTTCAAAAAATTTATGCTGTTTGACACTTGTTTGAATTTGACACCACATGCATGCAAACATGTATGGAACTTCAAATATGAGTATTTTTTTTTTCAAGAATTCTGGTTTGGCTTTTGGTTCCTTTGTAGGTGGTGGTGTAACTTTGTGTGGAACATCCAAACATTTTACGAGCAATACAAGTTGGCAAGCCAAATCATGAATTACAGGAACACTAGGTATTGAGGTTGTTAGTCCAACTAGTACAGACACTTCATTGTGTTAATCTGATGCTACTTTTTTTTTGGGTTAATTTTTACCAAGGTTTTGTTCACCATTGGAAAAACCCAACACTAATTATAACTATTGATGGTCCATTGTATTCTTCATCTGTTGTGCGCTTCACTATAATCTCATAAGAAGCCTTTTCTTCACTGCAGAGTTAATGACCCAATTTCTTATAATCTCCTGAGCAGCCCAGGTTAGGTGCTATCGCTGATGCCACCAGGCATGCCGTGAGGCTCGAATAACTGAGCAATATTTGAGGGTCTGGTTTTGCGCATGGTGAGATATGGAGACCATAAGGATTGTCCTCAAGCAGCCATGTCGGTTTGTGTGACCTACATTGCAAGAGAATGTGCCGAGAAAGCCAGGAAGATCTTGCTGACAGGGTTAGTCATCAATATGTGTCGATCACAATAGCCAGGGGGAAGATAGTTGTAAGCAGGGTCGATGAGGGTCAGTCCTTTCTGGGGCCTGTTATCTCTCTTCAACAGGGCAATGACTATCCTCCGCCTGGCATCATGGAAGGCCAACTTGCAACCTTGGCCTGCATCATACTGTTGTAATATTCCAGCTCCAGGATAGCTACACCTAACCTATTTAGGAATTGTTGGTACTCAATTACCTTGTGTGACTATTTTGCTCAATGCGTTTGAGTTGTACATTATATGTACCATGGATGCATGTTCACTAGCTATTGTGGATGGACAAGCGTTGCCTATTCTAGATGCCGGTTTGGTGATCTTTGAATTGTCATGCTTTCTATGCTTCTAGCGTGAGTGTGATCTTTGAATGGCCATCTGTCAGATGCATGGCACGGCTTGATTAATAAGGTGACTTGCTGGATCAGTTAGTTAACCTGGATGTTCATCTCTTGAATGTACTGCATACATGGCGTCACAAGCTTATTTCTACCACTAACGAATTCATAGAAAAGTGACATTGAGCAAGCTGAGAGCAAGCTTATTTCTACCACTAACGAATTCATAGAAAAGTGACATTGCACTAACGAATTCATAGAAAAGTGACATTGAGCAAGCTGAGAGCAAGCTTATTTCTACCACTAACGAATTCATAGAAAAGTGACATTGAGCAAGCTGAGAGCAGTTAGGGCATCTCCATCTCCATCGGGCCAATCCATCCCGTCCATGCGTGTCCGAGCGGATTGGTGGACAGGTGCGTGGCGATCCATCCGGACAAATCGTGCGTGGACCAACCCATTCATGCACCAAATCTGGGCCTCGGTTGGATCAACCCAGACAACGCGTTTGTCCTCGCGTGTCCTCCTTTTATCTTTGATGGTCCCTCCCGCCAGTGGCATAGAAAGCACATCACTTCTCCCTCCAAAAACCCTCTCCCAAATTTTCACTGGCGGAAGTGGGAGGCAAGGCGATGGATCCCGCCGCCATGGTTGATGCTACGCCCTCCGGCGTTCCCGTCGCCAAAAAGCGCGGCCGGCTGAAGAAGCCCGCAAAGGACCAGACGCCGGAGGAGCAGAAAGTAGAGTCGGACAAGCGCGCTGGCTGGCAGGTAGCAGCGAGAGCTAGACTCGTCGCTACTAGGCTCGAGAAGGAGCGCCAGGAGGAGAACGAGCGCTTCCTCGCCATCGACGCCAACGAGCTGGCAGTGAGTGCTGCCAGGTGGCCGTCAACATGATCAAGCAGGAGGCGATGATCGCCGCTTTCGGCGACGCCGTCTCTCTTTTCGGCCTGGCCACGCCTGACACGTCCTCTACCAGCTTCGTCACTTCCATGCCTAGCGGCCGGCCACCAGCTCAGCTCAGGATGCCAGGGGCGCACACGGCCTCGCTTGGAGGCCACACTAGGATCATGACCTCGTTGTCCCGGTTCAACCATCCCCCCACGGCATCATCTGAGGTGGGAGAGCCCGCCATCGACCTGAACCGCACTCCATCCATCGCGGACGCAACCCCAGAGGCGTTGACGAAGAGGCGGTCCATCTCTGCCGCGAACATGCCGACGCCAGTCAACCTGTTCGGCGAAATGCGAGTCGAGCCGCCGGCCGCCGACGACACGGTATGGTTGCCACATTTCTTCGTCATTACCGGTATACTACCCCCGCCACTTATGATGGCCAAATTGGGTATAGGATTTCATGGGCAACAACGGCGAGGACGCCCTGCACGACATGATCAACGAGGGTGGTGGCAGCGGCTATGCCGACTACGGCGAGGTCGAGTCGGAGATAAAGCAAGAGACCCAACAAGATGCCTGCAACATTGTGGACGATGCATTGTTTGGAAACGATGGCACTTCCATGGGTAAGGGGGTCACGGCCACGTCGTTGGCCGCTTCACTTGCGGCCTCACTTGTCGACGACAAGAAGGTGAGCCAACGAACCACGGGCTGCATCCCCGCCGAGTACAAGCTCCTATGCAAGGCATGGATGGAGATTTCACAAGATCCACTATGCGGCGCCGAGCAAAAGGGCTTTGTCTATTGGATAAAGTTGGGCAGGTTCCTCCATGAGCATAGGAAATTCGGGAAGGACGCCTTCTTTAGCGATCGAAACAATCTCTCCCTCTCCAAGCGGTGGGGCACCATCCATGCCGAGTGTAGCAAGTTCCAAGGATCCTACGAGATGGTGACGAAAAGGAAAATAAGCGGCATGCATACGGTTGACATGGTAAAACCTCTTCCTCTATTTGTCGATGTCTTCCATTTGCGTTGCGCCATTGTTGGCATCCATATGTGTAGGTCTTGAAAGCAATGGAGCACTTCAAGACGGTGAATGATAACAAGGCCTTCTCGTTGGGCCATTGTTGGACGTTGATCAAGGACACAAAAAGGGAGACTAGTTATGCCCTTTAAAGAGAAATGAACAACAATAAGAAGGGCAAGGCCAATTCTTCGACGGGCGGTGTCATCGACCTAGACGCCGACAATGACGAAGGCTTCGTCAACTCTGCCATCGACGGGACTGCCGGATGTGCCCGCCGCCCTGGTGGCCACAAGGCCACGAAAGCTGACCTCGCCCGCCAGGCTGGTTCCTTGGCGTCCAGTAGACCTTGAAGATCCTGGAGAAGAAGGAAGATGCCATCACCGAGAGGGAGGAGAGGCGGCGCAAAGAGAAAGGGGCCACCGCCAAGACCTTTGTCGACCTGCAGACGAGATCCATCGAGGTGGAGGTGGCTAACGCCAAGGCTAGGCTAATGGAGATCGAGGCCAAGGCGAAGGTGACGGAGGCCGGAGCCAAGGTCAAGGAGGCCGAGGACAGATCTAGGGTGCTGGAGGCAGAGGAAAATGCCAAGAAGGCCGAAGCCAAGATCATGGCCGAGGAGAACGTCATCATGCTCACCAACCTGGATAGCATCGCTGACCCCGATCACAAGGCTTGGGTTGCGAAGAGGCAGCATGTCATCAGGGCTCGCGATGCCTGAAGGGCAATGGCGACGGCGGATGCAACTTTTTGGGCAGAGAAGCTGCTATTTTAGGAATATTTGTGTATGAAAATTGCCCCCCTTTTGTACATTTCAGAACCAGTGGCCACTTGTTGGCGATGTCCAAAGGGCGATGGCACATGTTTGTGATGTTATTTGATAGTCAATCTGTGTGTTTTTTGGCTTGTCAATTTGACATTTTCAACTGATTGGCATCCCTTGCCCAACGATGACGCCAACGACCGCCAACGCGAACAAATGGGTCACGCCGCTGGACGCGATCGGCCCAACATGCCATACCACGACCCAAAATCGACCGCGGCTCGACCTAAATGGACAGAAACGAACCGTTTAGGACGACCGGACGGGTCGGCTCGGTGGAAATGCCCTTACCCTGCAGTGGCACATATCACATGCGGCTAACAACTGATTCTACACTTCTACTACGACTATGCTGTCACACAATTGGGTCTGGGGCTGTTCAATACAAAACTTATTTTTCCTTGTACTACTTGTGTTAAGATTGAACATCACATGGTGTCAGGATGGAAGCACACACAGAAAATGTGTGCGTGGATATTTAGGTTACCACTGCCAGTCTTTTCTACAAGAACACTACAACTCTTGTCAATACAAAATGTCTAGTTCTCCTTGCTCCAATCCTGATCCTATTAGCTAACTGTCTTCAGAACAAGGGACAACGGTACTTTTGTGCTTATTAGTACAACTGTACTCTTGACCGTGCTTGAGACATACTCCCTCTTTTTGAAAATATAAGATGTTTTAGTTTTGTGAAACAAATATATCTAGACATATTATAGTATGTAGGTTCAAATGAATCTACACACTATACATTCGCTTCACAAACCTAAAACATCTTATATTTCCAAACGGAAGGGGTACCTAAGCCTGGTCATGACAAAATCAATTTTTGTGCTTATCAGTATAGGTGTAGTTTCTCCTATTAACGTTCAGATTGAGCATGGCATGAAGCATTAGTGCCTAAAATGTTTAGCAGCCAAAGGGAAATAATAAGACATCACTCTAGACAATGCAACCGAAAATGGTGTCAGGATGTAGGCACAGGCACCTCGCTGGCAATACTATAGCTCCTTGGAACGAGGCAGATATAATCATGTCGAATTCTCCTTATAATGGTGAGATAATGGCTGCATGAACATTTTTTCGAACAGAACATTTAATTGACAAAGAGACTATGAGTCAGCCATTTAATTTATGAGTAGTCTTGCAATCCCAAGGTCTTCTAAAAATCAGATGCAGCTTTTGCACGTCAACAAAGAGGAAAATCTGCCTCTTTTCGTCTTCAGCTACAAGAAAGGACATCCTAAATACTGACTATTAAGAAAACCACTAGATGAAAACGGTGAGGTCAATTCTTCATTTCAAGGAACAGGGACTAGAATCATAGATTGTTAAAGTTGACTACTAATAAGAACAGCTAGATAATAAAATAAATAAAGGAAAGTCAATTCCCCATCCTAAGAATAAACGGAGGCACGAGGCAGAACCATTGGCAAATATTTCAAAATCAGAACAAAATGATTTGGTACCACTGTACCAGAACAAGCATATATTTGATGCAACCACAAAACAGTCAGAGCTTCTGACCACAACTTTATATGCACCAATTCAAAAAAGAGGATGAAATCAGCAGGCTCATATACTTGATCCAATTCACAGAAGACTCGTGAGGATACGACTGCTAGGCCGTCGAGAAGAACCACCTTGTCCAATAGCCGTGAGACAAAAGGCGAATCATGACCTTCTAGTGCCGTGAAGAAGGTATGTTGAACAAGAGTTTGTTTGAGCTGAAGTGTATAAGGATAGACATGCATGTTGGCCATTCTGATGGAAGTTTTTAACCAGTTTGCCTTTAGCGTCAACGTGAAACAGCCACCCGCTGCCACTACTGACCAGCAAGAGGAGATCACCGTCGACTGAACACTGGCATACCAATAGTAACCCAACGATACAAACCATCGCATAATTTCTTCAGCTGGCAATTTGACTCTGTACATGTGCCTCCAAACCTCACTTTGGTAGTTCCCCAACATCCATATATCAACAGTTTGCATTGTACTCGCATAGTTATAGATGCCAAGCGTGCCATCCATCTCAATGATATATGAGTTGGCGGGAACAAGAGGAGCACTCATCTGTCGGACTGACTCGGATATGGTGTCAAATACTATTAGCACTTTGCTTCCGGCCCAATACTGTTGCGGGTCACTCCGGTAATGCACCGGGTACCAATGCAGACTGTCACGGACCAAGGCAGGTTTGAGTAACCACGAAAACGCAGCCAGCTCTAGCCCCCCGATATACCTTAAGTTGGACAACGGGTTGGAGGTCGGCACCAGTGGCTCGGTGATCAAAGGACATGATGCTTTTGTGGCGAGCGACGCCGAATTCGGAGATGGAGACGATGGCGAGGGAGGGCTGGCGGCGGTGGTGATCCAACAAGAAGAGGCTGGTCGAGGTGGCGTGGCGCCAGGCGCGGCAGACGACACGGCAGCGGAGGAGGGATTTGGGAGGGAGGCGAACGAGGATCTCCCAGACGGCTATCTCCTCCGGGAGGCTGCGGCGGAGACCCGCCGCTCCTGCCCTCGAGGCCTTGGTCATGGTCGCCGGCCGCGCGCGATTCCAACCAACCCAGGAACATGACAGCGAAGATCCGATCGCCGGCCTTCACCACGGTCGTCGCTCGGATTCAATCGTTGCAACGAGTGTACCGCTTTCTATTTTTCTGGAAAAGGAGTAACGGAAAAGGAGTTGTGGTGAGGGAAACAACGTGACTGGGCTAGCCAATCAGGCTTTTGTTTTATTATTATTTCCTTTTTTTTCATTTTTCCATCTTCATCTTTCATGTTTTCATTTTTTCCTTTCCTTTAAGTTTTTTCATTCTCTTCCCATTTTTTCTCTAGATTTACTTAAATTTATAAATTGGTTTTCTCTACCAAGTTTTTAAGTTGCAATTGTTTAAAGCCATTGTTCATACCTATAGGTTCAGGTCTGACCATCGCCGACATTGGGCGACCGCCTAGAGCCCACGACTAGGCAATCTTTCGCCCAGATCCACAGCAGTGCCCGCCTACTGCAAGAGCATGGCTCCATATTGATGGCGTAGTGTGTTTTTTTCGGCGTCCATCCCATGACTAAAAAGAATCAGGAACAATGTTTGAGCCAAAACATCCTAGCACTATTTAGTCTAATATATACAAATGCAACGGAATGTTGAGGAGCTTCCTCTCCATATTCAACTCCGGATGGCACCTGCCGGGTTTGGGCCTGGGTTCGGCCCCCAATACCCGCACCCGTCCCTCCTCCCTGCACCCATGACCCGGCCTCATATCCGTCGTCGGGTCCGATTCTCCACTAGACCCGTGACTTGGTCGGGTTCGGGGACCGACGGGTACCCACGAGACATCAACAACGACAACATTGGGCTCTGTGAGGCATCAACAGCGTTGGGATATGCACAACGACGATGTTGGGCCTGCCGGCGGGCAGCGAGGGGCATCTGGGACTCCGAGTTTCGTGGCGATATGGACTGGGGAGGCGGCGGTGGTGCAGGATGGCGAGGCGGCGACAAGTGCGTGATGGGAGCACGGCGTGGTAGCCTGGTAGGTGAGGGTGTGGGCCGTGTGGACGATGCATGCGTGTTGCTTGGACGTGGGGTGTGTTGTATGTGTCTGGTCTCTGTTGTGTTGTGTGCGTGGCGTGGACATGTGGTTAATGTTAGGGGATAGGTTAGGTGCGTGGTTAGGATTTGCCGGGTTTGTGTGTCCGCCGATACGGGTTTATCATTCATAGACCCGTTCCTGCTAGACTCGACCGGTCTAATTTTTTACCGCTAACCAGTCCTGCATGTCTTATCCCAAATAGTACTTACAAGCGCCTGCGCGCTGAAACGACGTCCCAGGCGCCCGCTTTCGTGGCCGCACGATCTTGTCATCTCGAGCGCACTCCCGGACCGAACATGTATCATGTCTTCTCCTAGTCAACTGGTTATCCTCACGTGTAAAGAAAACTTCCGTTCCCCATCTCTATCCTGCCGCCTCCTACTCCGGCGATCTTCCCCGGTGCCGCTCCGGTCCCCGGCCTCCTCCCTAAGCACGACCAGGTTCGTGTCCTTCCCAGCAACTTCCTCCCGCGCACCACCCCTGGTTCGTGGTCTCCAGCGCCGCGTCGCGCCCGTTCGGCTATCTTTGCCGCGCGAGTCCGAACTCCCCATCTCCACCGCGCGCTGCCCGCACTTGTCTTTCTCCTTCTCCGCTGCAGGGACCACCGGCGTCACATCCCCGACAGCCTGCATCTAAGAGAGGAGGCAACAACAAGCAAGCAGGTTGCTCCTTGTTGATACGCGCGGAGGAGCTCACACGCGCGACAGGTGTGTGCGGAGGATTTCGCGCGAGTGAGTACAGCTAGGTTCCAGGCATCGAGCAGCTCCGGCACGGCCATGGACATGGGGAGCCAAGAGGACTTGATTGCTTTAATTAGAGATCATGTGTGCAAGATGGTTGAATATGTCTATCTTTTCTTCTACCTGTTGTATGTCTAGGTCTCTTTTGTGCAGCCGTTTGAGGACAACAATGTCAGGATATCTCGGTTAGGAAGTTGCATATTTGTACCGAGATGACTTGGTTTTAGCTGTTGCTACTGACATCTCAAAGTTGCATATCATGCACCGAAGTTGTTTTGTCATACACCGAAGTTGCTTTTTTGGACATCAACTTGTGCCCGATAAGACAACTTACGCCCGACGAGGAGAACGGGCGAGGCAACTTTTGTGTCTTACGAGACAACTTTTGTGCCTGACGAGACAACTTCTGTGCCAACGAGATAACTTCGGTGCCGATGAGGCAACTTTGGAGCCTGACGGGGAAACTTTTGTTTCTGACCAGGCAACTTGAGAACCCGATAAAGCAACTTCAGAGTCCGACGAGTCAACTTCGAAGCCCGACGAAACAACTTCTATACAGGCAACACCCCAGAAAAACTTGGCTTTCCCTCGCATCGCCGGAAAATCATCGACGACTTGGATGCACACATACTACGTGACACTCATGCTCCATGCATACGTGCACGAGATTCTCCAGCTGCACATTAATTTGTGTCGCCCATTCATTTCAAATACTCCCTCTGTCTCGAAACAATGGCCGTGGATTTGTTAAAATTTAAATAAATCTAAACACAATATTTAGTACATAGATATATCTAAATTTTAATAAATTTCCGACATCTATTTTAAGACGCAGGGAATAGTTTTATCATTTGGTATCGTAGCTTAGCTAATATTCCTCTGATCCTCTCCCTCTATTTTTCCCTTAAGTAACGCATTATAGACGAGGATGGCGGCCAAGGCGATGTGGTCGACCCGTTTATGTGGGCGCAGATGACAAGGGTGACCTAGTCAGGGGAGGCATCGAGGCCGGAAGGAGAAGGACAAGGATGGTGGCCAAGACGATTGTATGGAAATCATGACAAGCATGCTTTCCATCCGGGCAAAGGCCGCCGACCTCGATGATGGACCAAACGACGGTCATCTTATTTGTTTTATTATTTCCTTTTTTCCCATTTTCCATCTTCATCTTCCATGTTTTCATATTTTCCTTTCCTTTTAGTTTTTTCATTCTCTTCCCATTTTTCTCTAGATTTATTTAAATTTATAAATTGGTTTTCTCTACCAAGTTTTTAAGTTGCAATTGTTTAAAACCATTGTTCATACCTGTAGGGCCGATTGTGACCATAGCCGACCTTGGGCGACCGTCTAGGGCCCATGAATAGGGAATCTTTTGTCCTGATCCGCAGCAGGGCCCGCCTCCTGCAAGAGTAGGACTCCATAACAATGGCGCCGTGTGTTCTTTTCGGCGTCCATCCCAGGGCTGAAAAGAATCGGGACCGACGTGTGTAGCAGTTGGGCCAAAACATTCTAGCACTATTTACTCTGATATATACAAGTGCAACGGAAAGCTGAGGAACTTCCTCTCCATGAGCAACTCCGGATGGTACCTGCCGGGTTCGGCTCCCAATACCCGCACCCGGACCTCCTCCCCGCCCCCATGACCCGGGATCATACCCGTCGCCGGGTCCGATTCACCCCAGACCCGTGACTTGGTCGGGTTCGGGGGACCCGACAGGTACCCACGAGACATCAACAATGACAACATTGTGCTCCGCGAGGCATAATCGGCATTGGGATCTGCACGACGATGACGTTGGGCCTACCGGCGGGCGGCAAGGGGCGTTGGGGACTCTGAATTTCATGGCGATGTGGACTGGGGAGGCGGCGGTGCGTAAGATGGCCAGGAGGCGGCGGTGCGCAAGATGGCGAAGCGGCGGCACAGGAGCAATGTCGAGCTAGCGAGGCGGCGACAAGTGCGTGATGGGAGCGCGGCGTGGTAGCCTGGTAGGTGAGGGTGTGGGCCATGGACGCCGTGTGCATGTTGCTTGGACGTGGGGGTGTGTTGTATGTGTCTGGTCTCTGGTACCCGGCTTGTGGGTTTGGGGTACCCATTAATTGCCATCCTGACGTGCAACTGTGTAACATTAGGAGCTAGCGAGAGACGCTAACCGAAAGGGGCAGGGAGAAGACTGTCAAAAGGACACTAACGAGTGATCGAGAGAGATGAAGAAAATCCAGACATACTACTGTACCATCTTCATCGCCATCGCCCAAATCTCTGGAAAACATCTTTGAGATGCGGGCATATGTATTAATTGTCCTTTAGTGACTCGCGATCGATCGAGAAACTGCGTCGTAAATGAACCAGAGGACTTGAATTTCTAGAGCTAAGATAAGATACGGCTAGAAATTAAGAAGAATCTCCCGACTCCACGATGCAGGCAAGAGGCACAGGTCGACCGATCGATCGACGATGGCTCGATCGCGAGTAGATAGCCTCACGCACGAGATCAGTAAGCTTTTGACGGGTCTGAAATGGCGCCGCCCTTTGGTGCTCCTCGCACGCCAACACCACACACCAGTCACCACACATGCACGCACGACCTGAAAACAACGAGCGGAGCGATGCATGCCGCTAGCTAGCTAGCAGTCGGTCTCGATCGTCGTTTTCCCCAGTTTTTGGCAGCTTTCACTAGGGCCACATGCATGCACCTATATATACTGTGTCACCGTTGACTGATCGATCACTGGCTAAGCTGATTATTAATAGATCGGTGTAATTTCGTAAGAAATAAACTATTGACAACTTGCTATCTCACTCTCAAGATATTAGCTATACTCTCTTCGTTTTTATTTATCTTGTGTTGTAAGTTTTTATAACAGAACTCTTTTGATAAAGTCAAGCTTTGATCAAGAATATAAAAAATATCAATATCCATAATATAAAATACATATGATATAACAATATTACTCCCTTCTGTTAGAATACGGGTATGTATATCTTAACAAATACATGTATTAGGTAATATTGTGTATCAAGTTGTAATCCTAACCTCCCTAGAGTTTATCTCTTTGTAACCATACGTGGGATTGTATCGATCAATGATCAATCTCCATATATATATTCAGAGCACGTCAGCCCCTGTTTGGTGTGCCAGACTCCTCCCCAAATTATCCTTCTCTAATTATTTCATGGTATCAGAGCTAATCCTCTGGCAAATCGCTTCCGCAGATCTCATCTACTAGATGACTTCCGCCGGCACCCTCAGCTCCTTCGCGCCGTCCCTCATGGCAGGCGCCTCATCGTCGGGATTGTCATCGCCGGCGGTATCTTTCTCAACGCTGACCAACTCCATCACCATCAAGCTCACCGGAGAGAATTATCTCTCCTGGAAGGCTCAGGTCGGCCCTCTCCTCCGGAGCCATGGGCTCAGCGGCTACGTCGACGGCACCTTCAAGTGCCCCGCTGCCGTGATCACCGTCAACGTCAACGACAAGGAGGAGAAGCAGCCCAACCCGGAGGTTCTCCTCTGGGACAAGCAGGATCGGGCGATCTTGTCTGCCTTCGTGTTGTCCATGACCGAGGGCGTGGTTGGCAAGGTCCTCTTCGCCGCCACATCGCGTGAGGCCTGGGAAACCCTGGCCGGCGCCTTCACCTCGCACTCCACGACCCAATTGACCGGGATCTGTGCGCAGATGAACGGCCTCAAGAAGGGGGACCTCTCCGTCACCTCCTACTTCCACCAGATGAAGGCACTGTCGGACACGCTCACCTCCATCGGACATCCCCTGTGCAGCGAGGAGTTCATCACCTATGTGCTCTCGGGCCTCGATGGATAGTTCGACGCCCTCTTCGAGGTAATCAATATGCGGGAAACTCCCATCCCCATCCGTGATCTCTTCTCGCAGCTCTAGGCGACCGAGCATCGCAACAACGCCCCGCGTGCCCAGGCGTCCTCCATGAACTACGCCGCGCACGCCCACGCCGCCCTCTTCGGATGCACTGCTGCCAAGGGCGCCTACCGCGGCAACCCTCCTGTAGGGGTTCGTAGCATGGAAAACAAAAATTTTCTACCGCATGCACACAAACAAGCCAAGATCTATCTACTAGATTGTAGCAACGAGTCGATAGAGGAACTCACCCTCGAAGATTCCAAAGCGGTTAACAAGAGCAGATTCTCGTGGGTGATGTAGTCGTACACTTGCCGATCTCAAGATCGCGTAGACAATCCTTCCGGCGCTGCGTTCCGGCAGCGCTCCCGCAGTCGGTCACACGTTCGGTACTCGACGAAGACCTTCCTCTCCCTTGTTCCAGCAAGCAGCGGAGGTTGTAGCACTCTCCTCGTGATTCCGGCAGCACAACGGCGTGGTACCGGAAGTAGAGGGGAGATCTCGCAGGGCTTCGCCTTAAGCCGGAGCGAGTATGGTAGACTATGAGAGAGCCCTCGACGATCTAGGGTTTAGACACGCCGAGGAAGAGATGCTAAAGCGGCGGCTAGGGTTTGGGGCTTGCCCAAGTCGGCGCCAAGAGGAGCCCTAGGAGGCGGCTGCAGCTGCAGGAGGTGGCGGCGCCAATCTAGGGTTTTGGGGTGGAGAACTTGTGTGTCCTAGGAGGGAGCCCTGCCCCTCCTTATATAGGTGGAGGGGCCGGCCGGCCAAGGGGAGGGAGTGGAGTCCTTCCCCAACTCGGCTTGGGTGGTGCGCCGGCTTGGGGAGGAGGGACTCCCTCCCCAACTCGGTTTCCCCTTCCTCCTCTTTTCCTCTTTCCAAATTTAGCCGTTTGACTTTTCAATTTAGCTATTTGACTTTTCAAACTAGGATTTGAATTAATCCTTTATTTGGAACAGCGATGACACTTAGTACATGATGCAATCATACCAACTTGATACAACACATCCATGTACCCTTCCCCTCCGGAGTGCCGGACATTCCGGAACCTTCTAGAACATTCCCGATGAAAACACCGGAATCATTCTCCAACTCCGAAACATGACTTTCCTTATATGAATCTTATTCTCCAGACCATTCCGGATCTCCTCGTGATATCCCGGATCCCATCTGAGACTCCGAACAACATTCGGTCTCTTACTCATCATTCCATAACTACTCAAACAACGTTGAATCCTTAAGTGTGTCTCCCTACGGTTCGTGAATTATGCGGACATGATCGAGACACTTCTCCGAACAATAACCAATAGAGGAATCTGGAAATTCATATGGCTCCCACATATTTCTACGATTACTTTGCGATCGAATGAACCACTTACATACGATACCAATTTCCCTTTGTCTCACGATAGTTTACTTATCCGAGGTTATGATCGTCGGTATCTCTGCATACCTAGTTCAACCTCGTTACCGATAAGTACTATTTTCTCGTTCCCGTGATATGTGATCCCTTGTGAGCCAGTCACATGCTTGCAACCTAATTGGATGACATTCCACCGAGAGGGCCCAGAGTATATCTATCCGTCATATGGATGGACAAATCCCACTCTTGATCCATGTGTCTCAACCAATACTTTCCGAACACTCAATGCCACCTTTATAGCCACCCTGTTACGGTGTGGTGTTTGATATCATCAAAGCATCCTTCCAGTGATGGTGATAGGCATGATCTCATGGTCGAAGGAATTAGGTTACTATGTATCAGAAAGCTTATAGCAAATGAACTATATTAAATGACTTGATCTTTATGCTACGCTTAACTATAGGAGTATGTCCATCACATCATTCTCCTAATGATATGACCCTGTTGTTAATAACATCTCTATGTTCATGATCAGGAAACCATGATCATATATTAACCAACAAGCTAGTTTAACAAGAGGCTTTACTAGGGACTCTTTTATGTTTACAAATCACACAAGTATTAATGTTTCCTGTTAATACAATTATAGCATGGTATGTAAACATTTATCATAAGTATGAAGATATGATAATAACCACTTTATTATTGCCTCTTGGGCATATCTCCAACAGTCTCCCACTTGCACTAGAGTCAATAATCTAGTTTTAAACCTTTGTGTATTCAACACCTATGGCTTTCTGGTGTTGTATGTACACGATTGCTAGTGGTCAACTGATCTCCGGATCTGACACTTCCAGGTCCGTGTGTAATTGCATGTCTTTGCGTCTCTACGCATCACTCGTTCTCTAATGAGATGGCTTTTGTATAGATTTGGTCCTTTGGTGAGACCTTTAGTTCTTTGGGGTTAAAACATGTTGATAATATTGTCGTACAATATATCTTCATAGTATTATCCCTGCTGTGAACTACACCTAGTTTGATAACAAACTACTTGACACAAATGCCCTCTTTACCTGCTATTATAGCCGTCATATACTTAGCCTTTTGTTGTAGTATCTGTCACAATGTCTTAACTTTGGAACTCATCCAAATCCATTATGGAACTTACTTTCCATTATATTGTGCCACCCTTAGTTTAGATTGAGATAAACTTAATTTGTACTTTGTGACAAAACTAGTATCAATGTAGTACTTTTACAATGAACTAACCATCTATTTGTCACTTCTAAATAATATACTCTTAGTTCTTCCAAAAGATCATAAGAATATCCTTACTATTGTCCAATGATCAACTTATGAATCATTCTGGTATATGCTCTTAACATTTAGAGTATAGGACATATCTGGATTTGTACATATCACAGTATGATTGATATAAATACTCTTTGTGATTTCATACATCAAGTATCAATCTATACTTGAGTCTTTGTTTCACTTACCCAGTGTCAATACACTTGAATATATCATCAATATTGAACTCATTCAATCCTTTCTGTGCGACAAAAACCTTTCTTGTAGTTTCTATATTGAACTCATTCAATATATCATCTATGTACTTTTGGCACAACCATATTAGCGTCTATTGATGCCAAATATTTGGGTTTTGCCTAAGCCTTTCATCGAGATGAAATTCTTAATATGTGTTAATAAAAGATATATCATTTCCAATCAACAATATGTCTTCCACATAATGTATTAGAAATATGTCTTAGCGCTCCCACTTAATTTCTTGCAAATGCAAGCATCTTCATCGTCTCTGATGAATTTAAACTCTTTTAACAATTTCATCATTGTGAAGATTCCAACTCCGCGATGCTCACTTCAACCATTGAAGTTTGCATATGCTTTTAGCATCCTTTGAATTAACAAAACCCTATGGACCGTGTTATGCACACGTCCTAGGTAACAATTCTATTAGAAAAACTTGTTTTGTTTATTCAACTACCATATAACAAAATTATATGTAGTGGTTGCTACATAAATCCGTCTAGACTAAATATCGCTATGAAAGATCAAATCTTGTCATATACAACCTTTGAACATTGTTGTGAACTCTTTCCCAACATGTCGACTATTTCATAGATGTGAAACATCCATGTCTATTTGTTTATAGATCCAAATACGACTGTAAGGTCTTGTACCTTTCCAAAGGGTCTTTCAAGTTCAAAGCTCGATCTCTCGTATATGGAACTATCACGGATTTTATGGCTTCAAGCCATTTTACGGAGTCAGGCCCATCATCGCTTCTTTGCATGTAGTACGTTCATTATTCTCAAATAATGATTTAACACTCAAATCTTGGTATTTGATTGTTTACTCGACCTACTTGGTTCAATAAAAAACTTTGACCTTCGTAACCACAACCTTTGAGGCACGTGAGCCATGAGCATTGTTACTGCCTCCGGAACACTTTTCGGCGCTACGCAACTCTGCACATATAGCTAAGGTTCTTTTAACCTTATCAAAGTTCTATTGTCCTCCCACTTAACTTTTCACGAAAAATTCCTTCTCAAAGAAACTTGACGTTCTAAGTGACAAACACTTTTGTCTCCGATGTTATGGAGGATTACTTAACAGTTATTCGAAATAACATACAAAGACAGGTTCATCCGACTTTGATTGCAAACATCTTTATTATGCATAGCATACCAATGTTTAAGAAAGGACAACTTGGGTTTTATCCCAAACCATAACTTTATATGGTGTCATTTCAATGGATTATGATGGAGCTCTTTTCAGTGGAAAAACGGTAATCTCTAAAGCTTTTAATCTTTAAAATATAATGGCAGTTTTATGAATTACACCTTCGATCTTACCATGTCAAACAAGGTTTAATTACATATCTCGAACGCTCCATACTCTTATGGTGTTTCGGGAAAATGCAAATCCATGGAACGATTCCTTAAATCTTAGGTATTATGCTAAACTTGTAACTCAAATATCTTCCTTTATGATCTTATCATAAACTATTTATATTCTTGTTACAATGATTTTGCACTTCATCTTGAAAGTCTTTGAACTTTTCAAATGTTTCATACTTCATCCTTATTAAGTAAATATTCATATATTTACTCAAATTTTCGGAGAAAGCATATGAAGTTGAAATCCATCGCTTTTGACTACACATGATGGACTTTGTACAACAATATGTACAATTTCCAATAAGCTAGTCATTCGTTCCTTTTTGGCCTATGAACGAAGTTTTAATTATCTCTAGGAAAGTTTCACAAGCGTCATGTGATCAAAAAATCAAAATACTCCAAAATTCCATCCACATGGAGTTTCTTCATGTTTTCTTTCCAATATAATTTAAACGGCGATGTCACTTCCTAAGTGATCTTTCAATCAATTTGTCTTTCGACATTTTTTTAGCACTAGTTTTATGGATGTGATTTTTCCAACGAGATTTGTGAATCATCCATCTTTTATAGATTACGGCAATTATTTGAACAACCCTTTTGTTCTCATAATACCTGATAAAACAAATCTTGAAGGCAAGCTTTCATGTTTAACGAGCAACACAATAACCCTTTATTTGTTCTCGATGAACATTATCACATATTCTTTTGCTAGTTACTTAGGCCATTGTAGTTCATAAATTGTGTTGTTCTGTATGACGATTTACACCAACAAATTCAGTATCAAATACTTAAGAACCACATTGTTTAATAAGCAAAGAATATAGCCATAACATGTATATCATCTATATACTTAAACTGAACAATTCTAGTCTTTCTTTTCTGCCATATATTTATGAGATTCTCTTTCAGTATTTCCTTTTCTGTATGAAAGAATCTATCAACATCAATAGTGGAGTCATACATATGACACATAGTCCAAAGCGTGTATAGTTAAATACCAATGTCTTTGGACTTGCACTTTGAAGTAGATCACCATTATCAAATGTTTGGTGTTCTTTCAAATTCCTTTCTTTAGTAATCTCTTGGTGTAGTAAACATTTTACCTACATCAAATATTCACCCTCATCATGGAATTATCCATGATCAAGCTACTTTTAGCTTATAACGGTGAATCGCGAGTATAATGTTGCTCTCCAAAACCTTTTGAAGAATTAGGACAACTAGTGTCTCCAACCTTTTGCAAATTCTCATCAAATATGAGAACATGACGTTTGCCATATTATACTCTATCATGTTGCAACCAAAACTTCGTTTTAGATATCACAATATCTTCCACACATCATGGTTTCTGAAACAACTCTTTCAGATCCGAGATAATCTTGATATTAAGACAATCCTTTGAATATCAAGAATCATGGAAACAAACATGATACTCATACACTAACTCTTGGAATTGTCACTCTTGTTTTAATACCAATTATTAAACTTCATGGAGTAACCAGAACTTACTGAAAGTTTGCAATAGAACTTTTAAACTTTAGATTAACACTTCAAAACAATACGATACCAGTTCGTAAAGTAACTAACCAGAATTCTATAGTTCTATCATCTCAATTATAACTAAGCGTAAGGTGGTAAACGGATGCCAATGACTACAACAACTATGCAAATTCACTTTGATTTAATTTATGATAAATAGTGTTCAACTTTTAATCATATTGCCGTTGAACTCCCACTCAAAACAATATCCCTCACATTGTTTTAGTGATCACACGAACCAAATCCACCACATCAAAACCGATCATCACGAGAGTTGATGTAGCTTCAATGGCGAACAATCAACATGTTCATCATATCTACTATATGACTCATGCTTTATCTTTCGGTGATCCGTGTTCCGAGACCATGTCTATACATGCTAGGCTCGTCAAGATCAACCTTAGCTTCTGCATGAGCAAATCTGGCTTGCTCACATTGTATACACTCGCAGAATCTAACACACCCGATCATCACGTGGTGCTTCGAAACAACGAGCTTTAGCAACGGTGCTTACTAAGGATGATCACTTTAAAACTTGAAATTGTGTGCTTGAGGGATCATCTTATAATGCTACCGTCGTGAACTAAGCAATACAAGATGCATAAAAGGATTAACATCACATGCAATTCATAATATGTGATATGATATGGACTTTATTCTTGTGCTTCCGATCTCCATCTTCAAGCACGAACATGATCTCCATCATCACCGGCATTGCATCAAGGTCAATGACACCGCTCCATGGTTGTCGTCCACCAGCTTCAACTATTACAACTACTTTAAATAGACACGCGGGTCTTAACAAAATTAAAGACAACCATATGGCTCCTGCCGGTTGCCAACTTACAATAAGGAACATTGCATACATCATATATAATCACAATCATGGCCATATCACATCACAGCACACCCCTGCAAAACAAATTTAGACGCCTCTAATTTTCTTTGCATGTTTTACGTGGTTTGGGGCTTTCAATAAGTGTCGTTCTAACTTACGAACATGAACCACAACATTGATACTAGTATTGTTAATCACCCGTTGTAAATTGGATCTTAACTATGCTAGGAGAAACATGCACCCGCAAAGCCACTTATGCAATACAAGTTGCATGTCAAGCGTGGAGCAAGTCTCATGAACGATGTCATGTAAGGTTAGCCCGGGCCGCTTCATCCCAACATACCGCAAGATGTAAAGTACATAAGAAGCAATCGACAATAAAAGCATCAACGCCCACAATGACCATTGTGTTCTACTCGTGCAACAGATCTACATATAGACACGGCTCTGATACCACTGTAGGGGTTCGTAGCATGGAAAACAAAAATTTTCTACCGCATGCACACAAACAAGCCAAGATCTATCTACTAGATTGTAGCAACGAGTCGATAGAAGAACTCACCCTCGAAGATTCCAAAGCGGTTAACGAGAGCAGATTCTCGTGGGTGATGTAGTCGTACACTTGCCGATCTCAAGATCGCGTAGACGATCCTTCCGGCGCTGCGTTCCGGCAGCGCTCCCGCAGTCGGTCACACGTTCGGTACTCGACGAAGACCTTCCTCTCCCTTGTTCCAGCAGGCAGCGGAGGTTGTAGCACTCTCCTCGTGATTCCGGCAGCACAACGGCGTGGTACCGGAAGTAGAGGGGAGATCTCGCAGGGCTTCGCCTTAAGACGGAGCGAGTATGGTAGACTATGAGAGAGCCCTCGACGATCTAGGGTTTAGACACGCCGAGGAAGAGATGCTAAAGCGGCGGCTAGGGTTTGGGGCTTGCCCAAGTCGGCGCCAAGAGGAGCCCTAGGAGGCGGCGGCAGCTGCAGGAGGTGGCGGCGCCAATCTAGGGTTTTGGGGTGGAGAACTTGTGTGTCCTAGGAGGGAGCCCTGCCCCTCCTTATATAGGTGGAGGGGCCGGCCGGCAAAGGGGAGGGAGTGGAGTCCCTCCCCAACTCGGCTTGGGTGGTGCGCCGGCTTGGGGAGGAGGGACTCCCTCCCCAACTCGGTTTCCCCTTCCTCCTCTTTTCCTCTTTCCAAATTTAGCCGTTTGACTTTTCAATTTAGCTATTTGACTTTTCAAACTAGGATTTGAATTAATCCTTTATTTGGAACATCGATGACACTTAGTACATGATGCAATCATACCAACTTGATACAACACATCCATGTACCCTTCCCCTCCGGAGTGCCGGACATTCCGGAACCTTCTAGAACATTCCCGATGAAAACACCGGAATCATTCTCCAACTCCGAAACATGACTTTCCTTATATGAATCTTATTCTTCAGACCATTCCGGATCTCCTCGTGATATCCCGGATCCCATCCGAGACTCCGAACAACATTCGGTCTCTTACTCATCATTCCATAACTACTCAAACAACGTTGAATCCTTAAGTGTGTCTCCCTACGGTTCGTGAATTATGCGGACATGATCGAGACACTTCTCCGAACAATAACCAATAGAGGAATCTGGAAATTCATATGGCTCCCACATATTTCTACGATTACTTTGCGATCGAATGAACCACTTACATACGATACCAATTTCCCTTTGTCTCACGATAGTTTACTTATCCGAGGTTATGATCGTCGGTATCTCTGCATACCTAGTTCAACCTCGTTACCGATAAGTACTCTTTTCTCGTTCCCGTGATATGTGATCCCTTATGATCCAGTCACATGCTTGCAAGCTAATTGGATGACATTCCATCGAGAGGGCCCAGAGTATATCTATCCGTCATATGGATGGACAAATCCCACTCTTGATCCATGTGTCTCAACCAATACTTTCCGAACACTCAATGCCACCTTTATAGCCACCCTGTTACGGTGTGGTGTTTGATGTCATCAAAGCATCCTTCCAGTGAAGGTGATAGGCATGATCTCATGGTCGAAGGAATTAGGTTACTATGTATCAGAAAGCTTATAGCAAATGAACTATATTAAATGACTTAATCTTTATGCTACGCTTAACTATAGGAGTATGTCCATCACATCATTCTCCTAATGATATGACCCTGTTGTTAATAACATCTCTATGTTCATGATCAGGAAACCATGATCATATATTAACCAACAAGCTAGTTTAACAAGAGGCTTTACTAGGGACTCTTTTATGTTTACAAATCACACAAGTATTAATGTTTCCTGTTAATACAATTATAGCATGGTATGTAAACATTTATCATAAGTATGAAGATATGATAATAACCACTTTATTATTGCCTCTTGGGCATATCTCCAACACCTCCCCCTCCCCGTTTGTCCCTCCCCAGACCCGCCAGGCGCCCTCCTACTCGACAGGGGGCGGCAACCCGGGCGGCAGTGGAGGTGGTCGCGGGCGTGGCAATGGAGGCGGGGGTGGCGCTCCTGGTGGTCAAGGCGGTGGTGGTGGCCGCGTCACCTGTCAGCTATGTGGTGTCCTCGGCCACACAACATGACGCTTCTACAAGCGCTTCATCAAGGAGTTCCTCGGCGTCAACAACGATGGCGCCGACACCGAGAAGCAGCTGGCCATGGCCATGGCGGCATCCGCTCAAGGCGGGCATGACGGCGCTCAGTCGTCCTACCAGGTGGACTCGGCATGGTACGCTGACTCAGGGGCGACCCACCACCTCACTCATGAGCTGAACAAGCTCACCACCAAGGAGCCCTACCATGGCCAAGATCAAGTTCATGCCGCCAACGATGTAGGTATGAATATCCATAACATTGGTCATGCACTCCTTCCTTCCACCTCATCATCCAAACCTTTGCATCTTAATCGTGTGCTTCATGTCCCTGATGTCACTCGCAACTTGCTTTCATTGAGTCAACTTACTCTTGATAATCCTGTCTTTGTGGAACTTCATCCTTTCTTTATGTTTGTGAAGGACCGAGTCACGAGCTCCTTAGAGGTCGGTGCCGTGGCGATCTCTACTACATTCCCCCTCCAATAATCAAACAAGCCCTCAACAGTGTACGGGTTTCACGTGACAAGTGGCACTATCGATTAGGCCATCCAGCTTTACCAATTGTTCAGCATGTTCTTAATAGACATGAGTTACCATTAGAGTCTAGTTCCAATAAATTAGTTTGTGATGCATGTCAGCAAGGCAAGAGCCATCAGTTGCCATTTTCTTTATCTACTCGTGTAATCAGAGCTCCTTTGGAGTTCATTTATTCAAATGTTTGGGGTCCTGCAAAAACTCCTGTTAGTGGTCATAAATTTTATGTAAGTTTCATTGATGCTTATAGTCGATTTACTTGGCTATATTTTCTCAAACATAAATCTAAGGTGTTTAATGTGTTCATACAATTCCAAAAGCATGTTGAACGTCTCCTAGATCATAAAATTGTGCATGTATAAACTGATTGGGGCGGTGAGTATGATAAACTCCATCCCTTCTTTCAGTTTCTTGGTATCTCCCATCGTGTGTCATGTCTCCACACACATCAACAGAACGACACTGTCGAACGCAAACATAGATACATTGTTGAAACTGGTCTCTCTTTGCTTGCTCATGCCTCTCTTACATTACACTTTTGGAGTGATGCTTTTTTCACTGCTTGTTTTCTCATTAACAGGCTCCCTAGTCGCACAATTGATATGAATACACCCATAGAGTGTCTCCTTCATGAGACACCAGACTATACCTTTTTAAAGGTCTTTGGCTGTGCTTGTTGGCCTCATCTACGTCCCTATAACAATCACAAGCTCGAATTTCGCTCCAAAAAGTGTGTGTTCTTAGGCTATATGCCATGCACAAAGGATACAAGTGTCTACATGTTCCCTCTAATAGAGTGTATATTTCTAGGGACGTGGTCTTTGACGAGTCTTGTTTTCCTTTTGCTAACATGCCGTCCTCATCCTCATCACCACTCACCGAATCATCTTTATTTTCTGCTGACCAATTTATGGATATTGCATATGCACCTCCTCTACTTGTTAACCATGGCCCAAGTACTGGTCGCGCTGCACGCCTCGAGCTTCTCACGCCGGAGGCCGCTCCTCACGTCGATCATCCTGGCTGCATGGCTCATGCAGCGCCAAGCCCCACGTCCTCAGGCTCTGCGCCGGCTCCAACTCGCGTCGATCGCCCCAAGCCGACCACGCCATCCCGCGCCACGGCCCCTGGCCTGTCATCAGCAGCCTCGCCATCCTGTGTCACGGCCTCTCCCGCTCGTGCGCCGGACCCCGACTCCAGCCCGTCTACGGAGTGTGCGTTGCCTGCGTCGCTCACTCACTCGTCGTCGCCTACTTTCTCTGATGCAACTGGGCCGCCGCCTGCGTCTCCTGGGCCTCCACCGCCGGATCCTCCTCTGGCCGGCCCAGTGACTCGGGCACGCCAAGGCATCGTGAAGCGCAAGGAACGCACGGACGGCACCGTCGCGTGGAGTGCGACCTGCCTGTCTGCCGACGTCACTGCCACGCGTCACGACTTTCGCATCACCCTGCAGATTCCTCACTGGAGATCTGCCATGGAAGAGGAGTACTCTGCTCTTCTCCGGAATGGTACGTGGCAGCTTGTTCCTCCTCAACCCGGCGTTAACCTTATTGATTCCCGTTGGATATTCAAGGTCATGTAGCACTCTGATGGTTCTGTTGAGAGGTATAAAGCTCGTCTGGTTGCTAAGGGGTTCAAACAACGGTATGGTCTTGATTATGATGAGATGTTCAGTCCCATGGTTAAGCCTGCGACCATTCGGCTGCTACTCTCTCTTGCTCTTGCTCGTGGCTGGCAGCTTTGGCAGTTGGACATTCAGAACGCCTTTCTGCATGGTTTCCTTGATGAGGAGGTCTTCATGAAGCAGCCACCTGGGTTTACTGATCCTGATAAGCCCTCTCACTGCTGTCGTCTGATTAAGTCTCTTTATGGGCTCAAGCAGGCACCCCGGGCATGGCATGCCCGTCTGAGTTCTGTTCTTGGCTCTCTTGGATTTACAGCATCTGCTACTGACACGTCTCTCTTCATCCTTAGGTGTTCTGAGGTGACTATGTACTTGTTAGTTTACCTCGATGATCTCATTGTTGTCAGTAGTACTGCTTCTGCTATTCCACAGTTGATTACTGCTCTGTGTTCTGAGTTCTCTGTCAAGGACCTGGGCAAGCTTCACTATTTTCTGGGCATTGAGGTTGCCAGTCGCACCCCTGGCTGTCTTCTCCTTCGGCAGCGCAAGTACTCTCTTGATCTTCTGGCTCGCGCGGCTATGCTGAAGTGTAGTCCTGCTCATACTCCTATGCCTGCGTCCGAGCGTCTCTGTAACACTGATGGTGATCCTCTCACAGCTGAAGAAGCTACCCGGTATCGCAGTATAGTTGGGGGACTTCAATACCTCACTATCACCGGACCAGACTTGTCCTTTGTTGTTAACAAGGTCTGTCAATACCTTCATGAGCCTCGCAGTTCTCATTGGTCCGCTGTTAAACGGATTCTTCGCTATGTTCGCCATACTGTTGATGATGGTCTCCGGTTGCAGTCTTCTTCCTCCACTCTCCTTTCTGCTTTTTCTGATGCAGACTGGACTGGTAGTGCAGATGATCGGCGATCAATCGGGGGATATGCTATATTCTATGGATGGAATTTGATCGCCTGGAGTGCTCGTAAGCAGGCTACTGTTTCACGCTCGAGTACGGAGTCTGAGTACAAGGCTCTTGCTAATGCTACCGCAGAGCTCATTTGGGTTCAGTCAGTTTTACAGGAACTTAGTGTTCACCAGGTTAGTCCACCAGTCTTGTGGTGTGACAACTTTGGGGCTACGTATTTGTCATCTAACCCAGTCTTTCATGCACGAACAAAATATATTAAGGTGGATTTTCACTTTGTCCGTAAGCGTGTATCGCAGAAGCAACTCCAGATTCGGTTCATCTCCTCTAAAAATCAGATTGCAGATATCTTTACTAAACCGCCGCCATTACCATTGCATGATCATTGTAAGCGCAATCTCAACCTTGTTCCTAGTTGAGATTGAACGTGTCTATATATCTTAACAAATACATGCATTAGGTAATCTTGTGTATCAAGTTATAATCCTAACCTCCCTAGAGTTTATCTCTTTGTAACCATACGTGGGATTGTATCGATCTGTGATCAATCTCCATATATATATATATATATATATTCAGAGCACGTCGGCCCCTGTTTGGTGTGCCAGACTCCTCCCCAAATTATCCTTCTCTAATTATTTCACCTTCTTCCGATCCATATATTAATGTCCTCAATTTTGGGTAGAATATGGACCGAAGGAAGTAATGAGTTTGTTACCCTTTCGGGATCCAAGATCAGGTAGAAGCAAAAATCAGCTAATAAATAAGTAATCGATAATAGAAAAGGGGTTGGCAGGACGTGGTGCACGTAGATCTGAGAATGGTTCCTGTTTAACCGGGTGTATTTGGCCGGTTTCTCTTTCGGTGCTTGTCTAGTTCGGTTACTAATGGGTTGTTTCTAACTAAAGTTTGGTTCAATTTGGTTTCGTGTAGAAACAGTTTAGGTATGGTCAGGTATGGATTCAAATGGTTACGGTTCCGAACAGGTTTGAGTGACCCACGGTTTACACCCGGTTGGTGAAGTTGGTTCCCTGTTGGCCTCCTCTGTTCGCCCGCCTCGCCTGTACGACCGCAACTGCCGGCGCTCACAGCTGGCTAGCCCGGCCTCCGCAGTAGTCGCGGCAAGGTAGGTGCGCCCGCAGCAACAACTCGCTAGCCAAGCCGAACCCCATCAGCAATTGTGGCCATGCCGCCGTCGCCGCCGTAAGCCCCCGCGAAGTCCTCCATGGATTGAAACAGGTCCAGCCGCGCGTCGACGTGGCCCGTCGGAGAAGCGCCGACCGTGCATTGCTGTTCGACAGGCTTCTTCCATTCTACGTCGCCTCGCCACGGTGAAGCTGTAGAGCACCTGGACGAGGGTACTAGTTGGGCAGACGATGAATGTCGTGCCCGCAGGACCGTCTGGTAGTGGTGTCTTAGCGGCGGCGCCGGCACGCATCGCTTGGAATCCTTCCCGCCAACCGTCGGGCGTCGGCCATGCTGGCACTCGCTCTCGGTAGTGTCCCTTGTAGCTGCCACACTCAGATTTGCCCGGCAGGACCGTCTGGCAATGGTGCCTCGGCGGTGGCGCCGACTCGCTTGGCATCCGCCCCGTCAACCGTCGGGCCGTCGGCCGCGCTGGCTCTCGCGTCGGTAGTTTCCCCTGCAGCTTCCGCACTCAGACTCGCCCCGCAGGACTGTCTGGCAGTGGTGCCTCGGCGGCGCCGGCGCGCATCGCTCGGCATCCTCCTCATAAACCGTCGGGCATCGGCCGCGCTGGCTCTCGCGCTCGGTAGTGTGCCACGCCGATGCACAGCTGCAACTTCCCCATGGCGAGCTCTGCTTGTAGGACGTGGGGATCGAGAGACATGGTTTCTTCTTGCGTGGAATAGTGCATGAGATCGCTGCAGGTTTCCAGCAGTTCTCGATCTGTCCTTGCTACCTTGTGTGCTCCTTGCTTCATTATGTCAACCCATTTGATGGAATGGTTCTTAACCCAATTCTGTAAACGGTTTCAACCCACAGATGAAGAATTAGTTTAGTTCGGTTTGGGTGAAAAGTGGAGCAGGTTTGGTTTTGGTTGGGCTACCCAAATATCTAAGTGCACCCACAATGTGTAAATGGCTAAATCTGACATGAGTCAGAATTTGGCTTCAGTTTGTAAAATGGCGATAGCTCCACAACGTGTTGATTCTAAGCTACTGACACAACATGCATAAAATAGGTTCTTTTTTCCCAATCATTCTCTTTCCATCTCATCTCTTTCTTCACTACCGTGGGAGAAAAGGATATTTTAATCCCATTGCAAAATTTGGCATCGGAGCATGTTGGTGCTCCGGTTCCTTACTTTCTTTAATTTTGAACTACCCACACAATGTTAGGAACTAGTTCTAAAAATCAAATACTAGATATAGAACCACTTTTGGCCATACATTGTGGCTGCCCTAATGGGTTTAGTTCAGATCTGGTTGCCAAATTTGCTTGTGTGGGTTTGGTTTAGGTACGGCTTAGTTATCTAACCATTCTCAGGTTTAGGTGCACGCAGCAGATCGAGCCACACACACACCAACTCTAGCTAGAAGAAGAGGAAACTGACAAATGGGAGCCATATGTCAGATTCTAGAGATTTACAGCAATATAAATTCCTCAATTTTTTAGATCCTTGATCTACAACTTCATTGCAATTTTGAGGGTAAATAATTCAAATTTCTAGTATTCCTATCCATCCACAGATCTTGGGATTTTTGGACGAAGACGCTTTTCAAACATGCTAGAGAATTTGATAAATATTTCAAGAATTTCGGAGGACATTCGTAAGTGCACTTATTTAACCAGTTCATTTCAGACTATTTTTTTTTACGGTGGTGACTATACACATATGCCGTTCGTGACGAATACAAGACATGGTAGTAGTAACAAAAATACGCGGCACCCCGCCACCGCACCGCGTGCCATACGTGCATATGGCATGGATGCAGAGGTGCGACGGATTCGGTCGATCGGGCACACGTTGCAGGGTGCACTGATTGCGCTAGCTAGCTAGCTAGCTTCACATGGAAACAGATATCGACATGGGATCGGTCCATCATCCACTTCTTCCTTCTTTTTTTTTTAGTTTCGGAGACAAACAGGTTTCCTTCTCCTCAAACTAGGCAGCTAACCTAATCTAGAAGAAGAGGTCCAGCCGATAACAGATTTTCCAAACTTATCCGGCAACGATCGATGTCAGGAAAAGGAAAACATAAATGGGCAGCATCTCATCTCGCCATGCCTGCCTCCACGAGGTTTCTATGATCTGGATGCGTGCGTCTAGATGCGTGTACGGCGAGATCTGCCATGTCTTCCCAGAAATGGAAAGAAAACTTTGGGTGGTGAGGCAGAATGGAAAGGCGGCGGTTGGTAGCCACCCATCCATCACCACCACGTGTGGCCTAGCTCCTATCTAGAGCGTGGAGCAGAGGATGAGCGTGACAAAAGAAAAAATGCTATATACACTCAGGCGGTCGAACCGTGCTATATTTGTATTTCCTTCGACTCAAATTAATTGATTCGGATTTTCTTCAGATTCAGATGTATTTAGACACATTTTAGTGTTAGATATTGTTGAATAACATATTATATTAGATATAGGTCCCCGTAGTTTTCTCTCTTCGCCAACGCTAGTAAACTATTCATAGTGGGGAGTAATACAAGAAGCCCACTTCCTTTTGCGTGCCAAACTTTGGCTAATAAATTAGTCAATAAAATATGTGTTATATGTCGTCAAAAAAATATATCATCGGAAAGTTATCTGAAATGTGCATCTAGTGAAATGCTTTCTGTGACATATAATTCACCTTGTGTTGGTAAAATTAGTGCTTAAAGTTAGAGATAAAATATGACCTGGCCTTTTATTCAAACAAGGAATTACGCATTTAGCAGAAATAGCAAATATGAAGGGGTTTTAGCAAAAAATCTTGGTCTGGTGGAGGGTGTGCCCCTCGAAGCTACGCAAACTAATTTTTTGTTTTGGCCATAGCAAGGCACATATTTTTCCTAATTTGCTTACGAAGAGCATTAGTTAAAAATACTAAATCTTCCGCAGGGGAAAATTCCCTAGAGGGGCCATGCGTCTTTGTCAGACGGTCGTAGCCGACCGGTTGCTGTAATCAATGGTGTTTTCGTTGAGCCCTTTATCTATCTCAGTAAAGGAAGGCAATGTTGAAGGAATCGAGCTACGGGGCCTCGCCTCTATGTCCTTTGGCTATTTCAACTTCGTTGTCTATTGTCAATTTCATCGTTTTCGCCAGATGCCTTTCTTCTTGTTTCTCTTCCCCACTCTCATCCTGTTCCTCCAAAGCCAGTTGAGGGAGGCACCAAGTTATTTGTTCTCTTGCACAATTACTCCATCATACATGTTTCCTTCGCTTAGGGAGGCATCACGTTCCTCGTTCTCTTACTGTAGTACTCCCTCCTACAGGTTTAAGGTCCAGGAGGAATGACTACGGTACATTCTAATCAATTCAACAAATATAATGCGTGTTGGTATATGTGGTTCAGTCGCTATCTTGAAGCCGGTTAGGCGCGATACCTTAGATTCACTCTTCTTGGATCTTCTTGTCAACCTTTGGTGGTTCTCCCTCCTTAGATGCTTCCTCCCCCAGCATCGATTGGCTTGATGAAGACCATTGATGTTGAATCGTTGATCTTTAGCACAAGCACAAACAAGCAAGGCTTTCGATTAAGAAGAAGACCTTCAGATGAGACAACATATCTGTTACCGCAATTATAGATCCAGATAACTCCGTCTCCACCCCACATCTAGACCCACGAGCCAGGCCCAACCAGGAGCAAACCCTAGATCTCCCACGAAAAGACCAGCATGATAGAAATGGACAGACAACCTCACTTTTATAGGCCATCACATACCGCCTTCACTAACCGACTTTGGACTAAACGCAACAAATATTGTTATTTAGCAATCGCGTCATTGGAGATGAAATCGATCTGATGGTTATGATCATATTAGTATTGTCTTTCCTACCATGGGAGAAAGAAACCAAACACATAAGAGAATGCACTACTACAATTTCTCTACCAAATGTATGTATCACGTGTTTTGTACCGTATACCTCCGCATCTCGGTACCTTTGCCTAGCTGTCTGTCTTAGAGCATCTCCACTCGCCTACCCAGGACGCTGTTTCGGACGCCGAATTTCAATCCGGACGCCGAAAATCGGCCCAGTCGCGTATCCAGGAACCTGTTTTCGTCCGAATTTCGGTGTGTTTTGGTCCGGCCTACCCAGGCCGTACCCAGGATCCCAGGTACGCCCTGAGAACGCCGGACTCAGCGAAATCGGGCGTGGGCCAGCTCTGTCGGCGAGAGAAGGCACCACTCCCGCCAATTCGCCGAACTCCCGCATTTTTCTTCCCCCCCGCCTTTCTTCCCTATTCCCCCCACCCCCAACGCTCCGTCGATCACCCCGCCCGACATGCATGCCGCCCAAGAGCTTCGTCCAACCCAGATCGATCCTCGGCGAGGGTCCGGCGGAGAAGAAGACGAGGAAGCCGAGAGCGCCGCCGACCAAGCCGGAGGGCATGTCCTCGGCCGAGTGGGAGAAGAGGGAGCACGCCAGGAAGATCTCGTCTGCCGAGCGGAAGGACAGGAAGGAGAGGGCGAAGCTCCGGCAACAGCAAGCGGAGGAGGAGAAGGCGATGGTGAAGGCGGCGGTGGAAGAACAGGCGATGGTGAAGGCGAAGCAGGCGGCGGCGACGCGTTCGGCGTTGATGATCGCGCCGTACCCACCACACTAGGGAAGCCAGGCGAGCGTCGACTCACCCGCAGGATTCTCGCCGATCTCTCCAGCCAGCTTCCAGGAGGGCCAGGCGGCTGCTCGGCAGAGGTACTCCTCGTCGCCGGAGTTTGACGGCGGCTTCAACCCCAATGTGCTCTTCCCCCTGCCTGGCGCCGCGCCCTCCTTCGGCCTTCGGTGTCGACATAAACCTCCCCTACTCCGCCTCTCCGGCGTACGCAAGCCCCACTCTGCGCCCTTCGACGCCCTTCGGCGAGGCCGACGCGCGCAACCTGTTCGGCGGAATGCTGGGCGCACTTCCGGCCGACATGACACCCGAGGCATACATGGATGACTTGATCGCAACAGGCTCGGCCTCCAACCACCCCTCCTTCTTCACGGAAGAGCAGACCCGGGCCGACGCCGAGCGCGGCATCGAGTCCCAGGACCTCGCCGACATCGATGCCGAGGAGACACAGGCCGAGCAGACGCACCCAGAGGACGCCGAGATTGAGGCGAAAGGCAAGAAGGGGAAGAAGACGACAGACACTCGGCTCAAATGGACCGTGGCCGAGGACACCTGCCTCGCCGAAGCTTGGAAGACGGTGAGCATGGATCCGATCACCGGTGCGAACCAAAATTCCGACAATTAGTGGCGGCGCGTGAAGGCGACATTCGATAAACGAAGCATGTGCGACCCAAAGTATCGCAAGATCCACATGGAGCAAGGGGAGAAGGCAATAACGAACCATTGTGCGATCATCCAGACTGCATGCAGCAAGTGGCACAACTGCGTGGAAGAAGTCGACCGCACACAAGCCAATGGGGAGAACATGGACAACAAGATACTCGCGAACACTAGCTTTGTCGTGCACTCTCTTCCATTTTGACAAACTTGACACACTTTCATTTTGCAGCTGCGCCGTGCACTTGCTCTGTTTCGAGAGAACATGAAGATGGAGTTCAAGTTCCATCATGTCTTCGAGAAAATCGAGCATTGCGAGAAGTGGCGGGACACTCGCTTGAGTCTCTCCAAGAGCAAGGACGACGTCTACAACCCCGAGGCCCCGGCAGCTGCTGCCAGCGAAGGAAGACCTGAGCTCGGCCAGAAGAAGGCGAAGATGCTCAAGGCCGCCGAACCTCCCGCCGAGCGTCTCCAGGCTTCAATCGAGAAATGCCTCGCCGACACGAGGGCGCAGGCTGAGAAGAGCGAGGAGCGCTTGACATGGTTATACCCCGCGGGTACACGACCTCAGCATACCTAGTCCAGCCCAAGGAAGGCCCACGGCAAATATATGTTGGCCCATGAAGATTTTCGGGTGGCCAAGGCCCATGACGCCTTCGGATCCTTAGAGAGCAAGACTAGAGTAGATAGGAAATTCAAAGGGGTAAACCCTAAAACCTGTAACCGACTCGATCTGTGTCTGGGACCTGCCTAACTCTATATAAAGGCTAGGAAGGCACGGCGAGGAGGGCACCTCATACCTTCGCATAGACACCTCTACGATAGATTGCATCTGCGCACCCCTGTAACTTTCGGTTCCGCCACAATCAAGAGCAGACAAGCAGGGGTAGGGTTTTCCCTAGGCCCGAACCTGGATAAACCTCGTGTCCCCGTGTTGCTTTTTTGCTAACCGTTCCGCGATCTCCAGCATACCCATCTTCTCCAAAACCCAAGTCCATAACAATGGGCATTGACGAGATTAAGCCTCGTCAGCGCTGGAAGAAACTGGTCGAGACACAAGGGAAAAAGGTGGCCCTCATCAAGGCCAACCTCGCCGAGAAGAAGGCCAACTACGCCGCGAAGAAGCGCCACACGGACCTCAAGCGCCAACTACGCCGCGAAGGACACGTCGAAGATGAGCTCGCCGGTCAAGGCCTGGTACATGGCGCAATGTCAGGCCATCCTGAAGGGCATGATCACGGCTTCTCCTTCCTCTGCGCCGAACGTGCCTATGCCGAACGCTCCCACGCCGAGCTCTGCTTCGACTTCCTCCAACCCGGGGGCCTTCACCGACGAGATGGACGACAATGCCGCGTCGGCCACGCTGCAGGAGTCCATCCCCATCGACGAGTGAGAGTTGTTTCCCTGTTATGTAATAAAAATATGTCGCCAAACTTGTGGACGTATCTGTCGAACACCTTGTGGCCAAGCAATCGCCGGCGAGAACGATAAAGATTCAAATATATAACCGTGTAGCCAGACCAAAAACTTGCGCCGTCCGGCTAAATTTTTTTTCGAATTTCGGCATGAGTTTAGCCAAGGAGTGGAGATACTCTTAGGTTTGACCACAGTGACTCGTACCAGAATACCAGACTCCATCATCCAAGCCCGCGCGTACGCCTACCAGAAACGAAACAAACTTGGTTCCATCCGCTTCCTGACAGGTGGGCCCCGAGCCACCTCCCGCCGCACGCGCCTCACGCACGCTGACTCAGCCGCGGGCCCCACCTGCAAGCCACCAATAGAAACGGCCCCGCCGCCTCGCACCACCCATACAAAAAAAAACAGGGGACTGCTCCACAGTTCCAAGTTTCCAACCCGACCCAGCGCAGCCACGCACGAGGGACGGGAAGGAGAGGCCGGGAAGGATCAGGCCATCAGGGATCTCGGCGGCCGGGAGATGCCAGTCGCCGGAGGGGGAGGAGGAGGAGGGAGGATGGTGCTGGGTGGCGGCGGCCTCGGGCCGGGGGTCGGCGCGGAGGACGCGGTGGTGATGGAGCTGGCGGCGGGGGACGGCGAGGACAACGTCATCACCGTCAATTGCCCCGACCAGGCCGGCCTCGGCTGCGACCTCTGCCGCACCATCCTCGAGTTCGGCCTCCGCATCACCCGCGGCGGTGAGCCCTCTCCTCCCATCCCTCCCAAATTTTACCCCAAATTCATCGTTGCTTCGGTTCCGCTGCCGCTCCCTGCAGCCCATCCTCGCGAGAACCAGATTGGCCGGCTCAATTGCGACCGCGAATCGCATGCCTGTGCTAGATTTTCCCCCTCTTTTCCGGCGGTATTGACGGCGGCTTCGTTATCGTTTCACAATTATTAATGTATTATTTTTTGCCCTTTTCTCTACGTTGTGTGTGTGTGTGTGTGTGTGTGTGTGTGTTTATCCTTGGTTGGTGAGGAAGGGTGGATGGCTTTCCTCTCCTCCGACACCCCTTTTCGACCTGTTTTTTTTGTTGGAAATTTTTATTTATTTTTGGCTGTTCCTTGTTCGTCGATTTCCCAGAATTGTGCCTACAGCTCCCACTCACGTGTGATTTCTTTTACTCGCTGGATGGAAAAGCCAGGGATTCTTTTCTCGGCCCAAGTTGCCGTCTCCTCTGACTTCCCTGTCTCTACATGTTACTGTATGATCACTGTCAGTCGGTCGGTAGCGCTTCAAATTTACCGTGTGCACACAGCTAACCAGCGCTTCAATCATAAGCATAAAACTGACAAAAACGTTGCAACCTTACAGTTACAGGACCCTGTTTTGTCTGGGGCTTCATAATTCTGTAATCAATGTCTTTTACTCTATCATCATCATTGTCGTCTAAACTTCGTGTCTCTGTCGGAGTTAGCAGACGTGTCCACAGAGACGGGCAATGGTGCTGTATGATCACTGTCAGTCGGTTGCTTCAAATTTATAATGTACATGTTACTGTGTCCCTGCTGTTTAATCATAGGCGTTGGCACCTGACTTTTCATGTCCATAGTACTGTGTGCACACTGTTAATCACGAGAGCGCTTCAATCATAAGCATAACACTGACAAAACGTTGCAACCTTTTCACCTGTACATGACCCTGTTGGAGCTTTTTTTTTTTCATAATTCAGCAATCCATGTCTTCTTTATTTTTTAGATGCAATCCAAGTCTTCAACTCTATCATCGTTGTCGTCTAAATTTGTGTCTCTGTCGGATTTAGCAGACGTGTCCACGGACGGGCAGTGGTGCTATGTGATCTTCTGGGTGGTGCCGCGCTCGCAGTCCATCAACATCCGCTGGGATAGCCTCAAGAACCGGCTCATGTCCATGTGCCCTTCGTCGTACTCCATCCCTTTCTACCATGACATCAACCCACCGGGGCCCCCGCAGTTCTACCTCCTCAAGCTCTTCTCGGACGACCGCAAGGGGCTGTTGCACGGTGAGGACGTCTCGCCCTGCCTCGTGCTCTAAATGTCTGTGCATCCAGATTCTTACACCATGCGATTTTCAGACGTGACACATATCCTGTCGGACCTCGAGCTTATAATCCAGAGAGTCAAAGTGTCCACGACGCCTGACGGGAGAGTTGTGAACCTCTTCTTCATCACTGATGGCATGTAAGTCGCTATCTTGCTGTAAATGTTTTGTGCATCTTGCTGAAGCATTAACTCCCCCTTTGAGTTGACACTCTCTTGCTGCTGCTGCTGCTATAATGTCAACTGCCTATTACAAATGGTGCCGGTTGGTTGCATGGCATAATAATTCTACTATATATTTGACAGTTGTTGTTTCTATCTGAAGGGAATTGTTGCATACGAAGGATAGGCAGGAAGAGACCTGCTCGATGCTAATCGCTACCTTGGGTCCTTCCCTAACTTGTGAAATCCTATCGGCTGAAGGATTCCAGCAAGGATTCTCTTCTCTTCCGCCGACAATTTCTGAAGAATTGTTCAGGTTGGAACTAGATGACTGTGAGAGCAGTTCAGGGTCTCTTTCTGCAGAGATGAAAAAGGTGCAGAAGGCCAGCATCAAATTTGACAATTCCCTGAGCCCTGCGCACACGCTGCTCCAAATTATTTGTGTAGATCAGAAGGGGCTCATTTATGACATGTTGAGAACACTCAAGGACTGCAGCATTAAGGTACTTGAAGATATACATATGCACTTTTTGTGCCTAGCTAATGATTCGTTACGACTTCTTAATCCTCAATAGCACACCCCATGCAAAATTCAGGTTGTCTGGAAAATAAGTACTGGGAGGACTGTAGACATTCTGAATATCTGAAATATACTGGCAATCAAATAGATAAGTAGGTTGAAGTTTTGGCAGCATGGCCTTTCAAAAGAAATGAACTATTGGCCAATCCTTTTTTGCTTTTACAGCCATACAAATTATTCTCCTCTTTTTTACTCCTAATGTGTGGCTGGCCATTGCATAGTCACCAAAGACTACAATATTGACAGCTTACAAAGAAAAGTAGTTATAGATTTGCAACACTGTGCCTATTTATCACCTCTATATAGTTCTAATTATTATGTGTGTCTTATTATCATGATTTGGTACTCTAATTAGGTCACTTATGGGCGGTTCTGGTCTGACAAGAAAGGTTTTCGAGAGGTGGATCTTTTTATCAAGCAAGCAGATGGAAAGAAGGTTATTGATTCGGAGAAGCAGGATGCTCTGCAGTCACGCATGAGGTCCGAGATGCTCCATCCTCTCAGGGTGATGATCGTCAACCGTGGACCTGACACAGAACTCCTTGTGGCTAACCCTGTTGAACTGTCCGGGAAGGGGCGGCCACGTGTATTCTATGATGCTACTTTGGCTCTAAAAGCACTCGGGATCTGCATTTTCTCTGTAAGCGCTGCAAAAGCTAATTCTGAAGGTACAAAATAAGTTTCCACAATGGAGTTAGTGTTTATGTTTTCCCTTCCTCATTTCAGGCTGAAATCGGGAGACAAACAGCATCGGAGCGTCAATGGGAGGTCTACCGGTTTCTGCTGGATGACAGCAAAGAATTCCCCTTATCAAACAGCCTAACTAATAGGAACCGTGTTGTCGATAGGGTAAGGAAGACGCTGATGGGTTGTTTCAACTGAAGACTCCATGAATGAAAAGCTTGAGAAAGCATCCAATGTATCCAGTTAATCACCTACTGAAAGCTAAATCTGGAAGATGATTGCTACAGTAGGTCAATGTATCCAGTTAAATACCTACCGAAAGCAAAGCTCAAAAGCCTCCAAAATTATGGTTATTCGAGGGTGTCCAAACTGTTTGTCTGTCTGGCCAAACTGGTCTATAGTGCCCCCAGTATCCTGCAATGTCCAGCTTCTGTCCATGTCATTGGACAATAAGTCGAGATCAGAGGTGATGGAGAACTTGCAGAAGGCTTCATCTATGCCCAGGAATTCTGAGCTGGCAATCTACGGTCAAAAGAAGAGTGCAGGCAGCAGGACACTTGACAAAAGGCTTCCTTTTGATGTTCCTTGGAGCAGCATCCACTGAGCAGTGTTGTAAATGATCAGTGGGAAACAAGACATGAACGGCAGCCACCTGTGTTATCCTATTGCCAGGAAGGAAAGCATGACAGAAAGAAAGGAACATGTTTGGTGGGAGGTGCAAATCATTGTGCTTTGTTCTGGTCAAGGGATTACTGGATGCTGACACAGATACCGCTTCTGTTGGTTGTAGATCAATGCAGAATGTTTGTGCCATCTGCCCTCACCTGCCTGCCCCCTTCCTGCCTTCTTGTATGATTGCCGCTTTGTCATCAATAGTTTAGGCATATGTCTCCTGATGTAGGGTTTCAGTACTTCCTTGGCACCACTCATGTTATTATATATGGAAAGGCAACGGTTTGTTTATGCAAAGAACATGAAGTACAAAGCTGTGAATTAACAAAAAGAATGTTGCTGTACTTATTGCTACCTTGTATGGTTGCAGCTTTCTCGATGAATGAATTAGGCATCTATCCTGATGTAGGGCACCAAACTCTGTTTTATGTAGCTGAACCAAGCACCTGCATACTTGGCTTGGTCAGTGCTTGTTGGTCTCTAGCATGCACAGAACAGTGATAGGTCACTGGCAATTTCCAGTAGTGAGTGATCAAGATGGCAGCAAAATGCATGACAGGTTGGATATGGATTCAGGTTGGATATCCTATCAGGTGTGGTGGAGATGGGGATCATGGGAGAGTGGCTTGTGCGGCTGATGCTTTTGGGATTGTGACGTCTGAACCTGAACCTGTGCATTATTGCTGTTTGTCTGTGAAGGGCAAGTTGCCCAACTTGCTGTCTGATGGTTCTGTTTAAGACGTCCCCTTTTTGGGACTGATGGCGGCCGGCTCGCTAATAAACATGGTTAAGGTGCCTCTCAATATGATTAGCGTCTTGATAAAACGTCTTAGTTTATGTGACTCGGTGCTATCAGTTGTGCTTAGAAGCAAGCTAGTGAATTGGCCAAGTGGTCATGTGCCTCCAAAGTGGCTCGTACTGAATTTGTATATTTTTCTCAGCCGGCCTTGCGCGATATTTCTGTTGATGATTAGGTTTGCTGTTAATTTGCACCATCGGTCTCACAGTACCTGTCATGACACAGACAAAAATAAGTTGAGTAAAAGAGTGCTACGTCATGGGATTATATCATTCTTGCCTTCAGTTGATAAAGATACTACTGATCTGTTCAGTGAGAGCAAGTGTGGTAGGATTCCAAGAAATTTAAGTGATTAGGCTTAGCTTGTAATGTTTGAGTTTGACGAATGGATTTAATTAGGATTTCAATCAAACAAGGGAATAAATTAGATTATTAGAAGGCCATCATGGCTAGCTTTATTGATATCAAATACTACTATTGAAAGAATCTTCCGCTAAAAAGAAAGAAACAACATAAAAAATATTATGTTCTGATAAGCAGCATATTTTCTGTATCCTCTCTGTACGCGCAAGTGTGCAACTATATAGAAATGCCCATCCACTATATTATGTGTCCATTACTGCAAAACAGTGTACCAATTCAAATAAAGCAAATGGGAGAGTAACGCTTCCAAGTGCAGAAAAATAGCACATCATATATATTTGGAAACAAATTGCATGGCAAATATATTTGCAAGAAATAATGGAAATAAAAATTATTTCAAACATAGATTATAATTCTCTCGAATTTAGCCCACACTAGTTGATTAACTGACTAGATTCATTCATATAACTGAACATTATCAATGGACCCAAACACCACCGGTACGTGCAAAGCCACAAATAGGCATGCACCCAAACACCACCAGATTCAGAACGGAGTAAGTCGCATATCCAAGCTAGTGCCACAAATAGGCATGCACCCAAACACCACCAGATTCATATAATAATATAGGCTTCCTATAGTAATAGTACCTATAGTATTAGTTACTACATCTGTTTCACAGTCCCCGTCATGATACATATATCTTGGGAGACAAAATATAGTTGAGTCACGATCGAGTGCAACTCCAGGAAATTAGATGAGAGTATGCTAGGATTCTAAAAAATTAAGTTTTATTTTGTCTGGATTTGAAATTATTTGGGATTTCAATCAAAGAAGGGAACAAATCTGAGGACAACTGAGAAGGGATTTTTTGTTCCACTGTCGTTTGATTTAAATGATTGACTGAAGAGGAAATAATGGTAGCTTTTCCTGTCATAACACGAGATTGGAGCCTATGCTAAAATCCTCTTTGGGTTGTGCAATGCATGCCATTACTGGTGCTACATATGCAGCCTTCCTATATGTCCCAGATTCAAGAACATAAATTCAACTTGCTGTAAATTACAGAATCAACATAGGTCCTTCAAACCATCCATTGAAATTCAAAAAAAGGACTGAATTTGCATGCTAGGGACTCGATACAAAACTTGGAAGGCTAGGTAATGGACAAGGAGGTTCTTTACGGTACAATATGGTCTATCAGAATTCAAGAAGGAAATATTGATCATGGTCAGCTTAAACAGAACAAGCAATCGAAAAGTTCAGTTATGAATAGCAAATTTGTGTGGTGTTGCCCAGTCTAAACTACAGAAACAAGTGCCACAAAAACAAGAAGATTGGACCCATATCCAGCAAACGATTTTTATCAGTGTGTTGCTGCAACCTTAAGTGACGATCTGACTGACCATTCTGAAAAACAGGGAATATAAGGCACACCACCCAGAAATTGTTTAGAAGCACAGATAACATGCACTTTCTGATTATCCATATCGTACGATACTGTCATCTGCCAGCCAGTACGGAAAACCAATTTACAATCTGGAAGGATTGTAATATCGTAGGCCTTGTCATCATCAGGATAATCCATTCCAAACAGTTCCAAGATGCTAAATGTGTGATTTATGGCCAGTTCCCACTACCATAATCCTCAAGAACCCAAACAGAGAGTTGGTAGTACAAATATCCCTGAGACTGTCCAATGGAACCTAAACCATAGTCGTTTGGCACTTCAATTTCACTCCAAACCTTTTTCCCCTCTATGCCCACTGTTACTATTGAAGAAGGAAAGGAAGTGAAATGCATCCTGCCATCCAAGAAGATAGCCCCTTGACCACAATCCATCAACAACATAGTTTCGGAACTCTGCTGATTTTTTCCATGGAAGCCCATCTTCTAGTCTCCGACGAGTAGAGGGCCACTTCTCTGGTTTGTCCAAAACCATTTTTCATGGGCAGAACCACCACAAATCTGGAGGGGTTGACTCTATCGTAACACAAAAAGCGATCGGCTCCATATAAATCAAAACGGTGACCATCCACTCGGTCCGGGAATTCTACAAGCGGCAACACGATCCACTCCTCGGTGCCAGGATTGCGGACAACATAACTGTTTTTTTCTTGAGAACACCACTCCCAGCATTTGCAGAAGAGAATGCCGCCGCCACGACACTGTTTGATACCGATGTGTTCATGGCCGCCCCAAAAAGCCAGAGTTGGATCAGCCAGTGGTAGGCCACCAGTGGTCAAATCATGGGAAGTGAGGCCGTTGCTGCTGCTATTGGTGATGAAGAAGAAGCCGGACACGGCCCGCGGTGACCTCCGGTGGATGTCGAGGCTGGAGCAAAGGACAAGCCATGGCTTTGAGACGCACTTGAAGCGGCAGAGCGACCTGTAGGACACCCGTGACAAGATCTCGATGAGGACGTCGTCCGACAGAGCGACCAGCTCGTGCTTCTTTTTCTTCTTCTACAAACGGAAGAGGAGAGTCGTCATGATTCAAGCAAGAGACACATAATTTTTAGATTTTGCCATAAATGTACGAAGGATATTGAAGATTCCAAGAAGTAGGTTTTTCTTTTTTCTAGGTGATAAATTCTGTGTTAGAAAAATCAGTATTTCGTTCAGGTCCCGATTTCCTTTTTCTTGGAAGAAGATCGGAAGAAAACAAACCTCATAAGCTACTGCAGCATTGACGGGGAATGATGGCGGCGCATGTGACGGAGCGTCCTCGTCCCTTCCACGGTGGCCGATCGCCGGCGAGTCGTCCTGCTCCCAGCAGTCTCGTCGTGGCGACATCGCCGCCTAGTATCGCGGGAACTAGGGTTTGCGGTGGGGAATCGATTGTCGGATGTGTCTTCCTTCCTTTTGAGAGTTATTTTTTTTTTCTGGAAACAACCGAGAGTTACCTCGTTGACTCTACTCTAAATGGGCTTGTAAGGTAGTCCCAGTTCATTCTGATTGCTCGTGAGCCCAGTAAGAAATTTTATGATACTACTGTTAAAAGAAAAAAAGAAAATTTGTGATTACCCTGAAATAATTCGTAGGTCTTGGATGATTTGCAAATCCGAAAGAAAAGTACTCCCTCTAAGTCCGGATATAAGTGACTTGGATTTTTCTAGACGGAGGAAGTACAAAATAATATTGTGAATTGTTTCAACTTTTGATAGACTTGTGTAGGTTAGTATTTGCTACACGTGAATTGTTTCAATTTTCTAGAAACATGGGAATGCAAAACTACTGAAAAAATATCCAGGTTTCGAAAGAGTGGTTTATAACGACACCAGGGAATGTTGATAGTTACAACGACTTTGATTTCAATGAAATGGATGAACCTTAACAATAAAACATGTCTAAACATATTCATTTCTAAAAAACACTAGAAAGACTTACATTAGTAAACGGAGGGAGTAATAGAAATACTCCACTTGCCGTGACTTTAGAACTGTAGAATCAACTCAGTACCATCAAATAATAAAGAAAGGATCAAAGAAATTAGTATGGATATTTAGAATACTATGTAATGGAAGAAAAGATTCTGCAAGTTAAAGTTCGGGAAGAACAAAAATATGTTCATGGATAGATTAATAAAAAAAAACAGTAACCAAAAAAAGACAACAACATGTGTACACGAATAGGTTGTAGAAAAGTGTGAAGTTGTATGAAATTACCCAAATCAAAGAGTTAATTGGATAAAACTACCACAATTCGGGCTCTGACTATGAGTCAGTAACAACTTTGGTAATTTTAGCGAGTCAGTACCAACTTTTAAGTCATAACATTGCAGATCGCACTAATTCACAACTAAGAGTATTTTTACAGATGCTCTGGCAGTTCAACAAATCAGTCAAATGATAGAAATCTGTTAGAGTTATAAAATCTGGATCTTTTCATAAATTTCCGATACACATTAAAAAAAACAGCCGCCTGTGTGCTCATCGTTCTCGGTCAGTCGAGGATGCCTGCCGCCTATTCCCCTGTCGTCCGCTCGTCTGGGACATTGATGGTGTCGGATTCAAGTGCACACTCGCGCACGGTACCGCCGCTGAGCACTAAGTCAAAACGAATCAAAGGATAGAGATGTATTCGTGCTAGATCGAGAACCTGCACATGGCGGAGCCGGCCAGCCTGAGGCCGCACGTGTAGACGTCCGTGCTGATTAAGACCAGATGCATTTACTAGCAGGTAACGGTGCCTTTGTGAAGAACAACATGCTGATCAATTAAGGCCACCTCATGTAATCGAATTTGTAAATCTCATAGTAAAGCTACAACAAGACGACTATAGATGCATTTGCTTGGCATGTATTTATTTCAGGTTATCTTTAGTCTGTGATGTTTCGGTTGTTCATAACGCTACCGCTACGACTGCGAGGGAATGTTAGAGTATGTGTGTATATGTTTATTATGGTAGTATATGATACAGACATAATACATTTTTATACTATTCTAACTTGACTTATACTTCAAAATAATCCATATACGTCTATATATACTCGTCCATAAGGCTTAATAATACATCTATCATATTTCTCCAATTCCTCTGTATCTTTCTACACTCATAACATGTGTTGGATGGCTTAGATTACCGATTTAGTGAGAGCCTCCTTTGATCCTGAGGACAAAATCAAACCCCCCCCCCCCCCTCCCAAATCCACCATATGTTTGCTTAACTTACTTAGCAAAGCTTGAAACTTCCCCTTGCTCATTCTGCCTTTTGGCACCGGTAATCCCAAATACTTGGGATCAAAGACCCCCTGAGATACCTCCAGAATATTTTTAATATCTTCAATAACATTTGCATCTTTTTCTTTTTTATTGGGCATTGCTATGTTGAGACCCTAGTGGACTTTCGTGTGGGTTTTCCTTTTTTGGTTTCGGCCGGTGGTGTTTTGTACTGGAACTTGTTGTATTTGGATGTTGCTTTATTTATAAATAAGGGCTTAAGCCTGTTTTGAGGAGGAAAAAATAAGCCTCATGGCAACCGTAAGGGTAATAATGTCGTTTTAGAGAATGAGACAGTAGCCTAGTGGTTTGGTCGCAGTTGACGCATCCCAGCGACCGGAGTTCGATCCCTGTCATGGTGAATTTTCGGAATTCTCACATCGTCCCGCTTCTACTATATCAAAAAATTGTCTAGTTCCTCCTAGCACCGTTTCAAGAACGGGGCAGTAGCCTAGTAGTTGGGTCACAATTGGCGCATCCCAGCGACTAAAGTTCGATCCCTGTTATGGACGAATTTTTGGAATTCTCAAACCGTCCGGCTTCTACTGTATCAAAAAAAGTGTCTAATTACTCCTAGCACTGTTTCATCTTTAATAATGCCGTTTCATGTTTGTCTTGGTTAAATGGTTGACTGAAAGCGGTCTGAATGACAACTTATGTTAAAATTCTTTTAAGGCGTCCAATGTATGCCAGAGCTACGCTACAGAGCATTGAACGGAAGCGGATTGAATATGGAGATGAGATGCCCTTTGTGTCACACTCGGTTTGAATATATATGGAGGTCACCTAGATGCACTGAACTAAAGTATGGAGCTTTGTCCTCTCAAAAGTCTGGAATTTCTTAAACAAGACCAACTCATGCACTTATAAGCCATGTTCTGTCATGCGTGAGTTGTTAGCTTGTTGTGTATGGTTTGATGCACTTATAAGCCATGTTTCTGGCCGTAATCGACAACTATGAATTGAATAGATCTTAATTCTATGTCTCTCCTCTTTGTCTTCTCACCTTCTTCTTCTTCTTCTTCTTCTTCTTCTTCTTCTTCTTCTTCTTCTTCCTAGATCTGAGGGTATTAGTGGCATCATAGACTCGTTGGTCCTCTCCTCGTGGTTCTGGGTGTGCTACGCTTTGGTTGTGTTGCCCCCTTCCCGATCTATTGCTCACCATGGCGCGAAGAAGCAGGGTGTGTGGGAGCACAGCTTCTCTGACATAGCGAGGATATCATCACCAAGCTCAGTGACCACCTCGACGCCATGGATATAGATAATGCCAACTCTATATTTTGTAGGCTTTGGGTCGAAGTTGATGGCATGTGTGCCCTTATTAAGGCTAAATAAATAAAAATATATATAGGCATATCTAGAATATGGACGTACACGGGCCCTTTTCGTTTTGCTTCAGTTAAGCGAAAGTCGAAAAGCCTGGTTATTACTCGAGGGTGGCCAAACCTGCCTTGGTCCGTGACAGCCTGCATTGGTACCCGGTGCATTACCGGAGTGACCCGCAACAGTATCGGGCCGGAAGCAAAGTGGTAATAGTATTTGACACCATATCCGAGTTTTTCCGACATATGAGTGCTCCACTTGTTCCCGCCAAGTCATATATCGTTGAGATGGATGGCACGCTTGGCATCTATAACTATGCGAGTACAATGCAAATTGTTGATATATGGATGTTGGGGAACGACGAAAGTGAGGTTTGGAAGCACATGTACAACGTCAAATTGCCAACCGAAGAAATTAGGCGGCGGTTTGGACGGTTGGATTACATCTGGTATGTCAGTGTTCAGTCGGTGGATGGTGATGTCCTCTTGCTGGTCAGTAGTGGCGGGTGGCTGTTTCACGTTGATGTTAGAGGCGAACTGGTTAAAAACTTCCACCATGATGGCCGGCGTGTCTATCCTTATATATTTCAGCTCAAACAAACTCTTGTTCAACATACCTTCTTCACGGAACTGGAAGGTCATGATGTGAACGCTTCACCTTTTGTCTGACGGCTATTGAACGAGGTGGTTTTTCTCGTCGAAGGCCTAGCTGTCATATATCCTCATGAGTCTTCTATGGCCCCCTTCTTTTCAGCTTCTTGGCCAGCTTCTCCTAGAAGCTACCCTCGGCCAGCTTCTCCCAGAATCTCATCTGCCAAAATCGTTTATACTTTTAAAATGACATTAAAACTACTAGTTAAGAAGTTTGAACGAATTTTGAAAATGAGATTCTGAAAAAAGCTGGTCGAGGATAGCTTCTGGAAGAAGCTGACCACAAAGCTGAAAAGAAGGGGGCCTATGAATTGGATCAAGTATTGGCCTGCTGATTTCTTCCCCTTTTTGCATTGATGTATATAAAGTTGTGGTCAGAAGCTCTGACTGTTTTGTGGTTGCATAAAATATATGCCTGTTGTGGTACCAGGTCATTTTGCTCTGTTTTGGAATATTTGCCAACTGTTCTGCCCCGTGCCTCTGTTTATTCTTGGGATGGGGAATTGACTTCCTTTATTTATTTTATTATATATCTGGTCGTTCTTCTTAGTAGTCAATCTTAACAATCTATATGCTTCAAGTCCATGTTCCTTGAACTGAAGAATTGACCTCACCGTTTTCATCTAGTGGTTTTCTTAATAGTCACTATTTGGGGTGTTTCCTGTGTGCACCCTTTCTTGTAGCTCGACGATGAAAACTGGCTGATTTTCCTATTTGTTGACATGCAACGCTGCGTCTGATTTTAGAAGACCTTAGGATTGCAACACTACTCTTAAATTAAATGGTTGAATCATAGTCGCTTTGCCAATTAAATGTTCTGTTAGAAAAATATCCATGCATCCACCGTTTCAGGGCTTAAGGCGTCCTCGTTTTGCATGTTTTTTCTTTGACCAAGAATTATTCTAACTACGTAAAAAGTTTTGGTATAAAACTAGTATCACTGGAAAGTATTTTTCAATACGAATCCAACGGTACTAATTATGTACAATATAATTAAGATTTTGTTGCTCAATTCTTTTGGTCAAACTTTGCTTTGGAAAGCGTGTGCGTCTTAAGCCTTGAAACGGAGGTAGTAGCTAGTATCATGCATGCCATGTTGGCAAAATCTGATGTGGCATAATAATTAATGAAGAAGAGATGGTTAGAGTATCATAGGTAGATACCGTATCATAGCATGTAAAATTAGAAAATTCTCATACAAATAAATCTTGTACACAATTTTGTATTAAAATTCTATAAGTCATTAAATATAGTACTAGTATAATACTATCATATATATGATACCATGCACTATGAAGATAGTATCATACACTATATCATATGCATTATAGAGAGAATTAGACATGATTATACTTGCCTCGTTCCAAAGGAGTTGTGGTATTTCCAGAGAGGTGCCTCCATCACACCATTTTCAATTGCATAGTCTGGAGTGACGTCTTATTATTTCCCTTTGGCTGCTATAACCAGTTTAAGCATGAATGCTTCATGCAATGCTCAATCTGAAAGTTAATAGAAGAAACTACACCTGCACTAATCAGCACAAAAATGGATTTTGTCATTGACAGGCTCATGTATGTCCCAAGCACGGACAAGAGTACAGTTATTCTAATAAGCACAAAAGTCAGGCATGTTGTGTCTTCCTTGTCGTTAGCCTCGAGGAGACTAAGAGCATCTCTAACAGATCTCTTAAAAGGCTGGTCCTTAAAACATGTATAAGAGCCGAGAACATCATGTTTTGTTGTACGCACGGGCTGGGGCGGAACAAACTCCTTAAAACTACTCTTAACCCGGAATATCCGTATGGGCCCACAAGAAAACATTTTTTTCCCCTTCTTCTACCTCCGCTTGTCCTCACATGCACATCGATACGGCGCCCGCCCGCACCTGCACATCTACGCCGCCGACTGCCGTCCGCCCTCCCACCATCCTCCATCCGGCCTTCTGGCCCGTCCGTGGCCCACGCCACCCGCGTGTGGCACATCGCCCGCCCGCCAGTGCCGCCCACCTCCGTGTGTGCTGCCCTGCCCTGCCCAGAAATTGAGGCCGCGAGCTCGGGGCTTCCCTATGGTGGTTTAATTCGGCTAGAGTTGAGCCCACTCGGTGAATTTTGGCGGAGGTCCGGCGACAAAAACACTGTTTCGAGCTGAAAGTTCGCTCACGCCAAAGGAAAAAATATATAAGGGGGCAGCCTCGGGCCGCCCTCGATTCCGAGTCGAAAACCATAGATATATGGGCTGGAGGGGTGTTTCTGGTGGCCCCCTTATAACCTTAAAAAATTTTAAGGGCCGACCCTGTTTGAGGTGTCCGGTCTAGTCACTTTTTTCCGACTGAAACCGTAAAGTAACGGTTATTTTAATTAAGGGTCCAGGCATTTAAAGGGGTCTGCTAGAGATGCTTTAATGGATAAGAATTGGAGCAAGGAGAACTAAACATTTTGTATTGACAAGAGCTGTAGTGTTCTTGTAGAAAAGACTGGCAGTGGCAACCTGAATATCCACGCACACATTTTCTGTGTGTGCTTCCATCCTGACACCATGTGATGTTCAATCTTAACAAAAGTCGTACAAGGAAAAAGAAGTTTTGTATTGAGCAGCACAGCCTCAGACCCAATTGTGTGACAGTATAGAATCAGTTGTTAGCCGCATGTGCTATGTGCCACTGCAGGGTAACTGCTCTCAGCTTGCTCAATGTCAGTTTTCTGTGAATTCGTGAGTGGTAGAAATAACCTTGTGACGCCATGTATGTAGTACATTCAAGAGATGAGCATCCAGGGTTAACTAACTGATCCAGCAAAAGTCACCTTATTAATCAAGCAGTGTCATGCATCGACAGATAGCCATTCCTGTACCGCGAGGGAACTAGGCAAGCCGTAGCAAGTTACACTCACGCTAGAAGCATATATAGAAAGCATGAACACCAAACCGACATCTCGAATAGATGACGCTGGTCCATCCACAATAGCTGGTGAACATGCATCCATGGTACATATAATGTACAACTAAAACGAGGCATTGAGCAAAATACTGTCACACAAGGCGGTGATGAGTACAGCAATTCTTGAACAGGTTAGGTGGAGCTATTCTGGAGCTGGAATGTTACAACAGTATGATGCAGGCCAAGGTTGCAAATTGGCCTTCCATGATGCCAGGCAGAGGCTAGTCATTGCCCCTGCTGCAGAGAGATAACATCCCCCGGAAGGGGTCCACCCTCGCGGACCCTGCTTCCAACTATCTTCCCTCCTGGCCATCGTGATTTACACTCAGGCCATATGAGCTTTGAAGGCACGTATTGATGCCAAGAAGCTCCTTCCTGCCAACAAGCTCCTCCCTGGCTTTCTCGGCGCCTTCTCTTGCAATTAGGTCACACGAACGGGCATGGATGCTGGAGGAGACAATCCTTATGGCCTCCATCTCACCATGCGCAAAACCAGACCCTCAAACATTGCTCGGTTATTCGAGCATCAAGGCGTGCCTGGTGGCATCAGAGACAACGCCTGACCTGCGCTGCTCAGGAGCTTATGAGAAACTGGGCCATTAACTCTGCAGTGAAGAAAAGGCTTCTTGTGAGATTATAGTGAAGCGCACAACAGATGAAGAATACAATGGACCATCAATAGTTATACCTAGTATTGGTTTCTCCAATGGTGAACAAAACCTTGGTAAAATTAACCAAAAAACAAATAAATAAATAAACTAGTATCAGATTAACAGATGCAATGTCTGTACTAGTTGGACCAACAACCTCAATACTTAGTGTTCCCGTAAATCATTATTTGGCTTGCCAACTTGTATTGCTCGTAAAATGTTTGGATGTTCCACACAAAGTTACACCACCACCTACAAAGGAACCAAAAGCCAAACCAGAATTCTTGAAAAAAAAACTCATATTTGAAGTTCCGTACATGTTTGCATGCATGTGGTGTCAAATTCAAACAAGTGTCAAACACCATGAAAAAAGATTAAAATCAAACCAAATTCTCCTAAAACAGAACTGAAAAATACATTGAGTTCACCGAACATTAAGCAAGAAAACAAAAAAACTCCGGATGTCCCTTCTGCTCCACATAGTGTGCAGCATGTCAGCATCCCATAGATGCGCTTTTTATGAATTGAAATGATATATGAGGCAAATTAAGTCATCACCGGAGCATCCCATGCCCTCGAGGGAGCAGATTTGGTACATTGCACCATTTCAAACAAGATATTTTGAGAAGGGTATCGTTTAAAACTCTACATGTTCACTTGTGGTCTCAAATTCAACCAACTGCTAGTAGCATGAAAATAATTCCTAGAACGAACAACTCAACAAAGAACACTGAAATAAAAAGACCTATCCAAGAACTTAGCAAGAAAGAACTAAACTCCTCAGTTGTCCCTTCTGCTCCACAAAATGTGCAGCATCCCACGGATGCTGCTTTTCAGGAATTGGAACGATACATAATGTGAAATAATTCATCAATGGAGTGTCCCACACGATGAGGAAGCAATAAAATATGTTGCACTACTTCAACCCAAACTACTCCAATTATTGACAAAAGGGTCATGTCTGAAGCACCGCATGCATCCGCTAGCGGTATCAAATTCAACCTTATGTCGACAACATTTAACAGTTTGGAAACCAAACAAAAACCTCAAAGAGCACCCCTGAAATAAGAAGAGTGCACCAAACATTGGGCAATAAAACTTTGAAAGTTCTTCTCTTGGTGGTGTGTTGTTGCCAATGTTGGCTTGAGTACCCTGTTTCTACCAGATCAAATAATAGAAATACTCCTCTTGTTGTGACTTTCAAATTGTAGAATCAACTCAGTACCATCAAATTATAAATAGACAAAAAATGAAAGAACTCAATATGGATACCTTTTTTGACATGCCAGTATGAATACTTGGAATACTATGCAATGGAAGAAAAGATTCTTCAAGTCAAAAGTTTAGAAAGAACAAAATTCTGTTCATGGACAGCTTAACCAAAACAAACAATAACCAGAAAACAACAACGGCAGGGGGTAGCAAATTGTAAAGTTGTATGTTACTAGCCAAATCAAAACATTGAGTGAATTATTCTTTTCTCTACACTCTAAATAGAATTATGTACCCTAGTCCTTCTCAACTGCATAATGATTCAGAGGTAGCCAAGCAGAATTTTTTACCCTCTCTATACATGCAGATAGAAAGGTCAACCCACAACATTACATCACAGCAAGAGGAGTCATTCAAATAAGAAACAAGAGAGTAATACTCCCAAATGCAGAGAAATAGAAGAAAAGGTAACTATTTAACATGAATAGATAACAAGTTCCATACTGAAGACACTTGCTTGAAATGACAGGAAATAGAAACAATTCCCAATTTTGATAGCATGGAATTGCCTATTGCTAACCAGCAATGTTCGAAGCGACAAAATAGAACGCATCCGACCGAACATGAACAGATAGGAAAACCAAACTGAAGTAGAGAAAGGAGCATATCTGAGCCAGTGCGACAAAACATGGACGGTAGGCCCATATCCAACACTGATATTTATGAAGTACTTCCACGCCAAGTACATGAAGATGAAGCGGCTTTCATCAATGACCAAGTTGGTCATGCGCCTCCAAAGTGGCTCGTGCTGAATTTATATATTTTTCTCAGCCAGCCTTACTCCATCGGGGTCACAGTACCTGTCACGAGTCATAGAAATATATCTAGGAGACAAAATAAATTGAGTCACGAGTGCTACGCCATGGAAATGGAATTGGATCATTCGTGCTTCCATTAGATGGAGGTACTACTGATATATTCAGTGGGAGATGTTGGATATAAGTAATTTGATTAGTGATCTGCAGGTTTTGTTGATCTAATAAGTTAAATTAAGGTCTTTTAGGAGACTTTTAGTTACATCCATTGGATGCCCTGATCGGGGGCATCCTGGCCGTCCATCTTATGGTGAAGGTTCCCCTGTTGCTGGTGTTGCTATAAAAGGAAACTGAGAGCTGAAGCTAGGGTGAAGCCACTCTATTCTCTCTCACTTTTTCCTCACTTACAGATCAAGATCAATACTAAAAGCAACATGAAGAAACCCTCACAGTCAACACAAGAACAAGAGTGGAAGTACATCAAGAGGAGGCCATGGCTGGACCTCCAGATCAAGGTACATATACCTGAATCCTTTTCTGTGGCTCATGTCTTGAGCTAGATGATCCTAAGGGATTCTAACAGTGGTATTAGAGCTTCTAGTTCTAAGTTTGAGCCCTTATGTTTTTCATCAAGTTTAAGTGTGTTGTTTGATACGTCGGAAACGTATCTATAATTTTTGATATTCCATGCTTGTTTAATATGTACTTTGCTTTGCCTTGTCTACACTTTGAGGTGTTTTTATATGTTTTCTGGTACTAACCTATTAACAAGATGTCACAGTGCCAGTTGCCTGTTTTCTTCCGTTTTTGGTTCCAGAAAGGCAGAAAATCAATATTATCGGAATTGGACGGGTCAAAAGCCAAAGTAAATATTTTACCGTGGGGAACACGGAGCCAGAGTACGAGATGGAGGCCTCCAGCTTCCAGTCGGTTGGATCCTCCTTGGGTCGTGATCCAGTCGCTGTCCTGCATGCAAACTCGCTGACAGCATGGGCCGATAGGAAACGTCCTGCTGGCTATACCCCATTCGGCATATCCCAATCAAACAAGGAGCCAGGCGACTGGAAGTTGAAGGCCCAGTCGGATTAGGTCAAACACCCTTCGAATCCTTATCCAACTAAGTTGTAGATCCGTAAACCCTAGTGAGGTGACCCTATATAAAGCTCCCTAGGGTACGCATAGAACTCACGTTCCATCATACACCCCTAGCGACTTGTTGCCTAGCCGCCGAGCTCGCCCTTGTACTCTCTCATCAATACAATCTAGCGAGAGTAGGTCTTTACCCTCTGGGGCGCCAAACCTGGGTAAAACCCTTTGTCTTTGCCCTCATCTCGCACCGCATATGGCTGTCCGCCCTTGCCCCTTGTTCTACTACTCGCTGCCGATTGCAGCATCTGTCGTGGCCATTCCGACGACAAGCGGTCTTGTCATTGTTCCCATGTTGACGCTTGTCAAAGCGATTAGGACAGCTAGGAGCCCAATGATCAGGATCACCACATACGTGGCAAGATCCTTTCCTCTTATCATTTTTCTTCTTGAAGTTGGTTGAGTGCATGACCTTGTTCTTACCATCAAACTTCCCTTTGCCTTCAGATTTGTTCTTATTCTTGAACTTTTGGGATTGGAATTTTTCTTCTACACCAAATTGGCAGTAGAACCTCCCTTAAATCCTCGAGTAGTTTTGTCCTTTGCTCTCGCCTTCTCTTCCACATGAAGAGACCTAGTGAGATCCGCAACGGAAAACTCTTGTCTCTTATGTTTCATAGAAGTAGAAAAGTTCCTCCACGAGGGAGGAAGCTTGGCAATAATGCCACTGGCCACAAATTTGTCCGGTAAGGAACACTTGAACTGCTCAAGTTCTTTGGCAAGTGATTGTACCTCATGAGCTTCCTCAACGATGGAGCGCTTATCAACCATCTTGTAGTCATAGAATTGCTCCATGACATACAACTCAGTGCCAGCATCCGAGACCCCAAACTTGGCCTCGAGCGCTTTCCACGCATCCTTGCCATTATCAAATAACATATACGGGTCAATAATGTTGTCCCCAAGAACACTGAACAAGCCGCCATAAACATGGTATCGGCTTTCTTAAAGGTCGCTTCCTGCTCAACAGAAAGTTCTCCTTCAGGCTTGCGAAGAGTGGCGCTATAGCAGTTTAGATTTTCAAACCAGAGGACTGCTCTCTTGCGCCATATCTTATAGTGCATGCCATCAAAAAAAGGCGGCCTACTAGCCGCGGCTACACCAGTGGAAATTCAGTTGCCTATAATCAGGTTTTTGGATTGTTGAAAATATAAACAATAATCCATATGATTTAATCCGAATAATAAACTAATAAAGCATGATCATACAAACAGTACTAAAACCAATCATGCAGATCAACAAAGTAGATGAACAAATTGCATCTATAGAAGATAAAACTATCACTACACCAAACACTAGAACTAGAACCTCTAGCAAAATCCGAAAGAGAAAGATTGAGATCGCATACGATGCAGTTGCGACAGAAGATGCATCAGAGAGTGCAGTGGCGACAGTAGCCGCAACGGTAGCAGCAGCAGAGTTGTCGCCCATGTTGAGGTTTCCGAAGAGGTCGCTGACGTCTGAGAAGAAGTCGTCGTTCGAAAACTCGTCGTCGAACGACGTCGTGGTTGCCGGTAGTCGCGCTTGGGTGCTCCCCAAAAACCTGATTGCCCCTCATCCGTACAGGTTCACGAGAGGCGGGGTTCCGGAGGCCTACTGTCTCGATCTGCGGTGCATGCCACAAGCCGAGATGAGGAAGACGAAGACAGCGGCACGAGATTCTGGAGATACGCGTGTGTGTGGATTGATCACTGATTAGGTTTAGCGCAGACGCTTATATAGTGCTGGTCAGGGAGATCGTGGGGCACATCCCACGTCCGAGTCGGTAACAGCCCACGATCCATAAAACTGGAAACGGCCATAATTAATTAACGCGTCCGTTAATGACTCATAAGTGATTTTCTCAAACAGCAAAATAAAGCTCGGCTTGGCGAGATTACCGCAACCCGCGGCGCGCGCGTTGTGACGAGGCGAGGCGAGGCGGGAGGCGTCAGAGGAGGAGTGCGCAGGGCTTCTCTCCTTGTCACACCTTAGTAAGTGGTGCAACACTCTACTATATAAGGTGGTCCAACTCTCCTTCCACTAGCAATATAGGACTAAACTTTAGCACCGCTAGTACAACCATATGCTGCCATACACAAGTGGGACAAAGAGAATTTCAGAATTGTCTAATGGGCTAATAGCCTAGAACTCACCAAATTCCAATAGGAGTTAGCGCCAGGACGAATGACAGTGGGGGAGGCGGCGGGCCGATTGCCGGCGAGAGCCAGCCGCGCGGTGAAAACTTCGCACGCGGGGCGGTTGGCCTCTCCCGTGTTGCTTTTGGGATTATAGTAACTGACTCTTGACTTTGTATATTTGCCAATCAAGAGGGCCATTTTACTCGGTCGCCTAAAATTTTGTGTGTGGAGACCACTTGTAGCAATGCTGCTAGAGCTAGTTTTTGAAGCCCAATTGCTAAAATGCGGTTTTTAGCAATCCAGAGAAGCTATAGCAATGCTGCTGGTGATGCTCTTAGGGAGTTGTTGGCGGTCTTGTTAATTAGCATACGCCCTGAGTCCACATGTCTGGATTCAATGCACAGGTTTTATCGCGTAGTTCCATAGGTGTCCGGCGAAGTACAGTTAAGAGCACCAATTGTTGCCGACAATGCCCGGCTGTTGTTAGTCAATGCATAAAAAAGGTTTTCTTGGATGCTTGGAGCATAGACTACATGCATTTTGAGTGAAAAAACCTGTCCATTTTGCTTTGTAGGGGCAATCACTAGTAGAAAACAGGCCATCCGTTCGCGCCCCCTCAGAGCATTAGTCCCGGTTGCGCCACCAACCGGGACTAATGCTGGCACGCGTCCCGGTTCGAGCGGGCACGGGGCCCGGAGGCATGCGTCCCGGTTGGTAAGGGGGCATACGTCCCGGTTCGAGTGAGTGTTATTGTCTTCTATACACTTTCTATTTCGCTTACTCGATGTTAAGTATATAATTGATTAGTTATGCATTCGCAGCTTCCACTATATTCTGTTAATCATTCAACTTGACAAAGGGCGTGTACTAGTCATGGACTCGAAACATAAACCCTTGAGCAGTGGAAGGACATGCAGATGATCCTCCAGCGGTAATTCTAATCATTACGATAATATATCGGCAACGTTCGTGAATTTTATGATATCAAGTAATTAATAACTTCTTTTATTCGTTTTCTTCGCCGGGCAGCGCTTGGAAACGGTTCACCAACAAGGCTAGAGGTGTTTGGAAAGAGGAGCTTACATTTGAAGCACTAGATGTAAGCACCACTAGCTATATCCGCGCATCTCTTTGATTCTAGTTTTGATACAGTTATTATCATGCTTGATTATTATTTTAATTGAACTATGTTCTCGTAAAGTGCCTGACACAGGGACCAGCTAACAATCTATGTGAATACTATGTTTGCGAGTTCATCCGGCAGACGTGCGATGAGAAGGGCAGAAATTTAGAGCAACTCCACGTACGTAAACAATTTCTATAGTTTTTAATTACAATCAAATTGTGTTTAGTTTCATCATATAGGCTGACTCCTTTTTTAAATCAGATCGAACGTCTACGGGGCGGTCTTCTGCCCAAGGATCGCGTACGAGCAATTCAGGAGGAATTGGCGGGATTCTTGGATGCAGAAGTCCTAAACCCAAAAGGGGAATACTATTCGGCTGTGTATAGACAATAGGGATTGTAAAAAGAACAACTTTTGTATATAGTGCATGAACTCGATCCGTGTATTGAATGTAATATTGTCATGATGATCTTATGTAATATAACGGTTCCTTCATTGATAAGTGCAAAATACTAAATAAACAATAAAACAACCTAAATGAATTCTCTGCCGCGACACAAAAAGTGACGAAAATGCTGCTGCGGCAACAAAATGTGCCAAAATGAATTCTCTGCCGCGGCAGAGAAATGGGCCAAATCTCTGCCGCGGCAGAAGGTTATTTGTCCCGGTTCGTGTTACGAACCGGGACTAATGCTCCACCCCCTCGCCCTCTGACGCCGCCACGTGTACCCCCATTTGTCCCGGTTGGTGGGGCAACCGGAACTAAAGGTTGGGGCTTTAGTCCCGATTGCCCCGTCCCGGTTGGGTAACCGGGACTAAAGCCCCTTACCAACCGGGACCAATGGGCCTCTCTGCGCTAGTAAATATAAATGTCATACCGGAGGATGCACGGTTATACTTAAGGCGCTTACATCACAACATCTTTCAATTTGACACTTTTTAGCGCATGACAGGCACTGATATTGATGTCAACATGCTTCAACTCTCTGCGGTGTTCTCCAGGCTCGCGGGAGACTTTTTTGTATGAGTACATGTATGTCGCCGGAACCACTGGGAAGCGGTGCTCAATTTTTGTGCTAGATGTATTGGAGACGACGGATGGTAGAGATCATATGGTGGCAAATTGCATTGTTTTTGCTGCGAGTAGATACAGAACTATGAGGTCGCCGAAACCTGACAACGAACACCCATGGAACAAGTTCAGTAAGTGATTAAGAAAATTCTCTACAGATAATAGAAGAACCTAGGTAACTGTAGTGTGAATTTTGGGCCGAAAAGCAGATAGTTTCTCCGATCCGTAATAAGTGTCGCTGATTTAGTACAATTTTACTAAATAAGTGACACTTATTACAGATCAGAGGGAGTATACCAGGCAGAGGAGGATGAAAAACTCCTGGAGCTGGATCCCCTACCTGTTGTCGACGTCACATTAGCGATATGCACGGCGTCCACCACAGCTTCCACAGCTAGCTCCTCAGCTTCTTGCTGTCGATCATCCCATTCCATTCACGGAATGCTCTTCAAACGAATGCTAATTTTACCCGACAAACCTGGAAGAGATTCATTCTGTTCTTCAAGATTCTGTTTCATAAATAACACAAGCAACAATCCAATTGCAATGGAAAATTAGACCAGTCGACTTTGATTGAACACAAGAACAGTCTAGAAACCAACATGAACAGTCACCAGGACAGCCAGTACACAATCTGTCTAGTAAAAAAAGAGTACCTTGCAGCTGATCGTTGATTCATGCTCTTCCTTTTGCAACAGGGTTTGCTGCGTCTACCGTCTGGCTCGTTACATTGGCAAAATTGACTGCAAAGCGAATAGTTTCAATACATTAATTAGATTGGATTCTGCGTACTTCATATGACTGTCAAGCATTGTACATAGCAATTTGTTGAAATATATTGCCTAGCCATTTCCATCAGTTCGGACTGTTGGTTGCGTGGAACAAAATGTTCTGTCCAGAGCAAGAAAAAAAGGTTCCACGCGTAACTATACATACTAGGCAAAGTAAATGATTTCTTTTAGACATTTGTGTGTTAATAAACCCATATAAGGAATGCAAAGAAAAAAGAATAGTCTACAGTAAAATTACAATTAATTACAAAAGGAAGCAAGAGTAACCATTGCAAAATAATATGACTGGCATGTCAGGTAGCGTGGCAGCCTTGCAGGACACATAGCTTATCTTTTATGTGAGCGAGCTTCATCTCGTTTTCCTCTGAGTCACACCACTTCTTTAGTGCTGGGCACTGGAAAATTTCTAGTTTCTGGAGGTTCGTGAGTAGTTGTATGCCGTCCGGCAAAGACCTAAGTCTATTACATGTATCGATTGCAAGTTGCTCGAGAGACGTTAATTCTCCTAACCAATGTGGCAGTGATGCGATCCTGCTGCAACTGACTAGTCTTAATGACTGCAGCTTTGTGAGTAGCCTCATGGTCTCGTGCAACTCCTTTAGCCCACTGAAATCTGATATTTCCAGATTCTGAAGAGATGTGAGCTTACCCAACCATTTCGGCAGCTCTTGCTCATCTCTTTCTCGTAGCTTCACTGATCTGAGGGAGGAGAGATGTTGGATGATCGCTCGTGAGCCACCCAGATCACCGCAACCGGTTATCTCTAGACGAGTGAGGCTATGGAGGTGTCGAAGCAACCTCCACTGACGCATAGGCACCTTGCAGTGCTTGACATGCAGAGTAGTATCTACCGGATAAGAAAGGGTGGTAGAACTGGAAGCACCTGTGTTCTTTCCCCACGATGATAGCACACTATCACTGTTTGATATTTCCAACCAATGAACTCTTGGCGGAAGTTCTTTAATCGTCAACTTGGGGCAATCATGTATTTCTAGTTCCCCTATCACACACTCTTGACCATTGGAGTATGATGTGTTCAGTGGTGGTAGGACATTGCAGTTGGGCAAATTGCGTAACTCGATTCTGACAAGATCAGGGAGATATTTTGTAATATCCAATAGCCAGGCTGGAAAGCTTTCACTTGTATAACCTCGTATCCCCAACTCCTTTAAACTGCTTGGTGGCACTAGTTTTTCTAGCAACATTTTGTCATCCACAAACCTCTCTGCATCCCTAGTCCAATTCAACTTCAACCTTTTCATACTCTGCATTGCAATCAATTCTATACTCTGTACCTCTTCTGTGCTCTTCACATTTTCAAGTTTAGTAATATGCAACACAACAGGATCCGTGTGTTCTAGCAGGACTAGATTGCTCCTAGATTCACCGTCGCGGGTATACACCACAAAGTGTGGCAATGATATAGCATTACTACTGAACCTAGGTGGCTCGAAAAGGGAGTTCAAATAAAGAAACTTCAAACTATCAATTGTACCTATGCTTTCTGCTATCTCCGTAAGGCTTGTGCAGTTTGAGAGATCCAATGTATGCAACCTTTTTAGGTTACACAAGCTTGCAGGTATACTACAAACAGAATTATTGTGAGACAAGTCCAAATGCTCTAGATTGGAAAGGGAACTGATACTGTGTATGAAGTTGTCAATTTCATGTGGTTCGTTCCACGGGAAAACAGCAAACATACAATCTATGCACCCCGATAGATTTAAGTACTGAAGTTCCTTGAGATTACCAATGACTTCTGGCAACTCTGTAAGATTCCAACAATCAACACAATAAGGACGTGATAAGTTCAAATACTGGAGATTGGTCAGACCAGCTAATGCTTCCGGCACACCATTAGCAAGACAGTTTGATAAGTCAAGGCGCACCAAATTTTTGAGATTCCCAAATAATGGTGGGAGTTCTTTTAAGTGCTTACAACCTGATAAGTTTAAATACTTGAGCTCACTAAAGCTACCCAAAGCTTCAGGAAGCCTTTTGAAAGAACAATCCTCTGAAGATAAATTCAAGTACTGGAGTTTCGTGAGGTAGCCCAAGACATCTTCTTCTTGGCAACAATTAAGATACGAACTGAATGATAAGTTCAAGTATTGCAGTTCGGATAGGCCACCAAGTTCTTTTGGTAGCTCTCCAACATTTGGGCAGTGTGACAAGTTCAAATATTGCAGCTCTTTGAGACTCTCCAAGAACTTTGATATATCTTCCATACGAGAGCAATTGGACAAATCCAAATGCACCAATTTGTGTAGCCTCTCTAATGATTTTGGCAGTTTATCAATTCCTGAACAACCTGACAAATCAATATACAACAATCCTTCAATATCACCAATCGACTCTGGTAGTGCAGAGATTGTGAGTGATCCATGAAGGTTGAGATAAGTCAACTTTGAGAGCTTGGTGATACTATCCGGAATCCTTGTATCTTGTATTCTTGGAGCATTCAGATACCTAAGCTGCTTTAGTGCACCAACAGAATATGGTAACTTATGTATCAAGCACTCACTCAAGTCCAATACACGCAGAGAGTTAGCAACTGAAAATGCAGCACCATCAAGTTCAATTTTGCCACAGTTCATAAAACGGAGTGCTCTTATCTTGGATGATTTCATTGACCTGCTACAATCATCAAGCAATGCATAGCGACAACAGCTTCCCACATTGTTGCCCTGTCTGTCAGAGACTATAATTTCATCAACCATGACCGATCTTGCTAGATCATGCACTAGGTCATGCATGGTAAAATATCTAGTATCTTCATGGTGTACTCCAGTAGCCTGCAAACAAGTTGATTTTTTTGAGGTATCAAATAAGATGATTTAATAGTGTTAGTTCCATTTTTATTAGTGAAATCCGACTTCCAATCTAGTTATATTCACTAAGCATTTTCTAGTGCAACCAACCAAAAGACCTTCCAGGGTAAGAATGAACTATATCCATATGTCTAACCTATATCCATTGTTATTATGTTATTTTACTCTTATTTAATGCATGTTAATTATCGAGAGATGGTGTATACTCACACACAAATTACTTAAGCATTGTCTACTTCTCTCGTATTTCCACCCCAAGGGGTATGGGGAGGGGATAGGAGGTGATATGGTGTTCACGCAATCCCCACCAATCCCCTCAGATACTCCCCCCCCCCCCACCCCCACCACCACACACACACACACCCACAAAACAGTAGCATGATGAAGAGCAATTTTAAAATAAGAGATTTTGTGAGAAATATCGGGAATATTTTGTTCAAACCTGACTTGGTAAAAGGACTATGGAAATTTTGCGGGATTAAGATAATCCCCACTGATCCCAGTAAAATAACCTGCGAATCCACTAAATGTAAACACGACCTTATTGTGTGGCTCGCTCTACCCATTGTATTTGCCACTCATTGTCTCGATAAATCATGTCCTCTAAACCTGGCCATGTGACGTTGGATATTTAATGGTCATCATCCTGATTTTAAAAAAATCAAGTAAAATACTGATTTGGATTTGATGTCAGTAAAGAAACTGACCATTAGTTAGAGAGAGACTGTGTATAATTGTTCTGAAATGAAATTGGTGCAATGATGCAACAAGTTATTTAAAGTGTGATATCTTAGATGCATCATGCAACATAGGGAGTGTCTACAGTGACTTGAGTATGTAGCGGCAATATAGGAGTATATAAGTCCATATAGGTATTATACATGCCACTTTTCCTTGCTATGTGTAATTGTTTTACATACTTATTTTAGTATACACATATGAAGGTATTTTGAAAACACGTCAAACTATGTGCTCACTTTTCCAAACTTTTTCTTGCATAGTTTTGCACTGAATTGTGTTAGAGTAGTATATGAATACATAGTCATAATAACAATGTAGTACATCAGACTATATAACTTCTCACAGATGTTGAAGCAACCACTTCTATGCATATGTTTATCTCACAATGTAAGTGCCTCAATGTAATGTGACTATCGATCACTCCCGGCCTGCCTCACGATGTGGGACATAGTACCGAGCTTCATCAGCTCTCCGTGCCACCATACGGGCAGTGAGAACCTAAATAAAGAACGGAAACACTCTTGTGGTCCTCCACTCCTCCAATGACCCAAGGCCACCGGAGATGGAGCTGACCGGCGACGTCGCTAGTGAGGGTGATGAAACCCTAGATGGCTTTTATGGCTGCCTTCACGATCGCACATCTCTTGTTCTCACGTACATACCGGTTCAGTCCATGAATATGTTTTAATCCATGGTAGTATATCTGATGTGGGTGTAAGTACACAAAGTAGTAGGATGTAATTTCTTATATACTATCATATTTATAATACTATATATTTCTTGTGCATTTACAAATATATCAGAAGGAATTGACAAACAATTTAAATGGTCTATGTTCTATTTAGAATTCACAAAAATATTAAAAAATAAATTATTAAGAACAAAGTATATAAAAAAATATAAAGTTATAATATTTCAAAATGTACATTAGAGTGCGAAATGTATTATATTATATTGAAATATTCAAACAAAATGAAATTATAAGCTAAATAGGAACTCACCAGCGGGGACTCGAAATTCTGAAGAAAGGACAACCCCAAAAGTTGCCCAATGTATATATCGCCGAGCTCAAAAGAGGAGTACACATCTGTTGGCTTGATGAAGCCAAGAGCAAGCCATTGCTGAATTAGGTCATTCTTAACTATCTTATGACCTTTTGGAAAGATTGCACAATAGGCAAAGCATAACTTCAAATATGGAGGCATAACACTATAGATTAACCTTAATGATGCAAGAACATGTGTAAAACCAGGATCTTCTGAATCAGATATAGACCAGATATCACTATCTCTCATTAGCTTCCATTGACGAGATGTCATAGATTGCAGGGCATATCCAAGTGACTGAGCTGTTAAAGCGACGCCTCCACACTTTCTTGCAATGTCCTTCCCTATCTGCTTCAACTCATTTTTATCATCTCTAGATTTAAAGGCACTCTTGTGCTTTATTATAGACCAACACGTATCATTGCCCAGTAATGCTAATTTATGTGGTTTAATGGTTGAAACTTCCATTGCAATGCCCTCACTACGTGTGGTTACTATAACAACCACATTGCTGCCAGTCCCAACATTCATCATACCTTTTATTTTGTCCAAATCAATTTTCTTGTCCTCCCATAGGTCATCTAAGACAATCAGAATCTTCTTCTCATCAAACAGCTTTGAGAGGAAATTTTCTATCATCTGCATTTCAGTGTACTGGGTCTCCTTCTCTAATAGTTGCGAAATAATAGAATTTCCAATTTTCTTTAAATCAAATATCTGGGACACATAAACCCACACACGTGAGTAGTCTTTGAACTGGGAACTATTATAAACCATTTGGGTCAAGGTTGTCTTGCCAAGGCCTCCAATTCCGTATATTGCAAGGATTGTTGTGCCTTCAGTCATGCTCTTAGATAAAGAAACCAATATTTTATCTCTCTCTTCGGCTCTGCCAAAGATCTGTGCATACATGTTTGAGGATGTTTCCCTATCATCAGGAACTTTCAGCTCGGTGACATTAGAACTTGCCAATAAGGTGAATTTCTTGTGCTGACCTGTGATCTCATCCAGATCTACTCCCATGGTCTTCAACTTATTAGCGAATTTAATCTTGGGACCAATTGTGATACAAGGGATCATAATTGCTAGATAATTTTTCCATGAACACTGCAAGATGTTTAGTTCATTTATTAGCTGTGTGACCCATGAAGTAATCTTTTGTAAGATAAATTGCTGATAAAGTATAAAAAGGTCGCATGCATTATATCGATGCAGAAGCCAGGGTAGCATCTCCATTTTGAAGAAAAAAAGTTCAATGCAAAATAGATATCTTAGTCGATACCAAAAAAAATTATTGTATGTGTTGCAAATTCCTTCAGTTTGGTAGATATGGAATTTGAAAGGGTAAAGCAATAAGATTATCACTTCTTATGTTTACAGTATGTCCCCAATGTTTTTTTATACAAAGGCTTCAGGTACAAAATTATTAGGAATTTACCTGAATTAAGAAAACAAAATCTTTACCATGACCAATTTGCCATATTTGGTAAAAAAAATTGATGGTCATGGTCCCATAAAGATACCAAAAGATTCATGCGGAACATAGGAGCTACTTGTTGGAATAGATACTGAAATTAAGTAGGCATAAGCATGAGATGAAAGACTCTCGAAACAGGCTTTCGCCCAGCTTTATAAATAAAGCACACAGGTGAGACCGCTGCTGGGCCAGACAGCACAACGCCCAAAGACAGACACAACACGATACACAATGCTGGGGCAGCAGCACACACACGCCCGAAAGAAAGCAAGGAACAAAGCAAAAAGGAAGAAAACGGAGAGGGATCAACTAGACGAGAAAGACCGCAACCGCTGCGCCCTCCGAAGAATACCCACCACGCTCCTAGCTCCGACTCACCAAGCACCAAGCAGCACCCTCAAGAGGGAAAGCGACCGCTGCTGCCCGGACCAAAGACTGGCCCTAGGATTTCCCCCGGCACACAGTGGGGAATGGATGAAGGGAAGCCACGACGCCCTCCAGGAAGGAAGGTGCCACCCGCGGGCGGCACCGCGTCGGTGTCGGTCGAGCCGACAAGGATTTCTCCCGAGGACCCTATCCATAACCCCCGAACGCGCAGAAGCACAGGAGACCCGCGAGGGCGAGGCCTCGCCACCACCAAAACTTGCCGCCCACGAGCATGCGCCACTCCGATTCCGTCTTCGTCATCATTGTCTCACCAAGCAAGCCGGTGCGAGGTCTACAACATCGCGACACAGGTAGAAATGAGCCGGGACCCTCAGTACCATGGTCGCGCGGGAGGGAACTTCCTCCACCGCCGGAGACGGTAGTCGACCGGACGCGGCAGCAGACAAACCAGTCCCCCATAGGTCCAGTCGGGCCCAGCAGGCCCGTTAAGCCTCCGCGGAGGCAAACCAGTCCCATGGCGGTCCGGCCGGGGCCCGAGCCCGTAGAGTCCGCCACCGCGCTGCAACAGGCCGACCAAGGACACCGAGGATCCCATCCATCCTAACCCGCCAAGATTTGCAGCCCAGCCAAAGCAAGGCCGACCCGACCAACCCAGATCGGGGTCAATGAGTCCGATCCGGGCCGCCATGGCCGCGCCCGACCCGAGCTCTGCCTGCCATGGAAGCGCCGCGCTGCCCCGCCGCCCAAGACCATGCCGCCGCACTGGCCCACCCCCTGCCGACGCAGGCCCTCCCAGGAGGCGGGCCGAGGCAGCACAGGTCCAGATCGGGCCCGAATGGGCCCAGATCTGGGCCACGCCACCCTGGCCACCATCACCGCCGCCGACCGCCACTAGGACCCGACCGCCGGCCGAGACGCGCCCCGCCACCGCAGTCCACCACGCCGCCACCGGAGAGCCGCGCCGACGCGCCCTAGGCCCAACGCGCCGCCCAAGCGGAGGCCACAGGCCCGCGCCGCCAGCCTCGCGCGAGGGGGAGAACAGGCCCCGCCGCCGCCAGCGCCCGGCCTTCGGCCGACGACGCTCTCCGGCGGCGGCGGGGGGAGGAAGGGGGAGGAGGAGGGGGGCTAGCGGCGGAGGCAGAGGCCCTCCCGTTGCCACGGGAGCGACGAGGAGGGGACGGGTCCTGGGATGAAAGACTAACTCAGGCATATACATACCTTGTGTATAGACGGCTGGGTGATGGCTTCGAACTCATCAATCATGTCAGAGATGGCATACATGGCGACCTTGAGCCGCTTCAGCCACAGACAAGTCGACGCATCCGTGGTGGACTGCCTCTCGGCGTCACCGAGCACTGCCTCCACAGATTCCAGCGCCATCTTCATCTTCTCCAGGTCCTTTCTGAGGTTCTTCTGCAGCATGATCTGTCCGCCAATTACAGAACCGATCTGCTCCGCCACCACCTTGAGGAGGGCGGCGGCAAGCAGCCCCCCGAGCTCCGGCATGGCTCCCTGGCCAGACCACCCTTCAATCAGGCAAAGAAATGGTAGGTAGACGTGTTGTTTCTTGCGTGAGCTAGCGCTTGGATCTTGTGGAGTCCTAAATAAATTCTTTACCGACGGGTAAACTTTAGTTGGTCAGCGTTTGGATTATACATTTTTGGGCGGACTGTACAGAGGCTCTGCATTTCTAGAGTCTGGTTTAATTTAGTTAATCAACAGTTGCTCACCTCACGGACGAACATCTGCACGTACGTCTGACACTTATGTGTCCACATCCACCCGACAAACAATCCAGGGGGCTGCTTTGATTTTGTCATGCATATGGACACGATTCAATGGTGCAAACTGTCATATGCATAGCAGTTATCATTATTTAACACAGACAAGGCGCGTGCAATTCGTACAAAACAACGCCAGCTTTTCTCGCCTTCTCCGGCGTTAAATACTGACTATGCGTCGTGCGTCATCCTCGAACTCGTCAATTTTTTATTTCAGGTAAGACTGGATCTTTAATAAACACGAAAGGTTTTACAAGGCGATCAAGTTCTAGCAAGTGAAGAGCATCCTCTGGTCTCACTCATCGTAACCTGTACTTGACCCACCTTAACAAAAAAACGCACTCTATCTTTTGCGTGGCTAGATTTCTAATTTAATGAATGAACTGAAAAAAGGTGATCTATGGGGAGTTGAAGATTTAACTGTGTCGATGTTGAGCGTAGAGCAGTGCTCTTCCCAAACCCTCCAAGCATGCACGTACAGAGTTCATCAGCTTCAACGGGGGCATGACAGTCCTCCAAGGAAGCGCAAGACATGAAGATTGTAAGACCATCAGCATTACGATAAGGTCCATACCCGCCCCCGCTGAACCATTTGAAGCACAAAACGACCCATCAAGGGAGAGCTTTACCCCATTTGGTTGTAAGGTGTCAAAATCCCAGGGAAACAACACCCGACAGGGAATTTTCATGTGCACACGTGTGTTAGATGTATATTTATATTGTATTTCCTCCATATGTTAGGGGGCTTCCTGCATATTTGCCTTGTACCTGTACTATATATTGTGGCCTTTGGCCCCCAGAGGAATACAAGTTGCATATTCCTGACATGGTATCAGAGCTAGGTTAGCCTCCTACTCGCAACTTCGTCGCTGCAGCCGTCACCGTCCCTGTCGCCGACGGTTTTTTTTTTGCCGTCGTCGTCGCCGCCGGTTGCCGCCTTGTTCCTGGCCGGTCTCCAGATCGGTCCGTCGTTGCCCGTTTGAATCCAATCCGATCTGCTCTCCGCCGTCTGCCTGTGTGCCTCCCCGATCCGATCTGCTTCCAGCCTACTCGTGCGCGTGCTTGTGCTGATCTCCCCCGCACGCAGACGCACGCCTGCTTCTTCCCGCCGTGTCCCGCACACCGACGCCCACGTGCCTGGCCATCGTCCCGCGTGGCCGCCTGCTGTCCCGCCCCGCGTGGCCGCCCCGCGTGGCCGCCTGCCTTTGCTGTCCCGCACCGCGTGGCCGCCTGCCTCCCCCGCGTGGTCTCCTGTCTCATGGCTCCTGCTCACGTCAAGCCGAGACGCCCACGTGCCTGGCCTCCCTAACGTCCCGCCTGGAAGCTCCCTCCCGCTGAGTCCCGTGTGGCCACGCCCACCGACGCGTGCTTGACGCGGCCTTGACGCGGGCTCGTGCCGGACGCCCGCCACCGACCTCCACCCTCGTCGGATTTTGTCAGATTTGCGTCAGGATCAATCAGATCTAGATCTGTGTCCAAAAAAAAGATGTCTTCTTCATCGGGTTATGTTGCAATTCCTCGCTGCCCGGTGGTCTTTGGTGGCGCGAATTATCCTGATTTCGCTGCCTTTATGCACGTTCACATGCGCGGTCTCCGTCTTTGGGGTGTGCTCTCCGGCGAGGTCTCCTGTCCGTCATGTCCCCCTGTTCCTGTGGCTCCTATTCCACCGACGCCGATTGTTCTCGGTGCTGATGCTTCTCAGGAGGCCAAGGATGCTGCTCAGAGTGCTGATGATAGTGCTGTTGCTGCTTATGACCTGAAGTTCAAGCAGTACTCTTCTGATCTCGAGGCCTATCGACACGCTCTGACTGCTTACACTCAGTGGGTTGATGAGGATGCTCGTGCTGCTGCTGTTCTCACCTCCAGCGTTCTGCCCCAGTATGCTGCTGAGTTCATGAGTCTCCCTACTGTTGCCGCTCAGTGGGCTCACCTTCGTCAGCGCTATCAGCCGTCTGGGGATGCTCTTTACCTGTCTGTGGTTCGCCAGGAGCATGCTCTCCAGCAGGGGGATTCTACTATTGATGAGTTCTATACCCAGAGTGCTGCTATCTGGCGTCAGCTTGATTCTCTCTGTGCTGCCGTTTGCGGCACATGCTCGTGCTGCCAGATTGTGCGCTTGGATTTGGAGTTTCACCGCATCTATGAGTTTCTGTCTCGGCTTCGCCAGGAGTTTGAGCCCCGGCGTGCTCAGCTGAATGCTCGTGGTCGTGTTCCGCTTTCTGAGGTGTTGTCTAAGCTTCGGGCTGAGGAGACCCGTCTCCGTGGTGCTGGTCTTCTTGCGGTTCTGTATGTGCTTGCCACTCGTGGTGCTTCCTTTCCGTCTGCTCCCTCGACTCAGCCGCGGTCCCCTGTGCCGCCGCCGCCGATACTACCCACTCCTCCAGGTCAGGGTCAGGGTCAGGGTCAGCTTCAGCATCAGCAGCCTCAGGGTCAGAGTCAGCACCAGCAGGTTCGTGGTCAGGGTCTTGGTTCTCTTCGTCACTGCTCTTACTGCAACAGGGATGGCCACACCTGGGCCACCTGTTATACACGGGACCCCAGTTTACGTCAGCAGCACCAGACTCGTGGGCCGTCGGCTCCTTCCGGGTCTTCAGCAGTTGCTCTCTCTGATCAGGACATTATCAGGAGTCTTCGCGGTCTGCTTGCTGCTACAGGCTCCTCTTCGACAGGCACTGCTGGTTCTGTGACTGACTCTTCCGGCCCTGTGCGACCACCACCTTCTACACAGTCAGGTACGTCCCCGTGGTATCTGGATTCTGGAGCTTCCTTTCATATGACCTCTGAGTCTTCTTTTCTGTCTGCCCTTCGTTCTCTTCCTTCTCCTGTCCGTGTTTTCACGGCTGATGGTACCTCTCTTCCTGTTTCTAGTCGGGGTACCCTTTCTACTTCTTCTTTTTCTGTTCCTGATATTTCTCATGTCCCTCTTCTTAAGATGAATCTGTTCTCTACTAGCCAGCTTACTGACTCTGGTTGTCGCATCATTCTTGATGCTGATTCTTGTGTTGTTCAGGACCGTCGCACACAGGCCCTGGTTGGAGCTGGCCCTCGCAGCCGTGATTCTTCCGGGCTTTGGGAGTTGGACTGGCTTTGTGTTCCTTCCGCTGCCACTTCATCTACCAGTTCTTCTCCGGTCGTCGCCTCTGCTACCAGCTCCTTTCAGCAGTGGCATCATCGTCTTGGTCACCTTTGTGACTCCCGCCTGTCGTCATTAGTTCATCGTGGTCTTCTGGGGTCTGTCTTAGGAGATGGGTCTTTACATTGTCAGGGCTGTAGGTTGGGCAAACAGATTCAGCTTCCCTACCCTACTAGCGCGTATGTATCTCAGCGACCTTTTGATTTAGTTCATTCCGATGTTTGGGGTCCGGCTCCTTTCGCTTCGAAAGGGGGCCATCGCTACTATATTTTATTCATCGATGATTTTTCTTGGTACACTTGGTTGTATTTTATGCGCTCTCATAGTGAAGTGCTCTCCATATATCAGCGTTTTGCGGCCATGGTCCGCACTCAATATTCTACCCCTATTCGCGTGTTTCGTGTTGATTCTGCTGATGAGTGTATCTCCCAGATGTTGCGTAGTGTTCTTGCTGAACAGGGCACCCTTGCTCAGTTCTCCTGTCCTGGCGCACATGCCCAGAATGGTGTTGCTGAGCGTAAGCATCGCCATCTTCTTGAGACCACTCGTGCCATGATGATTGCTTCTTCCCTTCCTCCGCATTTCTGGGCTGAGGCTGTCGCTATGTCGGCTTACCTCATCAATATCCAGCCTTCTGCTGCTCTGCAGGGTGGTATCCCTCTTGAGCGCCTATCTGGACAGTCTCCAGACTACTCCATGCTTCGCTTGTTTGGTTGTGTTTGCTATGTTCTCCTTGCTCCTCGCGAACGCACCAAACTGATTGCTCAGTCTGTTGAGTGTGTCTTCCTTGGATACAGTGATGAGCATAAGGGCTATCGCTGTTGGGACCCCGTTGGTCGTCAGATGCGTATCTCTCGTGATGTTACTTTTGATGAGACACGTCCTTTCTATCCTCGTCCCACCGCTGGTACCTACCCGGTGGAAGATATCTCTTTTCTTCTTTTTCCTGACACACCTCCTTCTCCTCCTATTGTGTCTTCTTCAGGATCTCCTCCTCCTGATGTCTCTTCTTCTACACCATCCTCCTCTGTTCCGTCTAGTTCTCCTAGTTCTCCTTGTTCTCCGGAGTCTTCCTCTGCTATTTCTTCTTCTTCATCGTCGTCTCCTGGGTCTTCTTCCTCTGACGAGCTTCCCTCTACTCGTCCTGTTCGCCAGCGTCGTGCCCCCACTCGTTACTCTCCTAGTCAGTATGGTCTTTCTGTTGCATCCGAGCCGACTTCTTATCGGGATGCTGAGCATCATCCTGAATGGCAGCTGGCCATGGCTGAGGAGATTGCTGCGCTTGAGCGCACTGGCACCTGGGATCTTGTTTCTCCCCCTTCTGGTGTTCGTCCTATCACATGTAAGTGGGTCTATAAGATTAAGACCCGCTCTGATGGATCTCTTGAGCGCTATAAAGCGCGTCTTGTGGCTCGTGGTTTTCAGCAGGAGCATGGTCGTGACTATGATGAGACCTTTGCTCCTGTGGCTCATATGACCACTGTGCGTACTCTTCTTGCTGTTGCTTCTGTTCGTCACTGGTCTGTGTCCCAGCTTGATGTTCAGAACGCCTTTCTCAATGGTGAGTTGAGTGAGGAGGTCTATATGCAGCCTCCTCCTGGGTATTCTGTTCCCGAGGGGATGGTTTGTCGTCTTCGACGTTCTCTTTATGGCCTCAAACAGGCCCCCCGTGCCTGGTTTGAGCGCTTCGCTTTTGTAGTGATTGCTGCTGGTTTCTCCCCCAGTGCTCATGATCCAGCGTTGTTTGTTCACACTTCTTCTCGTGGACGCACTCTTCTTCTTCTCTATGTTGATGATATGATCATTACTGGTGATGATCCTGAGTATATCGCCTTTGTTAAGGCTCGCCTTCGTGATCAGTATCTTATGACTGATCTTGGTCCTCTTCGATATTTTTTTGGGATTGAGGTCTCCTCCACTTCTGCTGGCTTCTACATCTCCCGGGAAAAGTATATTCAGGATCTTCTTGCTTGTGCTGCGCTTGGGGATGAGCGCACTGTTGAGACCCCTATGGAGCTTAATGTTAAGCTTCAACCTACTGATGGTGATCCTCTTCCTGATCCGACACGTTATCGTCATCTTGTTGGGAGTCTTGTTTATCTTGCTATCACTCGTCCTGATATCTCTTATCCAGTTCATATTCTGAGTCAGTTTGTTTCTGCTCCCACTACCGTTCACTATAGTCATCTTCTCCGTGTTCTTCGTTATCTTCGGGGTACGATCACTCGTCGCCTTTTCTTCCCTCGTTCTAGCTCCCTCCAGCTCCAGGCTATTCGGACGCTACGTGGGCGAGTGATCCTTCGGATCGCCGTTCACTTTCTGCTTACTGTGCGTTTCTTGGTGGTTCGCTCATTGCTTGGAAGACGAAGAAACAGACAGCAGTTTCCCGTTCGAGTGTTGAGGCTGAGTTGCGTGCTATGGCCTTGTTGACTGCTGAGGTGACCTGGTTACGGTGGTTACTTGTGGATTTTGGGGTCTCTATTACTACACCCACTCTGGTTTTGTCTGACAGTACAGGTACTATTAGTGTTGCACGTGATCCGGTCAAGCATGAGCTTACCAAGCATATTGGTGTTGATGCTTTCTATACACGTGCTCAGGTGCAGGCTCGGGTTGTTGCGCTTCAGTATGTGCCTTCAGATTTACAGTTGGCGGATTTCTTTACGAAGGCACAGACCAGAGCGCAGCATGATTTCTTACTCTCCAAACTTAGTGTTGTTGATCCACCATGAGTTTGAGGGGGGGGGTGTTAGATGTATATTTCTGTATATTGTATTTCCCCCATATGTTGGGGGCTTCCTGCATATTTGCCCTGTACCTGTACTATATATTGTGGCCTTTGGCCCCCAGAGGAATACAAGTTGCATATTCCTGACAACGGGATCCCCTCCTGGGGAAAACGTGCCCATTACCTGTTGCCATTTGGTAGAAAGGAGAGGGCTGGGGGAGAGAAAGAAGGTTGGGCACAAAATTATCAGGGAAATAGAGAAATATGACATAGTTCTAGATCTTTTTAAAATTTCTCATAGTTAATCGATTTCTCTTGACAAATTTACATTAAATGTCAATTTCACACAACTACAAGTAATCGAAAAGCTAGAAATTCCAATAAGATACCACAATATTATGGAACATCTTGTAGCTTTAATTTCTTGCAAAAATAAACACATCTTCTAGCAAAAGTTGCATCCGCGTGATGATCCGTGTCCTTTCACCCTTGCCGCCGCTAAAACTTCTACCATCACCTTGTTGGAAACATTTTCATGAGCTTCATTTCATGGTCTTCTTCTACTCCTCCCCTGTCTTCAGAATAAAGAAATATTCAGTATATGCCTCTGTTCAAATAATCTGCAACCTAAATATGAAGCTATGAATAAATTGTAGGTTCTACAGTAAAGTGACAATTACATCAAACTTAGATATTAGTCAGGTCATTTTGATGTTATATAGTAAAGTGACAACTATAACTACAGTAAAAGTGACAGTTATATCAAGAAATAATGTAAGATTACAGGAACTGGGCACTTTGATGTTCTAGCCAACATTACATGCATATATACATCATTGTAGAAACAACAACTTTGCCCAGGTACTACCGTAAGATTAAACAGCAACTTTGCAACTTTTCTAGCAGGTTTCGAGCATCTACTAGTGCATCGAGATATCTTGCTTAAGACAAGACTGTATTCTTCATTTCAACCGATGTGGACTATTTCTTTAAGAGACAAATGCATGCCAATTATCAAGAATGAATCCATGGGCAGGAGTACGTGAAGATGCAGGAGTACGTTACTATGTTTCAATAGAAAAAAATACTTTGCAGTATATAGGCATACATACAGACGTACAGATGGGTGCATGTATATACGTACAGCAGGTGAATAACATTGACGCTTCGTTCTGATGTTTGTATTGGGAGGCTTGGCATTGTATTAGGTTGAATGTCCAATACCTAGAATATTGATATTGAGTTTAAATGCCAATATTTCTGTTTGGATGTGTTAGATATCGAGGTTAAATGCCAAATCTTGTTCGGATGTGAAAGTGATGAATTGCAGTTTAACGAGAATTTGATCATTATATAGTGTTTATTTATATACATATATCCAGCAGCACATCACATTCACACGCCATCAGATCGAGAGAAGACATGGAAGAGAGGAGTAAGCCGACACAGTCCGCAGCACATAACCACACACGCGCCATCATCACATTTAACAGCACATCACGCACCAGCTCATCACACACCAACAGATTCAGATCGGGAGGCAGTTCTCCATAAGCCATATGCAGGACATTTTTATAGCTACAACATCACACAACAGAAGCTGATCAAGATCAAGAGGATACAGGGAGATAGGATATGGGCATATGGCCATACGCTCTAGCTCAGGGGGAGGGGCGGGTCCTGCAGCAACATACTTTTCCGGATGCCGGAGCTCGGGAGGCTGGTTCGCCGGTCGCTGGAGCAGGCCCAATCACCATCGTCCTGCACAGAGTAGAGAGACGAGAGGGCCAGAAGAGAGAGGGCGAACAGGAGAGGGCCGCTGGGAAGGAGGGCGGGAGAGAGATAGGACGGGAGGGTGTTCCCAGCTAGAGAAGGAGGGGAAGGACGGGAGGGAGGACTACCATCGCCGCCGCCGCCAAGGACTTCCGCGCGCGCGGAGAAGCTTTTCTTTCCGAGGCAGTCCAAACGAAGCGGTGCGCCGAATGCCTAGAAATCTCAAGGGGTTAGCCTCGACATCAGGCCACCCATATTTTTGCCGTCCGCCCGTGGCCTCGATATCGAGCTCCAATACCTAGGTTCAATACCTCAAACCATCCGAACAACTGACATTCCTGTATTCGGGACTGGCACCACCCGAATACCCAATATCTAGCTCCAATTTCAACATCCGAACGAAGTGTGACTTCTTTTGTCTCTACTAACAACATCTATATAAAGTGGAGTTTTCTTGCATAAAAAAGGACATAACTAAAAAATTAGCCTTAAAGAAGAAAGATTGTACTAACAACTAAGCTCTCTTTATTAAAGAACATGCTAGTAACTACAGTGGTTTGTTGGACAGAATTAACAGTGTTCGTGCGAGGTTAACATGTTAGCCTCTCTCACCCCCCGCTCCTCGGTCGCTCCCATGCGACCTGGGGGCGCAAACCCTAACCCTCGCCTCTCTCCTCCCTTCCTCCTTCCTCCCCAGCCGTCGCCGGCGTGCGCCGCCGGGCAAAGCCCAGTCGGTGCCGGCGGCGGCTGGCCCTCCTCTACCCGGTGCGCGGAGACCCGAACAGGACGGCGCTCTCCCCGGCAGCGGTGCGACTCGGCGGGGGCGGCCAGGACCTGGCGCGGCGACGGCCGGCGGCCGGCGTCAAGGGCGGCTTCACACACAGTTGGAGGCGGCGGTGCCCTTTGAGCTCATGGCTGCAGCAGCCTATCGGCGGCGGCGGCCCGACCGCCGCGCCTTCATCTTTTGGGAAGCTATGGCGGCGTGGCCCGTGGTGGCTTGGTGGTGGGGTGGTGGCGCCGAGTGGCAGGGTGACGCGGCACCGGCGGTGCGGCAGTGCGCCCGACCCAGATCGGGGCCCTGTAGGGCCCATCTGACTTGGTCAGAATCTGGGCTTGGTCGGGTCCGTTGCGCCTGCTGGTCGTCTTCTGGAGCTAGATAAGGTGGCTCGGGTGGAGCAGGTCGGCGGCACAGGCGTGATACGTCGTAAACGTATCTATAATTTTTGATGTCACATGCTTGTTTAGTATCTACTTTGCTTTGCTTTGTCTACACTTTAAGGTGTTTTTATATCTTTTCTGGAACTAACCTATTAATAAGTTGCCACAGTGTCAGTTGCCTGTTTTCTTCTGTTTTTGGTTCCAGAAAGGCAAAAAATCAATATTCTCAGAATTGGACGGGACAAAATATAAAGTAAATATCTTTCCGTGAGGGACACGAATCCAGAAGACGAAACGGAGAAGCAAACCAGGATGGCCAAACCCCCTAGGCACGGTCAGGGGTGGGCCCGCACCTAGGCAGGGTGTGGCCCCCCTGGTCGCCTCCCGGCCTCGCCTCTTCGCCTATAAGAAGCCCCGGATGCCTAAACCCTAAGTACCCGATCAAAATCCCACGAAACCGTTTGTAGCTGCCACCACCATCGTCCCTAGATCGGGGGGATCTGAAGTTCTTCCCGGCACCCTACCGGAGGGGACATCATCCCGGAGGCCTTCTCTCCAGTATGAAGCGTGAGTAGTTCCACCTTGGACTATGAGTCCATGTAGTAGCTAGATGGTTATATCTCCTCCTTGTGCTTTCATGTATAGATCTTGTGAGCTCCGTTCATGATCAAGATCTAATCTATTTGTAATCATGCATGTTGTGTTTGCGGGGATCCGATGGATATTGAGATTATTATGTCAGATTGATTAATGGTTTTGTCTTTATGATTCTATCATGTTTGTGTTGTTTGTGATCTTGCATGCTCTACGTTGTTAGTAGCTATCTTGGCCAAGTAGTTGCTAGTGACTCCAAGAGGGGGTATTTATGCTCGATAGTGGGTTCATGACTCTAGTTTCCAAGGGAAGTGACCGAAATATCTTCGGTTGTAGATGTGCCGTTGCCACTAGGGAGAAAACAACGGTCTCTTATTCATGGAACAAGTGGATTGTTTACCTTACACACTTTGCTTAAAACAGTTGTCTGTTGCTTGCAACTTAATACTAGAGGGGGTTCGGATGATAACCCAAAGATGGACTTCTAGTCATAGATGCAGTTGGATGGCAGTCTATGTATCTTGTTATATTGACCAATCGAATCTCATAGGATCTTTTTGTCTAGTATTGCATTGTTATGCCTTGCTCAGTTCCTGTCAATTGCCCTGCTGTAATTTGTTTACCCTTCATGCCATGTTGTTTATCTAAAGAGAGCACCTCTAGTAAACTATGGACCCCGGTCCAATCTTTACCATTGATACATCTTCCACTGTTACTTGTTTACTTGCTGCAAACCATTACCTTCCACACCATACGTTTAATCCTTTGTTACAGCAAACCGGTGAGCTTGACAACCTCACTGATTCGTTGGGGCAAAGTCTTGAGTTTGTGTTGTGCAGGTCTCCGCGTTGCTTGCAACACCTGTGTGACGTTTCCTTCCTCCTACTGGTTTGATAACCTCGGTTTCTTACTGAGGGAAGACTTGTTGCTGTGCTGCTTCACATCTTGCTGTTGGGGTTCCCAATAGGCTCCACATCAACTGAGCCATCAACAAGTTTTCTGGCGCCGTTGCCGGGGAACAAAGAAGAAGAAACTCCCACGTCAACCATGCGCCAGCCATCAACAAGATTTCTGGCGCCGTTGTCGGGGAGGCTAGGTTCAATACCTCAAACCATCCGAACAACTGACATTCCTGTATTCGGGACTGGCACCACCCGAATACCCAATATCTAGCTCCAATTTCAACATCCGAACGAAGTGTGACTTCTTTTGTCTCTACTAACAACATCTATACAAAGTGGAGTTTTCTTGCATAAAAAAGGACATAACTAAAAAAATAGCCTTAAAGAAGGAAGATTGTACTAACAACTAAGCTCTCTTTATTGAAGAACATGCTAGTAACTACAGGGGTTTGTTGGACAGAATTAACAGTGTTCGTGCGAGGTTAACATGTTAGCCTCTCTCACCCCCCGCTCCTCGGTCGCTCCCGTGTGACCTGGGGGCGAAAACCCTAACCCTCGCCTCTCTCCTCCCTTCCTCCTCCCTCCCCAGCCGCCGCCGGCGTGCGCCGTCGGGCAAAGCCCAGTCGGTGCCGGCGGCGGCTGGCCCTCCTCTACCCGGTGCGCGGAGACCCGAACAGGACGGCGCTCTCCCCGGCAGCGGTGCGACTCGGCGGGGGCGGCCAGGACCTGGCACGGCGACGGCCGGCGGCCGGCGTCAAGGGCGGCTTCACACACAGTTGGAGGCGGCGGCGCCCTTTGAGCTCATGGCTGCAGCAGCCTATCGGCGGCGGCGGCCCGACCGCCGCGCCTTCATCTTTTGGGAAGCTGTAGCGGCGTGGCCTGTGGTGGCTTGGTGGTGGGGTGGTGGCGCCGAGTGGCAGGGTGACGCGGCACCGGCGGTGCGGCAGTGCGCCCGACCCAGATCGGGGCCCTGTAGGGCCCATCTGAGTTGGTCAGAATCTGGGCTTGGTCGGGTCCGTTGCGCCTGCTGGTCGTCTTCTGGAGCTGGATAAGGTGGCTCAGGTGGAGCAGGTCGGTGGCACAGGCGTGATACGTCGTAAACGTATCTATAATTTTTGATGTCACATGCTTGTTTAGTATCTACTTTGCTTTGCTTTGTCTACACTTTAAGGCGTTTTTATATCTTTTCTGGAACTAACCTATTAATAAGTTGCCACAGTGTCAGTTGCCTGTTTTCTTCTATTTTTGGTTCCAGAAAGGCAAAAAATCAATATTCTCAGAATTGGACGGGACAAAATATAAAGTAAATATCTTTCCGTGAGGGACACGAATCCAGAAGACGAGACGGAGAAGCAAACCAGGATGGCCAAACCCCCCTAGGCACGGTCAGGGGTGGGCCCGCACCTGGGCAGGGTGTGGCCCCCCTGGTCGCCTCCCGGCCTCGCCTCTTCGCCTATAAGAAGCCCCAGATGCCTAAACCCTAAGTACCCGATCAAAATCCCACGAAACCGTTTGTAGCCGCCACCACCATCGTCCCTAGATCAGGGGGATCTGAAGTTCTTCCCGGCACCCTACCGGAGGGGACATCATCCCGGAGGCCTTCTCTCCGGTATGAAGCGTGAGTAGTTCCACCTTGGACTATGAGTCCATGTAGTAGCTAGATGGTTATATCTCCTCCTTGTGCTTTCATGTATAGATCTTGTGAGCTCCGTTCATGATCAAGATCTAATATATTTGTAATCATGCATGTTGTGTTTGCGGGGATCCGATGGATATTGAGATTATTATGTCAGATTGATTAATGGTTTTGTCTTTATGATTCTATCATGTTTGTGTTGTTTGTGATCTTGCATGCTCTCCGTTGTTAGTAGCTATCTTGGCCAAGTAGTTGCTAGTGACTCCAAGAGGGGGTATTTATGCTCGATAGTGGGCTCATGCCTCTAGTTTCCAAGGGAAGTGACCGAAATATCTTCGGTTGTAGATGTGTCGTTGCCACTAGGGAGAAAACAACGGTCTCTTGTTCATGGAACAAGTGGATTGTTTACCTTACACACTTTGCTTAAAACAGTTGTCTGTTGCTTGCAACTTAATACTAGAGGGGGTTCAGATGATAACCCAAAGATGGACTTCTAGTCATAGATGCAGTTGGATGGCGGTCTATGTATCTTGTTATATTGCCCAATCGAATCTCATAGGATCTTTTTGTCTAGTATTGCATTGTTATGCCTTGCTCAGTTCCTGTCAATTGCCCTGCTGTAATTTGTTTACCCTTTATGCCATGTTGTTTATCTAAAGAGAGCACCTCTAGTAAACTATGGACCCCGGTCCAATCTTTACCATTGATACATCTTCCACTGTTACTTGTTTACTTGCTGCAAACCATTACCTTCCATACCATACGTTTAATCCTTTGTTACAGCAAACCGGTGAGCTTGACAACCTCACTGATTCGTTGGGGCAAAGTCTTGAGTTTGTGTTGTGCAGGTCTCCGCGTTGCTTGCAACACCTGTGTGACGTTTCCTTCCTCCTACTGGTTTGATAACCTCGGTTTCTTATTGAGGGAAGACTTGTTGCTGTGTTGCTTGACATCTTGTTGTTGGGGTTCCCAACAGGCTCCACATCAACTGAGCCATCAACAAGTTTTCTGGCGCCGTTGCCGGGGAACGAAGAAGAAGAAACTCCCACGTCAACCACGCGCCAGCCATCAACAAGATTTCTGGCGCCGTTGCCGGGGAGGCTAAGGACGTCTTCACAAGGGGATTCCTCCACTTCCTTTCTCTTTACTTTGTTTTTAGTTTGGTTTGTTTCTTTTGCTTGGTTTTGTTTGCCTCTTTTCAAAAACACAAAAAAATTAGTTCCTGCTCTAGCTGCTGCTGCTGCTGTTTTTGACTTGCCCACCTTTGCCAAAATGAACTCTGCTAAGAACACCAAGTTGTGTGACTTCACTAGCACCAACAACAATGATTTCCTTAGCACTCCTACTGCTCCACCTGCTCTTGATGCTACCTTTTATGAAATTAAGCCTGCTTTGTTGAATCTTGTGATGAGAGAGCAATTTTCTGGTGCTAGTTCTGATGATGTTGCTGCCCATCTCAATAACTTTGTTGAACTCCGTGAGATGAAAAAGTATAAGGATGTAGATGGAAATATTATTAAGCTCAAGATGTTTCCTTTCTCCTTGAGAGGAAAATATAAAGAATGATTGCTATCCTTGCCTAGAAATAGTATTGATTCTTGGACTAAGTGCAAAGATGCTTTTATTGGAAAGTACTATCCTCCTACTAAGATTATATCTATGTGAAGTGGCATTATGAAATTTAAACAACTTGATAATGAACATGTTGCTCAAGCTTGGGAAGAATGAAATCTTTTGTTAAGAATTGTCCCACTCATGGAATCACTGCTTGGATGATTATCCAGACTTTTTATGCAGGCTTGAACTTATCCTCGAGAAACCTGTTGGATTCAGCTGCTGGAGGTACCTTTATGAGCATCACTTTGGGTGCTGCAACAAGACTCCTTGATAATATGATGGTTAACTACTCTGAATGGCACACTGAGAGAGCTCCACATGGTAAGAAGGTAAATTCTGTTGAAGAAACCTCCTCTTTGAGTGATAAAATTAATGTTATTATGGCTATGCTTGTTAATGGTAAAGCTCCTTTAGATCCTAATAGTGTTCCCTTAGTCTCTTTGGTTGCTCAAGAAGAGCAAGTTGATGTGAACTTCATTAGAAACAACAATGCTTATAGGAGTAATTTTGGTGGTAACAACTATAGGCCTTATCCTTCTAATAATGGCAATTCCTATGAAAACTCTTACAACAATGCTAGAAGTGCCCCCTCTGAACTTGAAGTCATGCTCAAAGACTTTATTAGTAAACAAACCACTTTCAATAAGGCTATAGAGGAAAAGCTTTTAAATGTCAAGAAAAATATATCCTCTTTGTCTGAAGCTCAGTCCTCCTTGATTAATAAAATGGCTGCTAAACCTGAAACCATGGAAAGTACTTTTGCTGTCACTCATGCCATACAAGTTACTATTGATGAAAATGTTAGACTGTTAGCCCAACTTCATGCTAAGTGGGAAAGGGAAGCTGAAATTGATATAAACAATAGTGTGTGCGCCATCATCACTGAACCACAAGTAGTCCCTGTTCCTCCTCCTATTATGCCTAACCCTATTGAGCCTACTACTAGTGATGCTAAGTTTGATTTAGATATTGATGGTTGCAATATTTCTGAAGTGATTATGTTCCTACAAAAGCTTGCTAAAAGTCCTGATGCTAGTGATATGCATGTTGCTTTCACCAAACACATTACCGATGCTCTTGTTAAGATTAAAGAAGAAAAGCTAAAACACAAAACTTCTATTCACTGGTGGAAATGGGACTATAGGTCCCGGTTGGTACGGGGCTTTAGTCCCGGTTGCCCAACCGGGACGGGGCAATCGGGACTAAAGCCCTAACCTTTAGTCCCGGTTGCCCCACCAACCGGCACTACAAGAAAACCCCTGGTACAACAATACAAATATGGCAACGCTAAAGATATCTGTTGCGGAAATTTAACGTAGATACAAGTATATGCGTTGCCGGCTACGTCCGTTCAATTATACAGATTGCAAGTAAGAAACAAAAATAGAGCCCAGCCCACTAAACACGTCTCCTTAGGTTAACCCCACCAGCCACGATCGCAAGCCCGCGTCTATAGTACAACTTCTCGTCTCCCCATATACCTAGCCGCCTCCCTCCTCTCCCCAGGCTGTCTCTTGGTCGTTGGCAAGGATTGCCTCCGATCCCTCGCCGCCGGTGAGCGGTGACACGCGTCACGCTGACAACTCTGCGGCGACGAGTTGGACCAGCTGGGGTGCGGTAGAGCAATGGTACGACAGAGGTTTTGGCTCCAGCTATATGCAATTTCTCCCTTTTTCCTCTCAGATTACTCTCTCCTTTCCCTTTGTTTGACCCGGTGTTACAAGTTTTTAGGATTCTTGTGCATCCTTGTTGATTCCTGCCATCCGCCGCAGTCGTCTGCTGCCATTTTCTTCTTAGTTGCATTGGATATATGCCAAGCACAATCACTCACATATCTTTCGCGTTCAGTATTAGAGCACGGATCAGACCATTGATACCATCAGTACTCCTTTTCCCAAAATTCTGATGCACACTTGTCGACTGCATCACTGCAAAACAGAGTATTTTTATATGATGGCTTGTGTACAATAATGAGCGAGACTGGTTATCCAATCACTATAATTTTTTTTCTAATCTTTCTTACTTTAATCTGCAGGTATCTAGTGATGACACATGGACCTTTGGGAACATGTCATATTTTACTGGAATGCTACCTTTGCTCAATACATACAAAAATAAATTCTGCAATTGAGTATTGACTTTCTGAATCATCTGATTTCACATATTTGGCTAGGTCGAAATTAGTACACGCGCATTTAGAAGTCCATCAATGAGATACATGGTCAGCTACGTCGTCATCGGTGTGGTCCTTGTGACCACTGCTTCCGCGGGTGTCGTCCTTGCAAGTCCATTACTCATACGACCGCTGCCCTTGTAAGTCCTGCAATGAGCAGGTAGAAATTGTGCAAGTTTATTTCTAATTCCTTGTGCAAGTTTGTTTCTAATTCCTTGTGCACCTGGAAAGGAAAGGAGGCCTGTTTGATTGAATTTGATGGCAGGTATTCCACACTCACTACTGTACGTGTACAATAATATTAGAGTTGCAGCAGAGCCGTGGCAAATCATAATTTTAATTGTTTCTCTTGATGCGAACTGCAGTCAATCAATACACACCATGATTTATGTAATGTTATTAATCTCTAGCTACTTCTATTATACCATAAAAGATATGTGAGATGGATCTCTAGATAGAGACAACAATGCCGGTGGTGGTGGCACGAGATGGCTCCACAAGAAGCTGCAAGAGGGTGCACATCAGTGGCAACACCGAGCAACAGTACTACCGACAGGTATTAAATCCTCTCACTTTATCTTCAGTATCCGTCGTGGTTATACTGATTTTCTTTTGTTTTTTCATCGGCGTGGTAGCCACTATGACTTGTGGGTCTGATGAGCTAATTAAATTTTTTAATATGTTATTAGATGGGCTATCTATATAATTAAAGGATTTTATCTTATGTTTGAAGGATTCATTTTGATCCCATCATGGTTATTTCTTATCCAGGTTTCCTTTTGTTTTTTCCATCGGTGTCACTATGACTTCTTGGTCCGATGAACTATTTCAATATACAGAAAAGACAAATTGTCTTGAGTGTTGACTTACCTTTTGCGTGCCATCACGGTGAGTATACCTACAAAGTTTTAAGGAAGTACTTAGTAGAATTAAATACACCCTTTACACTATCTTTTGCCATTGAGTGATGTTTAGAATGAAATTTTGTATTTGCAGGTCTCGGACATCAACAATACTTGCGAGATAGTCGGATGTCATCCCTGGTCATGTTAGGAAAAATATTTGATGGAAGATATATAGGACTAGGTAGAATATCATGTTGTGGTGTAAATTGTCCTCTTTTCAAATATTATTAATGCAATGGTGCAGCAAAATTATTATATATAGGACTAAGTAGGATGTCATATTTTCCTGCAGGATTGTAAATTTTCTACTCTTCAAATAATTTTTCTATACGAAATGATATGTTCCAATAATTAATATATATTGAATTATTTGTGATGCGGTGCAATCATATTGTACGATTTATGTATCTTGTGGTATGTATAGGAGCAATGTTCTCTCATGGGAAAATATCTTCCAACTTCTAGAGCGATTAAACCATCTATTCCACTCATAATATTTTGTGAATTAGAAATTCTGGACTTCATCCTATAGGATACATTTACCAACACATATAGTTGTTGCTTCGATTCTGTAACTACATTGCAACGCTTATCCCATTGTTTACCAACACAGCTATATGCGTTGCATTGTACCCTTGCAGCACCCAAAAACGCAACGCATTTTTATCCGTTGGTATAGTCGCCAGCAACGCCTATATGGGCATTTAGATACGTATAAGTGCGTTGCTATAGAGGGGGTCTTCTTGTAGTGCGGGACTAAAGGGTGCACACGTGGCAGCGGCAGAGGGCGAGGGGGGGGGGGGTGAAGCATTAGTCCCGGTTCGTGGCAGGAACCGGGACTAATAACCTTCTGCCGCGGCAGAGATTTGGCCCATTTTTCTGCCGCGGCAGAGAATTCATTTTGGCACATTTTGTTGCCGCGGCAGCATTTTCGCCACTTTTTGTGCCGCGGCAGAGAATTCATTTAGGTTGTTTTATTGTTTATTTAGTGATTTGCACTTATCAATGAAGGAACCTTATATTACATCATGATGAAAATATTACATTGAATACAAGGATCGAGTTCATGCACTACATACAAAAGTTGCTATTCAATGCTACCGGCCAATTTCTTCAAAGTTGCTATTTTTACAATTCCTATTGTCTATACACAGCCGAGTAGTATTCCCCTTTTGGGTCTAGGACTTCTACATCCAAGAATCCCGCCAATTCCTCCTGAATTGCTCGTACGCGATCCTTTGGCAGAAGACCGTCCCGTAGACGTTCGATCTGATTTAAAAAAGGAGTCAGCCTATATGAATGAAACTAAACACAATTTGATTGTAATTAAAAACTATAGAAATTGTTTACGTACGTGGAGTTGCTCTAAATTTCTGCCCTTCTCATCGCACGTCTGCCGGATGAACTCGCAAACATAGTATCCACATAGATTGTTACCTGGTCCCTGTGTCAGGCACTTTACGAGAACAGAGTTCAATCAAAATAATAATCAAGCATGATAATAACTGCATCAAAACTAGAATCAAAGAGATGCACGGATATAGCTAGTGGTGCTTACATTTAGTGGTTGAAATGTAAGCTCCTCTTTCCAAACACCCCTAGCCTTGTTGGTGAACCGTTTCCAAGCGCTGCCCGGCGTAGAAAACGAATAAAATAAGTTATTAAGTACTGGATATCATAAAATTCACGAACGTTGCCGATATAGTGTCGTAATGATTAGAATTACCGCTGGAGAAGTATCTGCATGTCCTTCCACGTCTCAAGGGGTTTATGTTTCGAGTCCATGACTAGTACACGCCAGTTGTCAAGTTGAATGATTAACCGAATATAGTGGAAGCTGCAAATGCATAACTAATCAATTATATACTTAACATCGAGTAAGCGAAATAGAAAGTGTATATAAGACAATAACACTCACTCGAAGTTGTAAGGAAATAGTATTTCCCTTTTGGTTTCTTGAAACCTTAACGCGAGTACTATATTATCCTCCATATCCTGGGGGCTTATTTTGAGATTAGCTTCATGAACCCAATATGGGTCAATGAAGTCAATGTCATAGATTTGTCCTCTGCTGCATTCGAGAATCTTCATTCTGCATATTACAGTATGATTATATACATGCAATAAACAAAATAATATAGCTGGAGACTAAATTAATTACATAATTAGTACTTATAGACAATAGGCACTGATGATCGATTTGTCCAAGGCGTCTTGATTGAATAATTGAAATAGTTCATCAAATTCAATGGATATCATGTCATCCTTTTCTTTCCCATGATGCTTTTTTATAACCCTCAGCACTATCCAGTTAGCTCCGGCCTTTGTGGCATGCATGTACCAGTTATGCAATCTTCGCATTTTTGTTGGAAGATTGTTTACCTCCTCAGGTTTGACGAGAGGTTTGCCGTACTGGTATTTGTATGCTACTTCACTCACGGGGAAGAACTCTAACTGGGATAAGTACTGGGCAATACTCATACCTTGAGCAGCGGCAGCTTCTCCGTATTGTGCAACTACCTCTGGATCATACTGCTCTTCGGCCCCATATTTGTTCGACCCCACATTGGTTTGGGAAATCACCTTGAGAGGGGCGCAAGTCTGTTTTGCATGTTCTCCGAGCTGGGCAACAGATTTCTCGCTTGCATCAGTACTGCTCTTCGAGGCTTTTTGTGCCGCATGTGACTTGAGAATAGAACGCTCATAGTCTGATGACAGCTTTGGCTCGGTTTGATGAAGAGTCTTTAGCATTTTCAACACTTTGGCTTTTTCTTCTTTGGTGCCGGGGAACACTGGCTCTTTCGGCCGCCTCAGCTTAGCAAAAAACGCCGTCATTTCCGCATCAACGATCACCGCAGTCTCCTCTTCAGTACAGTCATAAGCTCTCTTGGGAGGAACCTTTGGTACTTTTGGAAGAGGCTCTTGTTTACGTTTCGGCGATCGCTTACCACGAGGCACAGTAGCGGTACACTTACACTTTTGACCCTTAGGCGCTGGCGATGGCTCCCGCGGCGATGGCTGCGCCGGAGATTGGTGAGGCGACGGAGCCGGGTGAGGCGACAAAGACGGCTGCCACGGCGGCGACGACCTCACTGGAGACGGGTGAGGCGGCGGCGAAGATGGCCTTGGCGTGTGATTTCGAAGCACGATACATTCCTTCGACCATAGAATGGTGACGCTTTTTGCGTCTCCCAGCACAGTCACATCCCCTTCACCTACAGGGTAGTGAAGATCCAAAACTTCAAAGGTGGGCATGATTTCATCCACGCTGACAACAGCGTAGCCCTCTGGAACCGGACGACAATGGTAAGTTGGTGTGGGTCCAATTGGTAAGGCATAGCCGACCGCCACCTTCATTGATATGTTCACAACTTTGACATGTAGCTCGCAGTGTGTCATCTCTATGATATCATCCACTGGGTAGCCAACAGGAGCCATCGTCGATGCATCATCGTCATCGCCATTGTCATCACCCGAGACCTCGGTGGAAGCCACACTGTTTTTTCGATTATTCGATAGGCCGGTAGCATCTAATGCAGTGTGCTGCTGAGATGGGCCGGTAGTACTTTGCTCTTTAAGTGCGTTAATTTCATCTTGTTGTTGCTTTAATCGTTCTTCAATTAAACGCATTCGCTCTTTCTGACTATCTGCTTCAACTTCCACCCTGTCCTTTCTCCTCTGACGGCTTCTATCAGGATATTTCTTCCTCTCTTCTGGAAACCCAGTCCTCCATGGTTGGGAGCCTCTTGTGCCTCGTGTTCGTCCATCATGTTCCTTATTTCCAAGGGCGAGTGTGAGCTCATCATTCTCTCTATCGGGAATGAAGTCCCCATCTTTAACAGCCTGTACTGCTTTTTTGATCCTCTCGATTGGCAAGGGGTCTTCTTTATGTCGTACGTTATATATACACCTCCCTTCCGAGTCCAACGTGCCCCCATGCCCGTAAAACCAATTCCTTGCATGTTCTACCCAATCGTCTATCTCTGGGGTGATCTTTTTATCACGCAGTTCATTCTCAAGTTTCTCCCACTTAGGAATGCCAGCCCTGTAGCCACCTTGCCCCATAGTATGGTGATAATTCTTGTTAGCAGCATTCAGCTTATTCGTTGCAGACATTTTCTTAGATTTTTCTGATGTCTTGTATTCCACAAACTCAGCCCAGAATGGTTTTATCTTCTCAAACTGAATATTCTTGAAATCGGGAGTCTTCTCTTTCACGACATAGTCAAGGTGCAATCTTTTCTTCCAGTTGGTGAAACACTGGGCCATCTTCTTCAAAGCCCACTCCCTGACCTTAGCCTCCATGGCTCTCCCATGTTGTAAGGCGTCCTCAACTGGATCCTCCGCATTTGGATCCAGCTCTATCTTCGGTAGTTGAAACTAACCATGAGCCTCTTCCACAGTAAATCTTTGGCGTGGTTAGGGACAAATAAACATGTTCCCTCTTCATCTGCATTAGCAGGCCTATTCCAATTTCTAATGGTGATCGGGATTAAGTCCCTAACGATTACTCCGCATTGTGCCACAAATTTGTTTGCGACAACTTCGGGAGCCGTCGGCTTGCCGTCTTCAGCGACATCTTCGATCCTGAACCTCTCATGGTCTTGCAACTTTTTGGTTGGGCCTCGTCTGCTCTTTTCAGTAGATTCCTTCGATCCGGAGGGCTAAAAGAAGAAAGATCGTCGTTACTATTTCTATATAGATAGCAGATGATTAATTAATGAATTAATTATATTACATGCACCTCGCCGGAGCGGTCGTCTTCTCGATTACACAAGGCATCGCCTTCTCCCTCGCGGAAGGCAACACCTTCAACCTCAAACAAGTTGTCTATTCCGGTAAAAAGAGGATCACCCTCACCGGAGTTGTTCAGAAACGTTGATACGTCTAAATTATCTTCCCCACAGATCACACCTTGGATCAACTCTTCCTTTTCTTCGTCTCTGACGTGTGGGTCCATATTTTCTGCATATGTGGAAAAACGAATAAGTCAAAGCGGCTAAAGGAGAAAGTTAAGTACGGTGTTGAGAGATATAAACCCTAATTCAGAGAAACCCTAATATATACATACACAATAATAAAAATGAAGAGAAACCCTAAACCCTAAACCTAGCTACAAAAAGGAAACCGTGTAGTAGATAGGTAACTCTAGCTAAAATCAACTAAAATCAATATTCCGAAGTTCCGAGGGGTGTAAAACCTAGTTCGGAGAAACCTCGGATGCATATGAGAGGGGAACATGAGTATAAGGCTACAAAAGGGAAACTATCCAGCAGATAGGTAACACTAGATACTAACAAAATACTTGACTTGATTATAGTTGGTCAAGTATTATTCGTCGATCTTCTATGGTCTGGATCTCGGTCTTCGATCTCGATCTCGATATCGTATTCTACCGAGAAGAACCAAATCACCGGAAAGAAAGGGAAACAATCAACACATGGCATCGATGCAATGCTCAAGCAATGATGATATGACAAGTTAATGTGCATTGGAATGTAACCCTAAAGCATGCTCGACAAGTTAATCGGGGTTCCGAGGGGCGCAAACCCTAACTCAAGGAACTCCGGAATCACATGTTAGGGTTACTAGGGTGTTCTAATTAAACTTGTCATTTAAGTTGTTGAACAATGCATGATTACAGCATAGATAGATAGTTCTTATTTTTCTGAACATTTTGGTATATTATTTGTATTTTTTTGAATTATAGATTAAAAGTTATTGAATTTACAAGTTTTATTCAAATTCTGAAATTATTAAATCAAATGTTTAAACCTTTTGCACCATAGTAACAACTAGCCATAGTGGCTGACTGGTGGGACCAGGGCCACCTGTCACGCAAGCAAAGGGGAAACAGGGTCATCTGTCACCAGAGAAGGAGCTAGCCCTAGAGGCTGACTGGTGGGACCAGGGCCACGCGGATGCCACCTAGACGCCACGTTGGGCTCGCCGGAGACACGTCAGACGGCGATGGTAGGCAGCGGAGGAGAGCAAGCGGGGCTGCGGGACTTGGCGTGCTGGAATCAGCGCATCCAGGCGGACTCAAAATTGGCGGCGCCGCCCTCTGTTGGTTGCCGGAGCAGGTGGTACAACGACGGCCGACGGCGGCGAACGGGATCTAACGGCGCAGGCATGAACTACAGCGAGAGGGGAAGGAAGGAGGCATCCAGAAGGTTCGCTTGCTCACCCTGAGCGCGTGAGGTTGGTCGGAGAGAGCGCGGGAGGTCGAGGTTGAGCGAATCGACGCCGGCGAGCACGGTCGGGGTCGCGGAAGACGGACTCGTGGGCGACGACTGGTGCGCGCACGGACAGAGGCGGCGGTGCTGGCGGATGGAACGCGCGGGCTCAGGAAGCCTGACAGCGTCGGGGGCGGCGAGCTCGGGCAGCCTGCCGGCGTCGAGGGCGGTTGTGCGCGCGTCGGTGAAGCAGAGAAGTGAGTGGGGAAGGGAAGAAGAAGAGGAGGCGCGCGCTGTTATAACCAAAGGACCTTTAGTCCCGGTTGGTGGCTCCAACCGGGACTAAAGGGTTATACGTCCCGGTTGGAGCCACCAACCGGGACGTATACTCCAATATTTTCAGTAGACCAAGGGTTGGCGCGCAGGGGGTCTTTAGTTCCGGTTGGTGGCTCCAACCGGGACATATTCCCCTGTTTTCAAAAAAATTCAGGTATTTCCTCTCTGTTCCCGCCTTATTTTTTATTTTGGGGTTTAAATTTGTATTGTTTTTTAAATGATAATTAATTTGGAATTTAGAAAAACTTTAAACATAAAAAGTGTTTGGATTTGAATAAATAATTCAAAACCATTTTCTGTTTTAAAAAATAATTAATGTAACCATTTAAAATATGAACCATTTACAATTAAAAATAAATTAACTTATATTTTTTAATATCAGTTTGGAATTTAGAAAAACTTTAAACATAAGAAGTGTATGGATTTGAATAAATAATCCAAAACCATTTTCTATTTTTAAAAAATAATTAATGTAACCTTTTAAAATGAATTAACTTATATTTTTGAATATTAATTTGGAATTTAGAAAAACTTTAGACATAAAAAGTGTTAGGATTTGAATAAATAATTCAAAACCATTTTCTGTTTTAAAAAATAATTAATGTAACCATTTAAAATATGAACCATTTACAATTAAAAATGAATTAACTTATATTTTTTTAATATCAATTTGAAATTTAGAAAAACTTTAAACATAAGAAGTGTATGAATTTGAATAAATAATCGAAAACCATTTTCTATTTTAAAAAAATAATTAATGTAACCTTTTAAAATGAATTAACTTATATTTTTGAATATTAATTTGGAATTTAGAAAAACTTTAAACATAAAAAGTGTTTGGATTTGAATAAATAATTTAAAACCATTTTCTGTTTTCAAAAATAATTAATGTAACCATTTAAAATATGAACCATTTACAATTAAAAATGAATTAACTTATATTTTTTTAATATCAATTTGGAATTTAGAAAAACTTTAAACATAAAAAGTGTATGGATTTGAATAAATAATCCAAAACCATTTTCTATTTTTATGTTGACATTATGTCGTGCGGCGTGTACCTTGTCCCGGATGGTGTCACGAACCGGGACTAAAGATGAACCTTTAGTCCCGGTTAGAGACACCAACCAGGACAAAACACGAGTCAACACTAATAATAGGGGTGAGTGTTGGAAAATGGAAAAGGGATTTTCCGTGCGACAAAAAGGAAAACTTTCTCCTGCAACATTGTTCTCCATACCAATGTCCACACACATGCATAATATGGGCACAATATCACAAACTATGCCGTGATTCAGCACATAACATCGGTCATTTGGACCGAAAGCCATGAAACCTCGAACATGATAGGTCATTTTGTGAAGGTTTTTTCGAAACATGATCAATATACCAAGTCTGGTATTTTTCCTTTGAACTATGTAACAAAATATGACACCACGCGAAGGATTTTCATTGTTCGGATTTGTTTTGAATTTATTATGCCCGTTTTGAATTATCTGAATTTCTAACTATGGTCGAACCAGTGTGCATGAAGATAGGGGACGAGCATCGTTAGAACTTGCATTGAATCTTTGAAGAAACCACACATTGCGAGTCTAAAAATGATTTTTTTTAAAAATCACGGGCGATAGATCATGTACCTGTAGTACAAACCGGACCCACTTCCTACCGATTCGGCAGACATTTGTCCTTTTTACCCGGGATGGACGAAAAGGTTTGAGATGTACCGGTTGGGAGATAGTCCATGTAAGGTGGTCTATTATTTTAGGAAAATGGGATGGTAGCATTCTGAAACGGCATTTTGGTGGTTACTTCACAAAACGACCCGTTTTTTGCGCTCGGAAAATGGAAAAGGGCTTTTCCGTGCGACAAAAAGGAAAACTTCCTCCTGCAACATTGTTCTCCATACCAATGTCCACACACATGCATAATATGGGCACAACATCACAAACTATGCCGTGATTCAGCATATAACATCGGTCATTTGGACCGAAAGCCATGAAACCTCGAACATGATAGGTCATTTTGTGAAGGTTTTTTAGAAACATGATCAATATACCAAGTCTGCTATTTTTCCTTTGAACTATGTAACAAAATATGACACCACGCGAAGGATTTTCATTGTTCGGATTTTTTTGAATTTATTATGCCCGTTTTGAATTATCTGAATTTCTAACTATGGTCGAACCGGTGTGCATGAAGATAGGGGACGAGCATCGTTAGAACTTGCATTGGATCTCTAAAGAAACCACATATTGCGAGTCTAAAAATGATTTTTTCAAAAAATCACGGGCGATAGATCATGTACCTGTAGTACAAACCGGACCCACTTCCTACCGATTCGGCAGACATTTGTCCTTTTTACCCGGGATGGACGAAAAGGTTTGAGATGTACCGGTTGGGAGATAGTCCATGTAAGGTGGTCTAGTATTTTAGGAAAATGGGACGGGTAGCATTCTGAAACGGCATTTTGGTGGTTACTTCACAAAACGACCCGTTTTTTGCGCTCGGAAAATGGAAAAGGGCTTTTTCGTGCGACAAAAAGGAAAACTTCCTCCTGCAACATTGTTCTCCATACCAATGTCCACACACATGCATAATATGGGCACAACATCACAAACTATGCCGTGATTCAGCATATAACATCGGTCATTTGGACCGAAAGCCATGAAACCTCGAACATGATAGGTCATTTTGTGAAGGTTTTTTCGAAACATGATCAATATACCAAGTCTGGTATTTTTCCTTTGAACTATGTAACAAAATATGACACCACGCGAAGGATTTTCATTGTTCGGATTTTTTTTTGAATTTATTATGCCCGTTTTGAATTATCTGAATTTCTAACTATGGTCAAACCGGTGTGCATGAAGATAGGGGACGAGCATCGTTAGAACTTGCATTGGATCTCTGAAGAAACCACATATTGCGAGTCTAAAAATGATTTTTTCAAAAAATCACGGGTGATAGGTCATGTACCTGTAGTACAAACCGGACCCACTTCCTGCCGATTCGGCAGACATTTGTCCTTTTTACCCGGGATGGACGAAAAGGTTTGAGATGTATCGGTTGGGAGATAGTCCATGTAAGGTGGTCTAGTATTTTAGGAAAATGGGACGGTAGCATTCTGAAACGGCATTTTGGTGGTTAATTCACAAAACGACCCGTTTTTTGCGCTCGGAAAATGGAAAAGGGCTTTTCCGTGCGATAAAAAGGAAAACTTCCTCCTGCAACATTGTTCTCCATACCAATGTCCACACACATGCATAATATGGGCACAACATCACAAACTATGCCGTGATTCAGCACATAACATCGGTCATTTGGACCGAAAGCCATGAAACCTCGAACATGATAGGTCATTTTGTGAAGGTTTTTTCGAAACATGATCAATATACCAAGTCTGGTATTTTTCCTTTGAACTATGTAACAAAATATGACACCACGCGAAGGATTTTCATTGTTCGGATTTTTTTGAATTTATTATGCCCGTTTTGAATTATCTGAATTTCTAACTATGGTTGAACTGGTGTGTAGGAAGATAGGGGACGAGCATCGTTAGAACTTGCATTGGATCTCTGAACAAACCACATATTGCGAGTCTAAAAATGATTCAGCACAACATCACAAACTATGCCGTGATTCAGCACATAACTTCCTGCCGATTCGGCAGACATTTAGTCCCGGATGTAGTCACAAACCGGGACTAAAAATATTTTCCGCCATTTCCCACCTCTTCCCGCCAAGTTTTCCCGCCCTTTCCTTTCTACTAGAGCTTTTAGTCCCGGATGTAGTCACTAACCGGGACTAAAGATATTTACCGCCATTTCCCAAAGCTTCACGCCAAGTTTTCCCGCCCTTTCCCTCTATATTTAGGGTGATCGTGCCATGGCTATCCACACATCCACACCTTCCTCTCTTAGAACAATGGACAACGCCTACTGGGCCATTCTGACCCTCGAGGAGACCGAGGCGCTGTGCGCCTCCAACTACGCTTGTCCGCCGGGCTACCGGCCGCCCGCCGGCTGGATGCTGAGCGCTGGAGGGGTTCCTGTCCCTCCTGTCCCTCAAGGTTCCGCACGCCAGGCGGCCATCACAAACCACTTCTACCACGAGCTCACGCCAGAGCAGCGGATGGATCCCCAGTGGGATCCCGACAACTACGACACCTGGAATGCCTTCTTCGCTAATAGGCGGGAAAGGGAGCTCGCCAGGTACGAGGGTGATGGACCGCCACCGGTGAACCACAACGAAGCCGGCCGTCGTCTGTGGTGGGCGAACCGTACTATCATAGGAGTGATGCGCTACATCGCCGGGGGAGACCAGGCAACACTAATAATAGGGGTGAGTGTCGACATTATGTCGTGCGGCTTGTACCTTGTCCCGGATGGTGTCACCAACCGGGACTAAAGATGAACCTTTAGTCCCGGTTGGAGACACCAACCGGGACTAAAGATGAGTCAGCACTAATAATAGGGGTGAGTGTCGACATTATGTCGTGAGTGTCGACATTATGTCGTGAGTGTCGACATTATGCCGAGCTGCTTGTACTATAAATAGGCATCCTTGTGAGTCCAGTCCTCCAGCCAGTTTGAGGCATCTCCAAGATGGTTTTAGAGAGCAGGGACACCACTACGGCCAGTTTCAGGGAGATGCCGACGGAGCCCAGTCCTCCGGCATCTCCGAGAAACTGGTCATAGAGGCACTCCCTAATATGTGAAAGTATTTAGCTCCGAGGCGTATTGATCTAGTTAGTGAAGTTACAAGCTGCAAGATGGTTTTCGAGAGCAAGGACACCACTGTAGCCAGTTTCAGGGAGATGCCGACGGATCCCAGTCCTCCGGCATCTCCGAGAAACTGGTCATAGAGGCACTCCCTAATATGTGAAATTAGTTAGCTCCCAGGCGTATTGATCTAGTTAGAGAAGTTACAAGCTGCAAGATGGTTTTCGAGAGCAGGGACACCACTACGACCAGTTTCAGGGAGATGCCGCCGGATCCCAGTCCTCCGGCATCTCCAAGAAACTGGTCATAGAGGCACTCCCGGTCCAGCCACAAAACAGGACTAACACTCAAGACATTTATTAATATTAAAAACTGAGACTACAAAATCGGGACTAAAGGCCACAAACCGCGAAAGATATTACATAATATGAGCATGAACTTCTTGGCATATGTCATTCCTTATGACCGCTTCAGACGTAACCATGGAGCATCTTCTTTACTTAACGGAATGGTTGGGTCAGTTTTCACTGTGAAGGGCGGAATTTCATCAAACTTATTATAATCTTTTGACATGTCTGTCTTGTCCTTGATTCCCACGATTTTTCTTTTCCCTGAAAGAACTATGTGACGCTTTGGCTCATCATATGATGTATTCGTTTGCATATTTTTTCTTTTTTTCGGTCTGGAGGACATGTCCTTCACATAGAAAACCTGAGACACATCATTGGCTAGGACGAATGGTTCATCTCTATAACCAAGATTGTTGAGATACACTGTTGTCATTCCGTACAACTGGTCTATCTTTACCCCTTCCCCATTCAGGTTGACCCATTTGCAGCGAAACAAAGGGACCTTAAAAGAGACTCCATAGTCTAGTTCCCATATCTCCTCTATGTAACCATAATATGTGTCCTTTTGTCCATTCTCGTCTATTGCATCAAAGCGGACACCACTATTTTGGTTGGTGCTCTTTTTATCTTGGGCGATCGTGTAGAATGTATTCCCATTTATTTCGTACCCTTGGAAATTCAATACAGTAGAAGATGGTGACGCGGCCAACAAGTATAGCTGATCTCCAACAGTGGTGTCATTCAAGAGATGTGTCCGCATCCAACCACCGAAAGACTTCATGTGTTCATCTGTAATCCATGATTCAGGCTTTCCCGGGTTTTTGGAGCGTACAATATTCTTGTGTTCCTCGATATACGGAGCTGCCAAGGTGGAATTATGTAGAACTGTGTAGTGTGCTTTAGTGAAAGAATCCCCGTCCCTACATATCATTGCTTTCTTTCCCAGCGTGCCTTTTCCACTTAGTCTTCCCTCATGCCGCGAGTCAGAAACACCAATCGGCTTAAGGTCAGGAATAAAGTCAACACAAAACTCAATGACCTCCTCTGTTCCATATCCCTTGGAGATGCTTCCTTCTGGTCTAGCACGGTTATGAACATATTTCTTTAAGACTCCCATGAACCTCTCAAAGGGGAACATATTGTGCAGAAATCCGGACCGAGAATGGCAATCTCTTCCACTAGATGAACCAGGAGATGCGTCATAATATTGAAGAAGGATGGTGGGAACACCAATTCAAAGCTAACAAGACATTGTACCACATCCTTCTGTAACCTTGGCAGAATATCTGGATTGATTACCTTCTGAGATATTGCATTGAGGAATGAACATAGCTTCACAATGGGTACTCGAACATTTTCCGGTAGAAGCCCCCTCAATGCAATCGGAAGCAACTGCGTCATAATCACGTGACAGTCATGAGACTTCAGGTTTTGGAACTTTTTCTCTGCCATATTTATTATCCCCTTTATATTAGATGAGAAGCCTGACGGCACCTTGATACTATAAAGGACTTCAAAAAAGATTTCCTTCTCTGCTTTGGTAAGAGCATAGCTGGCACGACTTAAGTGACGCCCTTTATCCGTCTTGTTATGTGTATGCATGTTCTTTGGGTCTTTCATAATTTGTTGGTCCTCCCGTGCTTCAGGTGTATCTTTTGTCTTCCCATACACGCCTAGGAATCCTAGCAGGTTCACGCAGAGATTCTTCGTCACGTGCATCACGTTGATTGAAGAGAGGACACACAGGACTTTCCAATATGGCAGCTCCCAAAATATAGATTTCTTCTTCCACATGGGTGCGTGTCCTGTAGCGACGTCGTTCGGAACTGATTGACCGCCGGGACCCTTTCCAAAGATTACTTCTATGTCCTTGACCATACCAAATACATCATCACCAGGAGGGAGTTCAGGCTTCTTCCGGTGATCTGCCTCACCTTTGAAATGCTTGCCTTTCTTTCTTACGGGATGATTAGTCGGAAGAAATCGTCGATTCGCCAGGTACACAACCTTCTTGCATTTATGCAAATATGTACCTTCAGTCTTATCTAAACAGTGGGTGCATGCCTTATATCCCTTGTTTGTCTGTCCTGAAAGGTTACTAAGAGTAGGCCAATCATTGATGGTTACGAATAACAACCCTCGTAGATCAAATGGCTCCTGTTTGTTCTCATCCCACGCACGTACACCTGGTTTGCCCCACAATTGTAAGAGTTCTTCAACTAATGGCCTAAGGTACACATCAATGTCGTTGCCCGGTTGCTTCGGGCCTTGGATGAGCACTGGCATCATAATGAACTTACGCTTCATGCACAACCAAGGAGGCAGGTTGTAGATACATAGAGTCACAGGCCAGGTGCTGTGACTGCAGCTCTGCTCCCCAAAAGGATTCATGCCATCTGTACTTAGACCAAACCATAAGTTCCTTGCGTCACCTGCAAAGTCTGGGAAGTCTCTCTCAATTTTTCTCCACTGTGACCCATCAGCAGGGTGTCTCAACTTCCCGTCTTTCTTATGGTCTTCTTTGTGCCATCGCAACAACCTGGCATGCTCTTTGTTTCTGAACATGCGTTTCAACCTTGGTATTATAGGAGCATACCACATAACCTTAGCAGGAACCCTCTTCCGGAGGGGCTCTCCCTCAACATCACCAGGGTCATCTCGTCTGATCTTATACCGCAACGCATTGCATACCGGGCATTTATCTAAATTCTCATACTCCTTACCGCGGTAGAGGATGCAGTCATTAATGCATGCATGTATCTTTTGCACATCTAATCCCAGAGGACAGGAGTCTTCTTTGCTTCGTAGGTACTCTCGGGAAGTTCGTTATGTTTTGGAAACTTCGGCTTCATTATTTTCAGCATCTTTTCAAATGAGGAGTCAGTTAGACCACACTCTGCCTTCCATCGCAACAATTCCAGTGTGGTACCGAGCTTTGTGCTGCCATCTTCACAATTTGGGTAAATTAATTTCTTGTGATCTTCTAACATGCCCTCTAACTTCAACTTCTCATTTTCTGTTTCACAGTCTCGCTTTGCATCAGAAATGACCCTACCAAGTTCATCAGCCGGCTCATCTGATGCCCGTTCTTCACCTCTTTCCTCTCCATTGTCTTCCATGGCAGTATCACTGTATTCAGGAAACATATGATGATAGTTGTTATCATCATCTTCTTCTTCACCATCTTCCATCATAACCCCTCTTTCCCCGTGCTTGGTCCAGCAATTATAGTTGGGCATGAAACCTTTCATAATCAGGTGGCCGCGAATGATTTTTGAGGAAGAGTACTCCTTGTTGTTCCGACATTGAACACATGGACAACGTATAAATCCATTCTCTTTATTTGCCGTAGCCACATCGATAAATTTATCCACGCCTTTGATATACCCGGCTACGCGCCGGTCATCGTACATCCATTCCCGACCGTTCATCTGCATCATATAAGTAAGTTTATCAAAAAACAGGACATCATAAATAGTGAAATAACCAATTCACACCGACACATGAATTGTATCAATGACCTAGAAAAGATAAGATTTCTAACCTCGATCGAGGGAAATAAAGAGGAGAAAGCTCAAGTGCGTCTCGGACACCTTCTATATTTTTGTTCTATGAGAAATTCAACGGGATTATTCACTCAAACATTTCATCAAACACCTTCAATGCATGCATGAGAAAAAACTAGCACACCCCCTCACACCTTCCACCATTCGAAAAAACAGAGTGGAGGCAGAGGGGGCTGGGGCGTTGCATTTATAGAGGGCAGGGGGTCTTTAGTCCCGGTTGGAGCCAGCAACCGGGACTAAAGGTGCGTGCCACGCCACGTGGCTGCGGCCAAACCTTTAGTCCCGGTTGGTGGCTCCAACCGGGACGTATTCCCCCTTACCAACCGGGACGCATGCCCCCTGGCCCCGTGCCCGCTCCAACCGGGACGCGTGCAAGCATTAGTCCCGGTTGGTGGCGCAACCGGGACAAATGCTCTGAGGGGTCGCGAACGGATAGCCCTTTTTTCACTAGTGATTCCTAGGAAATTAGAAGATAGTTGGGAACCCATTATTAATATGCAAGTGAATGACATTGATCTCAAAGATTCATGTGATCTTGGTTCTAGTGTCTCTATTATGCCTAGGAAGATTTATGAAATGCTTGATTTGCCACCTTTGGAAGATTGTTATTTGGATGTCCCACTCAATGATGATGCTAAGAAGAAACTCATGGGGAGTATTAATGATGTTCTCATTATGGTTGACAATGCTTATGTCCCTGTGGATTTCTATGTTTTGGATGTTGAATACAATGGTTATTGTCCTATTACTTTGGGAAGACCTTTTCTTAGAACTGTTGGTGCCATCATTGATATGAAAGAAGGGACCATTAAATATCATTTTCCATTTAAGAAGGTATTGAACAGTTTCCTATGAGGAGAGAGAAGTTGCTTTTTGCTCCTCCTTTGAAAGCAAGGTTTGATTTTAATGCTTTCTCATTTGAAAACACTTGATTCTTCTTGCTTCTTATGCCTAACTTAAAGGCGTTAAAGAAAAGTACTTGTTGGGAGATAACCCAAGAGTTTTTTTGAGTCTTGGAAGTCATTACTTCAGTAATGACCTCTCCTTATCCTTTTTGTTTGCTTTTTGTGCCAAGAATGACCTCTAATGAGAGGGAAGTAAGATTTGGGGAGTTGCTGTCCCGAAACAGATTTCTGTCCTCCACTATAAAAATTCGTGATGAGTCTCTGTAACTCGGATTGAGCTGATATTGTACGAATAAATCCCCCAGTATGTTAGATAACTTTCGTTAGTTCAACACTTTTTGATTTGAGCAACAGAAGATTTTCAAAAAAATCGGTTTCTACCTGTTGGTCTGTTTTGACAGATTTCTGCCATTATTTGCATTTGCTTCTTATTGATTTCTTTTTGAGTTCTCTTTTGGGGAATTGAGATTTTTGAAGGAGTTGCTATAGTAGCTTGTGTTTTTAGTGAAAAGTTTTGCTGTTCCAAAGTTTTGCCTAAGGTCTAATATCTTTTGAATAAACTGATGTTGCTAATGAAGATTGTGTGAAGTTTTGTATGAAGGAAAAATTTCAGGTGTAGAGAGAGAATGATGCAATGAGATGAAGAATGGACAAAATCTCAAGCTTGGGGATTACACCATGGTGTCACCCCAATAAATATCCAAGAGGACAAGCGTCAAAGCTTGGGGATGCCCAAGGCATCTTCTTCTTCATCAATAAAAAGCTCAGGCCTATCTAGACACTTCGATTTTTATTGTTTCATGCATAGTTGTGTTGTTCTAGGAGAGTCTTAGTTTTTGTTTTCTTTGTTTATGTTGTTTAGTTTGCTTGAATAAAGTAGTTTGGACCCCTGTTATCGATGTGTTGTTGCAATTAAGTTGCTTGTTGTTGGAAAGGAGTAGGAAGTTCCTGCTTGAAAGTGCAAGAGGAGCTTGCATTGGCTGTGACTTAGACTTTAGCATGACATGCTAGGTGTTGTTTTGAATTTATACTTAGTGATTATTGCTTTAGCATGTCTTGTTCCAAACAATTGGGATTGCTTAGTGTGCCTTGAAGAAATTATGTGTAGTTTTAGCATGCAAGAGCATAGTATTGTGGTATTATCCTTTGATGCTTTGTTTGGGTTGACTTGGCACATGCTCACACCATGTTATGACTATGAACAAGTCACCATATCCTCTATGATCATTTAGTCTTGAATTGTAGTACCACTCTATGCTTTGATTAGTAATGTTTTGTCGTTCTGCATGATTATGGCCACTATTGCTCTCTTAGTTGGTTGCTCTCAGTCTTTTGCTAGCCTCCACTTGTATGAGTAAGCTCTACTCATGCTTCCAACTCCCAAGAAACTAAGTTATTCCAAAGTGTCCACTATAAACTCCTATGCATGGTGTGTTACACCATTCCAAGTATATTCTTGTTTTCAGCTATCTTCCAATTTAAAACTATTTTGTTATGTGAAAACTTAGTGATTAAAGCCCTCACGAACTTGATGACACACTTTATATTCTTTGCCCCTAATAAACTTGAACTTGTGTCGTCTATGTTGTATATGCTTGCACTTATACGTTGGAATTAGCAGAACCATGCTGTCATGGGGAACGTTTTCAACATTGCACTTGTACTTTGTACTCAGTTAATATCATGCTATTTTTTATGGATGTCACCAGTGTGAAATAAAGAGGGAACTTGTAAGTCCATAGAGTTTGTATTTTGTGTTAGAGAAAATGCCTGGGCCGCTAGCCTAAGCCATGCCTAATCATGGTGGAAACTTGCAGCATCACCATAGTGAGCTATCTATGAAGCATCCTTAATAAAAAGCTATGCATATAGTAAATAAAAAGATCGCTGAGATGCTCATTGTCTGCTTTCCTTGTCATTTTGGTTATGGGATAGCTCCTGTACCATGTGCAAGGGGTACCCCGTTGGCGGTTCTCGATGATATGCAAATACTTACAATGACAAGAACTTACAGGTGACTGAAGTTGAGTAGAATGAGGTGTGTCCCTTGTATTCAAGGGACTTGAGATTGCCAACTTATACTTTGTCAAAAATATACTCTATAGTTTGTTCACTTTAACCTTAATCACTTCAAGATGCTTATGATAGGGGCAATGAGGGATGAAAGCTAACAAGTACCATAATTTTTGGAAGCTCTTTTTGAAACTTGAAATCCTTGTGTCCTTTATGAAAGGCCTTTCTTCCACCACTATTGAGTCTCCACCTTCTACTTTTAGGCACCATTAAGAGAGCATAGTTTCCAATCTTAGTTCTATGTGCAGTGTCCCAAAACTTATTGATTGATGCATATTGTGATATTACTTATTCCCTTGCTACTTGTTTCTAGTCACCCTTGTGAACTTTGAAGGTGTCCCATGCATCTATTTGCTACTCTATGAGGGACAAGCTGATTGCCACTATGCTATGTTTTCTGTATGTGAAGCAAACAAACGTTTTTCAATGTATGCTATTCATGATCTTTGTTTATAGCCTTTCATGTTGCAATAATAGTTGCTTTGTATTACTGTTAGAAATACATCTTTCATGCACATGTTTAGAGTTCTTTGATCCCAGCTTTCATTGCTTGCAAATGGTTTGATCTTGGTTTTGATGGTGCATGTCACCTCAACAATTATTCTTTTTATCACTTACCTACTCGAGGACGAGCATGAGTTAAGCTTGGGGATGCTTGATACCTCGGAAATGTATCTATAATTTTTGATGTTCCATGCTTGTTTAGTATCTACTTTGCTTTGCTTTGTCTACACTTTGAGGTGTTTTTATATATTTTCAGGAACTAACCTATTAACAAGTTGCCACAGTGCCACTTGCCAGTTTTTTTCTGTTTTTGGTTCCAGAAAAGCAGAAAACCAATATTCTTGGAATTGGACGGGACAAAAGCCAAAGTTAATATCTTTCCATGGGGGACACGAATCCATAAGACGAGACGGAGAAGAAAACCAGGGCGGCCAAACCCCCCTAGGCGCGGCCAGGGGTGGCCCGCGCCTAGGCAGGGTGTGGACCCCTGGTCGCCTCCCGGCCTCGCCTCTTCGCCTATAAGAAGCCCCCGATGCCTAAACCCTAAGGGGTAGAGTAGACATTATGAAGGAAAGTTAAAAAAAATACTATAGGTGATAATGAAAGATTATTTAAAGCTTAATAAGGTAAAAGCTTGAAGGTGATAAAAGGTTAATCTTAATCAACTAATTCTAGAAGAAACAACTCTTAAGTGATCCCTAAGAGGTAATAAAACACATCCAATTGAGCATGTGTAGAGAATAAGAAATTCCAATGGGTATGGACTAAGTGAGTTCAAATCCAATCTTGGAAGGAGAACCAGTATCAACTATGCTATGACAAGAATAGAAATATAGTCTTTTGACCACAAACACGGGCATATAGAAACTTAAAACTTGTTTTAATAAGACTCTCTAGAATGTATTTAGCATAGTAATAAAGTTTGGTGATTAAATAAAAAGAATTGGATTAGGATATCTAATCAGGTTATGGAATACTACAATTAATTCCATTTAAGGTCATCATGGAGTGGAGAAATGTAGCAACCACTACAAGTCAATTCCTTACTTCGAAACGTGAGAGTTTGCGAACTTCGAAGACGAAGTTTATTTTAAGGGGGAGAGTCTGTAACATCCCAGCATTAGAGCTTAGAAATAAGTTAAACCCAGATGTGTCCATTGCATTCATGCATAGAAAATCTGAATAGTTTTCGCGCTTTTAAACAAAACTTGTCAAAGTGATTGGAGCTTCTCTCAACTTGATGGAATTGTAGTAGATCATCAAGTTGACTGTGATAAGTTTCATTATGACCTTTGCTAAAACCTTATTTGGGTAAACATGATTTGATCTAAGGGTAGATCAGATATAATAAAATGTTACTCATAATACATTACTTAATGATTTATATTTGATCCTTAGGTGATCATATCATAATATTCATTATAATCACTCATGAGTACCAAGTTAAGGATATAACACAAATAATAAGAATGTAACAACTATATCTTAATCTCATCTGCTTATACCATGAGTATCATGGTAATACCTACCCTTATCTCTTTAGTGAGTTTGAGTAGGAAAGAAACTAAGTCTAGATCATTCACCATATATCTTTCTCTCCATATCAAACCTTATCATATCTATTGAGCTATATTCCAATATCTGTTGTTCATCAATGTTGAGAAATCAACTATTGATTCACCAGTTCTCAAATCAACTCTTAACCATATCATAAATTACACTTAAGTGCCTATAAAGAACAACTAAGTAGAGGTAAATAGTAATGCTAGTTTTAAATATCATCCATAGGATGGGAGTGTTGGAAGTAAAGTAGATCAACAGGATTATTGGTGGAGTTAAATCACTCCTGAATGAATAGAAGAGTAATTTATAACATATAATTATATAGTAGTAAAAAGGATTACAAGGATGAAACCTGAAGATAGTTACCAGTGGTAATTCTATTGGAGCAAGAGGGCATAGTCCATGAATAACCTTTAATCCAATATGAGATACTAAGAAGATAATTCCAATACAATTGAAAAGTGGTATTGATGAAACCTTGGATAGCCAATTGGAAACCTAAGCTATAAATGATTAAAGGATTATAATGATCATGCCTTACTCACCAGGATTGTCCACCTATATCTATTATAAATGATATTGGTGGGTAGAACATGATTGAAACCCTAGTAGAAATAAGTTATCCTAGAGTAGTCATTTCAAGCCACATTAGTATAATGTGAGGTTGGAGTGTGAGTTATTAGAGTAAAGTAAATGTAAGACAGTATGATTCAATTACAGCTAGTATAGCATGGAGTTATGGAAGTACTGTTATTCATCTTAAAGGATAGTAAGCCTTAGAGAAAGGTAGTTGGATGTATACACCTATTAGAGAAATATTAGTGATGGATGATTAAGGAAGATTATGAGTGGAGTTTGAAGGAACTGCTTGTTGGATTGAAGATTATCTACAGAAGAGTAGTTGATATAGCCAAGTCTGATAGGTGAAGATCATGAAATGCTTTAGTATTAAACCCATTGGATTCATCCATAAGTTTAGTAGAATAATAGGTGGATAAGGATGTTTTTATGAAGTAAAGCTCATTATGTTAACCATGATGATGGATAGGAAAAGGTAGTATATCTAGGAAAGGAATTCCTCCATTAGAAGACCAGGATTGTGAACTATGGAAGATAGGAATTCTTGGCAAACACCTAACTCTAAATCTCAAACCAAACATAATATCCATTTCATGTTATTAAACTATCATCTTATCTCCATACCACTTTATAGGAACATTTTCCCATAGCAAGTCACATAAGCACATCTTTATCATTTCTAAATTGTCTTAACCATATGTGTTAGAAGCTATATTTATCCATTTCTTTTCCATAAAACCTTTTAGATGTAACTTTCTATTTTAAAAAGGTGATGTCATTAAAGATCACAAACAGAAGACAATATGCTTAGTTATTAAACCTTTACTCACATCAACAAAAGAATATAAGTAAATTAAGAACCCTAAATCTTGGGTAAATATTTACAATTCAAACCCTAAACTTCTATATGTTTATCATAATAGAATATATACATTGCCATTTTCTAAGTTAATGGAAGTATTATTAACCATATTAATTCCTTTTGTATTTCATGCAACAAATATTGATATAGGATCATTATACATATAACAATTTCTATTCGAACTATGAGCCAACAAGAGTTAAGTTCTATAAACAAATAAGAAAATATCAAATAATAAAGCCATGGTTTAGTATAGAAAGGAAATTGATAATAAGGATTTTTACATAATAAAAACAATGGGTTCTGATAGAAAATTAAATAAAGAAATAATACCACTATATGACAAACTCATAAAAGAACCTTAATATACTTTATTAATGCTACAATCACTCAGAAAATTAATTCTATAAAGAGAATTCAAATCAAATAAGTAAAAATTCAAATATGAAAGTAAAACCAAAAATAGAAAAAGGAAACAAATAAAAAAACATTTCCTGGCCGTGGCCCAACTTCTCTTTTCTTACCTGTCGCCCACGTGTAGCCCACAAAAGCCCAACAGCCAGCCCAGCTCGTTCTCTTCTGTGACTGACGGGTGGGACCAAAGGAGGATTGCGGGTTGAGAGAACAGAAGTACTAGGGGGTTTTCCGCAAAACCGATGTCGTCGTCTACCTCGCCTACTGGAAGCAACTCGCTGGCCAAGAGCTCCGCCGTCGATGAACCGCCGCGCCGTGATGCGTGCTACCGCTCCTAGAAGGAAGGGATAAGAACGCCACGACGCCGTCTGCTCGTCCTCATCCCCATTTCCACCTCAGCAGCTATCTCTCTCAATTTCTTCTTCTTCACCGAGAACCCTAGCTCGGGGGTGAGCCGGTGCCGGCGATTCCGTGCTCACCTCGGCCAAATAAGACCACGGTGGAGACCGTCGTGCTCCTCTCGTTTGTTTGCCCCAACTCGCACTTGAGGAGGAGGCGTGAATCGACCCAATCGCACCATCGGTTCCCGGCGCTGTTCGTCGACCTCACCGTTGTCTCCGACCTCGCCTCGCCCTATCGACCACACCATCGTGTTTCTAGTGAGTCACTGAATCTCATCGCATGCGTAGATGCTTTGTTTGCTTCCTAAATCCATGCCACCATGATCACCCGCAAGCACCACCGCGTGAGCCCGTCGTCGGTTGTCCTCCGGTGACCAAAGTAGGACGGCGCCACCACTAATAGGTTCCTCGGGATACCCTCTTTCCAACAAGCCTAACCACAGCCCCACGCACGCACCAAATCATCTGATCCATCATCGATCTGAGAGGATCAAGTTCAGATGATGTCATGCCCACATCACCCTCAACCTAATCAGCCAGTTTGACCTAGTCTTTGTCTCGCGTGGCATATGACATGGCCTTGGGCCCATATGTCATTGTCTGGAAGTAGAAATAGGGTCGGAAACAAAGACATTTAATAACTTGAAAGCTGAGGTGGCCTCTGTCCCACTGGACAGTGACTAGGGCTAGGTGTGGGTGTGGTGTAAAATGTTATTTTCTATTTAAGAAAGAATAAAAAATATAAATCCAAATATACATATTCCAGAAATTAAATAAAATGATTAAAACTTGTTAAATCTATAACTTGTGTTTTATAGTTCAAAAAAATATGTATAATATATGAAAATGTTTATAAAAATAAAATATATAACTTAAAACTATTTTTAAACATTATTATGTTAACAATTTAAATAATAATTATTTAATAAAGATTTTAAAGGTAATAAAACTTTTATAATTCCTATTTTAATAATGGTAAATGTTAAGAATATAAATAAATACCAAAAATCTTGGAAAAATAAAAACAATATTTTAAAAACTATAATCATGTA